>JAJJWX010002300.1:1200000-1761872 GCA_023529315.1 Papaver bracteatum
GATTAACTTAGTCATTGTTTCATATATATTCTTATGTAGAGTGTGGACAATTAAATTGATTACTCTTTTAATTAGTTTGTTTGAGTATCACAATTAGATTATTTGCAAGTTTTCTTGTGATCAATCTAAATGATTTATTAAGTCTCCATGTAGGATCAGAATATTGCCACAGCAATACTCTTGTGAAATTTATAACGACATTTCTGCGATCTCTTCAACAACACACTGCAAATGTCGCAAATTAATGACGTAATAGACAACGACAACATAAAACACGAGAAAGATGTGAAGATTTTGTGGTTGTAAAGAAATCTCGCGAGAATGAAGAGAATGAAGCGGAGCTCACGAAAATGAAGCGTAGCTCGCGAGAATGAAGCGGAGCTCGCGAGAATGAAGTGGGAGCTCGCTAGAACAAGGCGGGAAGTCGAGAGAATATGGAGAAAGCTTGCGAGAGTGTGTAAAGGAATCCTAAAATAAGGGAAGTATGAGCTGTATGTGAGCTGTCATCCATTATGTAAACAGCTATATAAAGAGGAGAGCAGGAGAGAGAAAAGGAAGAGAGACAATTTTAGTAAGAGAGAGAGATATTTTTAGAGAGAAAACGTATTTTTCTTTATCATCTTCTTCCCCAAAACTAGATCTAGAACTCCATTAACGGAGATTATCAATGTAAATCAAATGTAAATTTAAACAATCATAATGAAGAATCATGGATGTAGATCAAATTCATCGAACCATGTAAAAATCTGTGTGTCCGTTTACAATTTTAGTATTTTAATCATCATTTCCATATCAAATGAGTTTAGATCAAGAAATTATTATCAAGATATTACAAGGGGTGTGTTGTGGGAATTCATGAAACTACATTTTGGCGCTAGAAATACTACTTACTTGAGTTAAAGGTGATGATAAGTTTAACTGGATCTATAAACTACAAGGGCGAAAACATAAATTCCAGTGAGAGGACGACAACTAACATCAAGAGCTCACAAAATCAGGGATTTGGAAACATTCACGGATATTAATGCCACATCAAAGAAAGTGCAGCAAGGATTTTTGTGATTGAGGTCAAAGACAAAGGAATCAAAAGCTCCAGTGAAATTTCTCTTATCGCAAATATTTAGCTAAAGGATCGTAAGAAAACAAAAGGAAATTCATTCAAACTTAGATCGAAACAAGTCAACTTACTGCCTCAATCTCAGCAGATCAATTCCTTAACTCTTTCCAATAAACACAAACAAAAGGAGCAACTACAATTATCGCAATAAAGAAAAAACGTCAAAGAGGCTCCACGAAACCATTACAATCACAACAAGCTTCGCAGAATCATAGTTAGCAAATGACAAATTTATGGCCAGATAAGATATAGTTGAACATCATCAAACAGCGAGTCAACTCATCATTCCGGACTCAGCAAACAAGTTTACTCAGACACTAGCTCACAACATATATATTATTTTGCTGGGATAAAACAGCTTCTACAATATTGATGATTATCTAGCCAAGAATGAAGACAGGAATGATTATTTCACAATTTTGAAAAGAATAAAGTTGATGATTATTTCGTAAAGAATGATCGACAGAAATGAAAGAATAAAGAAACGTGAATAAAATTTCGCAGAAACATAAGAATGGGACGAACCTTTATGGCGTACACCCTAGTTCGCGAATAAAATTTCGGAAGAGGCAAATTTAAGACCTAAAGTGCGTCATATAAGGGGGTATATCTTTGCATGGCTCAGTGATAATGTTGTACCGTTGCTAGAACCTGAGTCATGGAGATGTCGGGGTTAAAGAAAACCTATCCGGGGGAGGTACCTTGGATTTCCAACTATATAAGGTTATACCCTGGTTGGACGACCGAGGGTCTCTTCTAAGGAGTGCAGATTATGACCAAGGCTCCGAGGTACATGGTTGAGCCAAGGGTTCCCGCGGATGCACTCGTCCAGAAGAAAACCCCACTTAGGGTGCAGTCTCGTAACTATAAGCCATATAGGCATAAAGGATAAGAGGCTGCGAAAACAACTGGTTGTTGTTAAGACCGGATGGGAGGAGCTAGTCTTGTATGGCCTATGTTCCCTCCTTGAAGGGGCAACTAGGGGGAAGATAAGGGCGACACCCTCCATTAGGGAGCTGATAAGTGCCTAAAGACGACAATGTCATGAGGCTTTACGTTCGCAAGAACATTTAGGCCTGTCATATTGTCGCGTGACAAATATTATACAGAGGCAAAAAGCCAAGATAAAAAGATAAGATGAGATCAATGGGTTTTTACATGAAAGTGTAAAGACGTCCTGCGATTTCATCGCAAGACGGTAATGTCATGGGGCTTTGTCTTCGCAAGAAAACTTAGGCCTGTCATATTATCGCAGAGAAATTGACAAAGCGCGGATAAGGCAAGATCAATGGGTTTTTACATGCAAGTATAAGGAAGTCCTGCGATTTTGTCGCAAGTACAATAATTGGCAAAATAAGACCTTTATCTAGGAAGGCAAAATAAGACCAATAGAATAATCTCAAACATTAACTATTTTCTTTTAAGAATGCAGGAAAGATTTGCTCATCGCAAGAGAGATAATGAGAAGCAAGTACTATTTATAATCTATCATAAATACTATTTGGAATTTCTCAGAAGTATTATTCAGAGTCTCTCAGGAGAATTATTTACAATTTCGCAGCACTATTCGCATCACTATTTCAGGAGCACTATTCATAATTTCGCAGAACTATTCAGAATCTCGTAGACACATCCAGAATCTCGCAAGAGATGTGATTATTTCTCAGAATTTGATTATTTTCTTAAAGAGATTATCGCATGAGGCAGAGGAAAGATAAGAATAAAGAAACAGTTCGCTCGTTTAACATTTTCTTAAGGATTCTACCTTCATAGATAAAGAACAGAGGCAGCTATGGATTACCAAGAAAACATAAAACATTTTATGTTCTTTATCTTCTCGGCAAGAATCATTTCCAAAATGGACAAAATTTCTCACCAAAAATGAAGTAATAATTTCGCATGAATAAAGGCAATACTTAATACTTTCATTCAAGGACGGATACTTCTTATATTTTGAGGATTGAGTACTTCTTATATTTCTTCAAGGATATTTCATAATTCATATACTTCAAGAATTGATACTTCTTATTTACTTAGCAAAGATCTGGAACTTCAAAAAATAACAGAGGCAAGTACGTACTTTTCAAGTCCAATATTCTTTTGCTCGTTCCGTCATCCGCAAAGATCAAAGACTACTACAACAACAGATTTTTTCTTAAAGATTGCTTTTCAAGCAATATTCAAGAAAAAAGATGTAAGATGTAGGATCAGAATATCGCCACAGCAATACTCTTGTGAAATTTATAACGATATTTCTGCGAGCTGTTCAACAACACACTGCAAATATCGCAAATTAATGACGTAATAGACAACGACAGCATAAAACACGAGAAAGATGTGAAGATTTTGTTGCTGTAGAGAAATCTCGCGAAAATGAAGCGGGAGCTCGCGAGAACAAGGCGGGAACTCGAGATAATATGGAGAAAGCTTGCGAGAGTGTGGAAAGGGATCCTAAAATAGGGGAAGTATGAGTTGTATTATGTAAACACCTATATAAAGAGGAGAGCAGGAGAGAGAAAAAGAAGAGAGACAATTTTATTAAGAGAGAGAGAGATATATTTTGCAGAGATATATTTTTAGAGAGAAAATGTATTTTTCTTTATCATCTTCTTCCCCAAAACTAGATCTAGAACTCCATTAATGGAGATTATCAATGTAAATCAAATGTAAATTTAAACAATCATAGTGAAGAATCATGGATGTAGATCAAATTGATTGAACCATGTAAAAATTTGTGTGTCCATTTACAAAATTAGTATTTTAATCATTATTTCCATATCAAATGAGTTTAGATCAAGAAATTATTATCAAGATATTACAAGGGGTGTG
The DNA here is from genome assembly GCA_023529315.1 of Papaver bracteatum. Taxonomy (NCBI): domain Eukaryota; kingdom Viridiplantae; phylum Streptophyta; class Magnoliopsida; order Ranunculales; family Papaveraceae; genus Papaver; species Papaver bracteatum. Next base: position 1,203,947 of record JAJJWX010002300.1, read on the forward strand.
TTGTGGGAATTCATGCAACTACACTCCATAAGTTTACTTGTGTTGAGCATATTTAGTCAAACTAACCTTGGTTCGCTTTGGTTAATTTGATTGAATATTTCTTGTTGGATTCCAAATTCATACTTGTATGTAATTTGTTGAGTCTAAAGAAATACTTCTTTTCTTTTGAAAATAAGGTCGCTCTTGTTGTTCCTTAGGGAATGACATATTATGGGGGAGAGTTATTTTGAACTTGTGCTAGTGCGACTGTGGAATATTATAGGGGTTATCTTGCGTTTTTATAAACTCCTTGATGAATGCATTTAGCTTCGGATTTATGATTGCATCTAAACAAGATGATACACATTTACCTTTGGTCATGAAATGTCTCTTACGAAAATTTCATTAGGATCCCATTCTTGTACCTTTGCCAATTTTATTGACAAAAAGGGGGAGAATTAATATGTAGTTCACACTACAAATACATATGGTTTTCGGATCATTATGTAAGGGGGAGTGGTTTCCATGTGAGATGGAGTATTGACTAAGGGGGAATGAAGTATCACCATAGTATTGTTATTGAAGTTGTGATGCAATTGGACTTTGACGCTGTGTAATAATACTATGACACTGTATAACAATGATTGAGAACCGATGCTTTTCTCATTGTTATAGCTACGGATTTTCAACAACGATGATGCTAAACTTACAACCTTTGGGATCATTGGACTACTTGGAAGTGACGAAGATTTCGAGTATTGTTGAAGATTAGACATGTGGAATAGGAGCTACAAAGTTTATTTATATATTTTTTGTATTCCATAAGTATTAATAGTTTTGCCACTAAAATTGACAAAGGGGGAGATTGTTAGAGCATTGCTTGGTCGAACTCGCATGCGTCGGTATATCAAGCATGTTTGTCAATGTTAGTGATCAAAACTATAAATTCTTGATTTCTAGTATACCATAGTTAAGGTCTTAGACTAGGATAGAAAGTGTAGTTGATCTCAAAAACTCGACGACAATCATCATACAAGATGAAGGACTACTCAAGGAACCAATGGATGTTCATCGACTAAAATGTATGTGGAGACTTGAACTTATCTATCACTCAAAAATCTATCTACTCTATCTCCTATCCTGAGACAAAAGTCATTTTACTATATAGACTAAAGATATACACATGTGACATTTCGAGCTGAGTATATCTCGCTTATCTATTTCTCGAAATGTGTGTTGGTAAAGATTTTGCTTTATCCAAGTTCATCTTTGCCTAGTGACGAAAGTCATGTTATGTTTCAATCACTTTGGAAATTGCTCTGATGAAAACTAGTTTGTGAATAACAACTATATGACGTCATATGAGAATGTTTCAATGATTAAAATAATAGTTTAGACAATATAACCACTTGGGGATATAAACATTGTTGTGGTAACACATATATGTATAAGTCCTTAGCACTTGAACCAAATTTTGCGAACTTTGTTGATCAAGTGAAAACCGGAACTTGAGCAGTCAACCCAATCCGTGAACTCAGTCCGCGAACGTGCGTAGTTCTCGAACCCGAGAATTTCTGCAGGAGTTGCAGCTCGGTTTCAGTCCGCGAACTGACGGAAGTTCTCGAACCCGAGAATTTCTTCTGGAGTTTGTGAACTCCAACCGGTTACTTAAGTCCGTGAACCCAGTCCGCGAACTTGAGTGGTTATGTCTAAAAACGATGTTCGTGAACTAATTTAAATTATCTAAGGAATGCTATTGCAAACCGTAGTTTTATAGTTCATGAATCGATTCGAGTGAATCACATTGTTTTTTCTTCAATTGTGTCTTGTGTAATACATAAGATCTCATAACAATTGAACAACTCTCTAACTAGTTCATTTAAGTCATTTGGACTAGTTATGGTGAAGAAGAATATGGTTGATATGAAAGTTATCATTTGGTTGACTAATATTGAAACAACTATTGTATTGGTTTGGGTATGGTTACACAAACCCAAAATTGTCAAGTACATGTGTGTGTGGAAAGCTAAGTTTTCGATCTAACGGTTGAGAGATATTAGGTTGTATCTAATCAGGTTTTCATCTAACGGTGAATATTGAATGCTTTGTTACTAAGTTAACATTGATTGCAAACCCTGATTTGAAAGATTATATAAGGGAGAACTCTAGCAACTGGGAAACCTAATCCCCACACATTCTGTGTGATACTAGTTTGCTAAGCTAGGGTTGATTCTCCTTTAACCTTTGGTTTTCTTCTTCTAAAACCAGGTTAACTACTTAAAAACTTTATTGGGATTGTGAAGCCAGACCGATACTACTTTTCTTGTAGTTGTATGATCTGATCTTGTTGTTTCTATCGTATGAGTACAATTTTAATAATTGACTTGATATTTCTATCTTCAATAGGCAAGATATAAAAGTAATCACAAACATCTTCGTTTCATCGTTTGTGATTCCACAATATCTTTTTTCGCTTCGTCGATTAAGACTATTGTGAGGTGATTGATAAAACTGAGCTGTTCTTCGGGAATATAAGTCTGGTTTTATTGATTGGTTCATGTTCACCTTGATTTATCAAAAGACGGAACATAACTCATAGGTTTATTCGTGGGAGACGAATTTATCTATCTTGTAGACTTTTCTGTGTGAGACAGATTTGTTTGCTAAAGTCTTCGACTTTGGGTCGTAGAAACTCTTGGTTGTGGGTGACATCAGCTAAGGTAATCAAGTGCGCAGTATCCTATTGGGATCAGTGGCGTAGGAGCATAACTGTACCTTGGATCAGTGTGAGATTGATTAGGGTTCAACTACAGTCCAGACCGAAGTTAATTTGGAGGAGGCTAGTGTCTGTAGCGGCTTAATACAAGTGTATGTTTAATTTGGACTAAGTCCCGAGGTTTTTTTGCATTTGCGGTTTCCTCGTTAACAAAATTCTGGTGTCTGTGTTATTTCTTTTCCGCATTATATTTCGTTATATAATTGAAATAATACAGGTTGTGCGTTGTTCAATCGATTAGAATATCCGACCTTATTGGTTGTTGATTTAAATCGATTAACACTTGGATATTGGTCTTTGGTACCATCCAAGTTATCTCTCTTTGATTAGACTCGCGAATCATATTTTCTTGAGTAAATCAAATCGAGAGATTGAGATAATAACTCCTTGAGTATTTTCTATTGATTGAGTCTAGATGATTCTCTAGAAAACAACTCGGAGTTGTCCATACAGATTGCTAATCGAAATATTGGGTGAGGTTGTTAGGCCCCCGCTTTTTCAAATGTTTTTAGATTTATTTATTTAAATTCTAAGTTTTTTGGAAGATGATTTTTGCAATTTTAATATTTATGGTTTTATATATTGCAATGTGTTATGGGATATGTGTTTTTGCATCCGTGACCTATGAGTGTCCCATACTTTGTCAAAAGTTAAGTCTTTCATATGTCGATATGCATGTATTGATAAAAGAATGAATGAACTTTTGACATTACAAAAGTTAAATCCTTTTATGTCATATTCTGATGGAAGAAAGGATAAAACTTTTGTTCACGGGGATTATGCCTATTATATGACATTGTGCAAATAGTGATGGAAAATAGAATGAATCCTTGACTATTCCGCAGTATTGATCTTTCCTGATCCATATTTTGATGTGTATATACTGTCGGCTCCATAAGTTTTCTTAATAGACATAATCTGATAGAAAATTGAGCCATGGAGCAATTAAATTGATTATTTTTTGTGGTTAATTTGGTTGTATATTTTAATTGAATTAATCATGGTTTTTTTTGTGGTTAATTTAATTATTTTGGATTCAAATTCATATTCGTATGTGATTTGTTATGTCCAAAAAAATCCTTCTTTTCTTGTGAAAGTAAGGTCGCTCTTGTTGTTATTTCGGGAATGACATTTTCTGGGGGGGGGGGAAGTTCTTAATTAAACTTGTGCTTAGTTGCCAAATCTTTGTGGGGAGTGCGACTGTGGAATATTATATGGGTTATCTTGTATCTTTCTAAATTCCTTGATGAATGCAATTAACTTCGGATATATGATGGCATCTAAAAAGTTGATATGTGCTTTCCTTTGGTCATGAAATGTCTCGATGGAAATTTCATTAGGATCCCACTAGTTTTCGTACCTTTGCCAATTTCATTGACAAAAAGGGGAGAATTAATATGTAAGGGTGGGTGGTTTCCATGTGAGATGGAGTATTGACTAAGGGGGAGTGATACATATCACCATAGTATTGTTATCGAAGTTGTGATACAATTGAACTTTGATGTTGTGTAATAATACTATGACACTATGTAACAATGATTGAGAACTCTTATTTTCTCATTATTATAGCTACGGTTTTTCAACAACGATGATGCTAAACTTACAACCTTTGGAATCATTGGAGTACTTGGAAGTGACGAAGATTTCGAGTAATGTTGAAGAACCAAGGATATCAGACATGTGGAAGAGAAGCTACAAAGCTTACTTATTTATTTTGTATTCCATATTTATTGATAGTTTTGTCACTAAAATTGACAAAGGGGGAGATTGTTAGAGCACTGCTCGTTCGAACTCCCATGCGTTGCTATCTCAAGCATGTTTGTCAATATTAGTGATCAAAACTATAAGTTTGATTTCTAGTTTACGTATAGCTAAGTTTCGAACTAGGATATGACCTCAAGAACTCCATGGCGATCATCATACAAGATGAAGAACTACTCAAGGAACTGGTGGAACTTCATCGACTAAAAGGTATATGGAGACTTGAACTTATCTATCACTCAAAAGTCTATCTACTCTATCTCCTATCTTGAGACAAAAGTCGTATTGCTATATAGGCTTTGATTATGCACATTTGCCATTTCGAGCTGAGTTTATCTCGCGTATCTGTTTCTCGAAATATATGTTGGTAAGCTTTCACTTTGGCCAAGTTCATCTTTACTAATTACTTGAAAATGGCTTTGACGAAAAATGGTTTGTGAATAACAATCAAATAACGTCCTCTAATAATGTTTCAATGATTGAAATGAGAGTTTATAATATAACCTTGAAAGGATATAAACATTGTACATGTGTAAGTCCTTATTCCTTGAACCAAAGTATGCGTCATTTGTTGATCAGGAAAACCGGAAGTAAAGTCCGCGTACCAGTACGCATACTGTCGGAGGTTCACATTTCCTGAATTTCTGCTGGAGTTTGTGAACTAAAAAAAAAACTCATTCCGGGTACTTAAGTCCGCGTACCAGTTCGCGTACTTAAGTGGGTTAGTTTCTAAAAACGGTTATTCATGAACTTAAACTTATATAAATTAAGGAATGTATACTTGCAAACTGTGGCTATAAAGTTCATGAATTGATTCGAGTGAATCAAATTATTTTTTCTTCGATTGTGTCTTATATACTTCTATAAGATCTAAGAAATTGAAAAACTCTCTAACTAGTTCATTTGAGTCATTTGAACTAGTTATGGTAAGAAAGAATATGGTTGATATGGAAGTGCTCATATGGCTAACAAATTAGTTAACTACTGTTTAACTAACTAAGTGTACATTTTTGGGTACGGTTACACAAACCTAGATAAACATGCATTTAATTTGTGTGTAACAAGCTAAGTTCGATCTAACGGTTGAATGATATTATCTTGAATCTAATCAGGTTTTCATCTAACGATGAATATTGAATGCTTTGTTACCAAGGTAACTTAGATTGCAAACCCTGATTTGAAAGTCTATATAAAAGAGAACTCTAGCAACTAGGAAACCTAATCCCCACACCTCCTGTGTGATACTAGTCGTATTAGCTAGAGTCAGTTTTCCTTTAACCTTAGGTTTCTTCTCGAGACCCTGTAGGTTAACGACTTAAAGACTTCATTGGGATTGTGAAGCCAGGACCAACTATTTTCTCTGTAGTTGCGTGATCTGATCTTGCTGTATCTATCGTATTTGAGTACAATCATAAGATTGGCTTGAGATTGATTTCTCCGATAGGCAAGATATAAAAGTAGTCACAAACATCTTCGTCTGATCGTTTGTGATTCCGCAATATTTTTTTTCGCAAGTCGGTTAAGATTATTTTGAGGTGATTCATAATACTAGGTTGTTCTTCGTGAATATAAGTATGAGTTATCAATGGGTTCCTTTTCACCTTGATTTATCAAAACACGGAACAAAAACTCGTAGGTACTTCTGTAGGAGACAGATTTATCTATTACCGTAGACTTTTCTGTATGATACATACTTGTTTATTAAAGTCTTCGACTTTGGGTCATAGCAACTCTTAGTTGTGGGTGAGATCAGCTAAGGGAATCAACTGCGTAGAATCCAACTGGGATCAGAGATGTAAGGAGCGCAATTGTACCTTGGATCAGTGTGAGATTGATTGGGGTTCAACTACAGTCCAGACCGAAGTTAGTTTATAGTAGGCTAGTGTCTGTAGCAGCTTAATACAGTGTGTGTACAATTTGGACTAGTTCCTGGGGTTTTTCTTCATTTGAGGTTTCCTCGTTAAAAAAACTTCTGGTGTCTGTGTTGTTTCTTTTCCGCATTATATTTTGTTATATAATTGAAATATCACAGGTTGTTCTTTGAATCGATCAATTTGAAAATCCAACCTTTGGTTGTTGATTAAAGTTGATTGATCCTTGAACATTGGTCTTTGGTACCGTTCGAGTCGTTTCTCTTGTATTCAATCAGGCTCGCAGATTTGTATTTGCTTAAGTATTGAATCGAGAAAGAGAGATATAACTCTTTTATGTACTTTTATTAAGATTGAGTCTGACTGACTAGTTGATTCTCTTAAAAGTATATTGGAGTTAGTCCATACATATTGCTAATCTAAATATTGGGTGTGGTTTTTAGACCCCCGCATTTTCAATTGGCATTAGAGCAGGCAAACACGTTTAATACCTCATAAGTATGTGTTTGTAGCGATATGATTATGGAAAAGTCTATCTCTAATAACATACCAGTTCAGAAATTACCAGTTAATTCTGAAAGCTTGGCTTCACCTGGGAAAACTGTCACATCTAAGTCAATATCTAAACATTCTCTTGATGTAAAAACTGTTGATTGGGAAACACTACTAGAAGAACAGTTGGATGAACTTTCTGATGAAGGTTATTCAGATATTGATCGAGATGTTGATGAGAAGGTCTCAGAGTATGTTAAGTTTTTGGATTCGTTGAAAATGAAGAAGATTACAACTTCTCATGTCACACCTCTTTTGACTTCTCACTGTCGAGAAAACAAGAAATCAAAAAGGATTTATGGAGGTCTTTATGATCGGAATCGCTCTTGCGAATTGGTCCTCAAAGATACCGAGGAAAACCTGAGTAGAAAGTCACTTGAATGTGATCGTTTTTATCAAAAATACTTCTTATTGGAAGAGAAACTTGCAGAAATTTAAGGAAGAATTAACTCTCAGCAAGCAAGTTTTGATGACAGAGAAAGCGCTTTTCTCGCTCGAGAAAAACGCCTTGAGGGTGACTTAGCTTCTGCACTTGATAAAATCAAGATGTTGGAATATAACTTGCAAAAATTCAATATTAGTTCAAGAAAATTAACCACTATGCTAGGAGCAAGTAAAAATCATCATGATACACGAGGATTGGGCTATAAGGGAATAGATGCTCTAAATACTAGCAAAGAGGTAAAATTTGTCAAGGCTAGTGATTCTTCTCATCAAAATGTTTCCACTGATGGAAAAAGTGAAATACCTTCACCGGAAGTTAAGGTTCAAAAGAGTAAAGTATATCAACCTCCAAAGTCAGCATACACGGATCGAGGTATGAACATTCCTTATTTTTGCCACTATTGCGGATATAAAGGTTTTACGGAAAGGAGATGTCATTTCGTCTAAGGAATGTGAAACTTCATGATGTTCTTGTTTGGAAATCACAAGAAGTTGTGAAACCAAGATCATATGTTAAGACTAATCCCCTTAACATTACAGGTTATAACTGTCCAACCTTTATCCAAAGGAATCAGTATTGTGATAAACCTATATTTTCCTACAAATGTCATATGAATCCTTTTCACAAACGTAATGGTTATCAAAAGGATAAATTTGTAAAGACGAAGACAAGATCCGATGCTCCCAATTGGAGAAAGACTAACATGCAAAAGAATAGTCAATCCATTTATCTTCTGAGAATTATAGAAGAGAGTAATGGGAAGAAGGTTCTGGTTGTTCCTAAAGCACTTAGAAGTGGATACCAAAGAAATTAAATGATGTTTTGAGTGTGAAAAGGAATGATCTCCCAGAAAATTCCATGACTATGGAGAAGGCAGTATCCATGATGTTGGAACTTAAAAAGTTCTTTGGAAAGATGGGTTTGGATGTGAAAGACTCTAAAAGCGATCTCTTTCATGATAATCCAAAAGTCACTTGTGGTGAGCAATATATTGTTCACATCAACGCAACTTGATTGTGTTGTAAGTGCATCCTTACCAAGGAATGCCCTACTTTGTATACGGTGAGGGAAGCACGAGAATTGGGGCACACATATTATGTTCGGTAAGGCTGTAGAATTCAATTGGATTCTTCTAAGAAGGTATGTCTATAAACCTGAGAAAGATTTGTGTTTTTATTTGCTTAGAGTACTTATAATGATCCTTGTGCCTTGCTTATTGTTCATTTCTACCTAACTTGATATGTGTTTAAGGTTCTTAAACGTTTAGGTTTTAAAATAGTAGTTCGGGATGTTTGGACTTCATGATACACCTACCAGGTATGCATAACATCATTTAAAATCAAAATCCATGGGTTTAAGTACGCATACCCGTTTGCATACTCCCCCAGGTCATGAAAATTCGTTTGCAAACCGGTATGCATACTTAACGTCGATATTCGGTAAACTTGTTTTGGCTGTAACTTCTTCGTCCGAACTCGGAATGACCTCATTATTTTTTAATTCTCTTCCTATTTGAAATATCTAATAGAGATGAGAATACATGATTTTGGATGAGTTAAGATTGGTACTTGTCCCGTCTCTTGTTTTTGAGTGTTTTGCTCCATTTATTCGCACTTGTTTCACTTCTCTTGGACTTGGCCACTTGGATTCTTGGAGTAATACTCTTCTAAGCTCATTGTAGGTTTTATAAGAATGTTTTTGGTGAATCACAAATAAGAAAGTTCAAGAATGGGCAGTAGTACACATTACTATGTGATTCTTGAATGTTCACAATCATTTTATGTGAACTATGGCGCATGGTCGTTAATGACTTTTTATGTTCTTCTTTGTTAAGATTTTTTTTTATATGCATTTCATAGCTTTTCTTGGTTTAAATCCGGGTGAAAAGGATTGATTTTACCCTCTAAGGACAAATCATCTTATATGTGCATTACGAGTTTGTCTTGATGCCTAGGAAACTTCTTATGTATATTTATTCTTCTTTTTGAGAAGGATTACTAGAGTTTTGAATAACAATTATTGAGATTTCACATAGCTATGTCCAACGATTTTCATCTTCAATGTTGTTAGAGCATTGATTGGTCGAACTCGCATGCGTTGCTATATCAAGCATGTTTGTCAATGTTAGTGATCAAAACTATAAAGTATTGATTTCTAGTCTACTATAGCTAAGGTCTCGGACTAGTATAGAAAGTTTAGTTGAGCTCAAGAAATCCATGGAAATCATCATACAAGACGAAGGACAACTCAAGGAACTAGTGGATCTTCATCGACTAAAAGGTATGTGGAGACTTGAACTTATCTATCACTAAAAAGTCTATCTACTCTATCTCCTATCTTGAGACAAAAGTCGTTTTACTATATAGACTAAATATATACACATGTGACATTTCGAGATGAGTATATGTCGCTTATCTATTTCTCGAATATGTGTTGGTAAAGCTTTCTCTTTAGCCAAGTTCATCTTTGCCTAGTGACGAAAGTTATGTTATGTTTCAATCACTTTGGAAATTTCTCTGAAGAAAACTAGTTTGTGAATAACAACTATATGACATCCTCTGAGAATGTTTCAATGATTGAAATGAGAGTTTAGACAATATAACACATATATGTATAAGTCCTTAGCACTTGAATCGAAGTTTGCGAACTTTGTTGATCAAGTGAAAACCGGAACTTGAGCAGTCAACCCAGTTCGCGAACGTGCGTATTTCTCGAACCCGAGAATTTCTGCTGGAGTTGTAGCTCGGTTTCAGTCCGCAAACTGACGGAAGTTCTCGAACCCGAGAATTTCTGCTGGAGTTTGTGAGCTCCAACCGGTTACTTAATTCCGCGAACCCGGTCCGCGAACTTGAGTGGTTATGTCTGAAAATGATGTTCGTGAACTTATTTAAATTATCTAAGGAATGCTATTGCAAACTGTGGCTTTATAGTTCATGAATCTATTCGAGTGAATCACATTGTTTTTGCTTCAATTGTGTCTTGTGTAGTACATAAGATCTCATAGCAATTGAACAACTCTCTAACTAGTTCATTTGATTCATTTGGACTAGTTATGGTGAAGAAGAATATGGCTGATATGAAAGTTATCATTTTTTTGACTAATATTGAACCAACTATTGTACACGTTTGGGTACGGTTACACAAACCCAAAATCATCAAGTACATGTGTGTATGGCAAGCTAAGTTTTCGCTCTAACGGTTGAGAGATATTAGCTTGTATCTAATCAGGTTTTCATCTAACTATGATTATTGAATACTTTGTTACTAAGCTAACATTGATTGCAAACCCTAATTTGAAAGACTATATGATAGACACATTTTTGCGTCTGAATTATCCTCCGTGTCTCTATTGTTAGTCTCGATCTTTGTACTAATTTTGGTGTTTTTATGTTTGTTTAGGTGTTATTGTAGAATTACATTTATGCTCGAAAAGTTGCTCGAAAAGTGTTTTTTGGACCCCCGGAGGACAATTGCTATACAGACCCTCACTTTTGCTAAGGGGCACCCATGACTATATATATCCCATTTATCCATCACACCCATCTTCCCCATTTGAATATAAACTTTTGGCGGGAAATCTCACAGGCGACAGGGAAGAACTAGGGATTTTAGTTTGGAGGAGTTTTAGCGAGATTAAATCGCTGAAGTTCATTGGGCAGGCTTCTTTGGTGTTAACATGCTTCATATGGGTCTTTGGTTCGACTAAGTTTGGTTGGATAACTCCAGTTGAAGAAAATAGGGAAGAAAATAATTCGAGATCTTATGCATTGAATGACAACGTGTTTTAGTCGGATTTATAACTTGTTTTGGATTGATACCACCCTGTTACGACTAAACATGGATGTTAAGTTGCTAAAATTCGAAGAAACAAGAGGATATGTGGAGTTTGAAGAAAAACATAGCAAACCACAAACATGAGAGATACTCGGGATATTTGTGCCATATTTCGGGAGTTGCAGGAGGCTACAATGTGTTTGACTCATTCCAGGAGTTGTTTAACACGCTTTTAGAGTGTACTGGGCTATTGAAGATGCGTGGAAGGAAAGAATCATGAAATTATTCCCGTGGAGCTGCTGATAAGGAAATAAATCAATGGGAGTTACTTACGAGTTATTCTTGGACCTATCGAGTATATATAGGGTACTGAGGAGTTGAGTACGGGGATGGAGAGTTAGGGGTGAGAACAGAGTGTAGAAATTAGAGTTGCAGAGAGTTGCTACGCTGCCATTAGAGAAGAACACGAAGAACAATAGACTGCAAGGATCAGTCGTTTTCTAGTGTCTTAAAACCTTTTTATTTTCTTCCAGAAAACGACAGTTGTTTCTGCGACTGTTTTGTGCTATAATTTTGTAACAGCTTCATTGCAACATTTGTAACACCCGTGGACCATTGCAAATATCTGTTTTATCTTATTTCTCCATTAAAAACACCATTTAATCTATGAATTACCTTTTTGAGTGTGTTTTCACTATGTGGAGCTAGAACCCATCACTGGGACGACGGAGGAAGCTGTTTTTCACCCATGTGGTGATTCTATTTAATTCCTTTATGACTATTTGCACTATTATAATCGATTTATAATTTGTCTTGATTATTTGTGATTTCGTTAGATGTCGCATGCTTAGTCTTAGGTACTTTAGATGCGTCGTGCTTGTGATTTACATATAATTCTTTATAAAATCTACCATGGCAAAGATTTAGAGTCGATGTTTGTTATTTTATGAGCTTTAATTGTCCGGAATTAATATTTCAACCGCATGAATGTGAGAATTGGTGGAATCCCGAGTCCCAGTCATCTCTCCATCTTGTGACAATTTTTTTATATATTTTTATCTATTTTATTTTATTAATTCTTAAAATCAATCTCATCAAGTCCAAGTGAACGACAACCTTTTCTTACCACTTTATACAACATTATTGAGATCACATCAATTTTTGGCGCCGTCGACACGGACTTGTCTTTAGGCTAGAGTTTTTAGATTTTTTTTTGGGTTTTCTTTTTTAGGTTTTTATTTTATTTGTTCTTCTTTATGTTTTTGGGTTTTTGTCTTTTTACTACAGATTTGGGAATTTGGAGCGAAAGAAAAATTTGCCAAAGCTTTTGTTGAATACTTAATGACTTGGAGTAAAAGGCAAAGCGAAAGAAGAAGATTTTATTAAAAAAGAGAGAGAAAAAAAAAGTTTATTTTTTTAGATTGTATTAGGATTTATCTATTCTTGTAATTTTCTTTTTCTTTTTCACTTTACTTTTTGGACTTTGGACTTGGACACTTGGACATTCTTTTATTTTTAAACCCTACGGAAGGGTAGTATTAAATACAAATTGTGTGCAGAGAAGGACGACGATTACGATATCGCCTCGGACCCTCGGGTTCGTACATGACATAGGAGTCGTGGCCCGAGTCGACTAAAACGGTTCATCCCCCGTCTGGTACGAGAGGTAAGTTTGTCGAAACACTCGCAAATCCCTTGTCAGCGAGTTACTGTATTCCTTCGTTTGCATATATATTGAGGTCTTGAATACGGCTGCTTTAATTTCCTAGTAAAGGGCAAGGACTTACCATACAAGATAAGGGTTCGGATTTCATCACCGTTCTCTTCTTGCCCGCCGTAGAAAAACGATACCAAGCGCGAACCTAATCTTAAAATAATGACTAGAACGAGACCGATAGGGTAACGAGCTTAATAAGAAAGCCATTCGAAAAATATTGGTTACTTTTTTAAGCATACTTCGAAGTTCATGATGGTTTCTGTGAGTTGAATTCATGACTGTGCCACCTTGTAATGCGGTGAGGCCTTGGGTATCAAAGCTCCATGTAGCTTCCCTCGCCTATATTCAACTTACTTAAACTCGGATTGATTCCAGAGGGGTTTGCTTAAATTGTAACGAATTCCCTTTCGAAGGATTAGAAGCTGGTCTATAAACAATCTAAGTGGAGCCATCATGCTTTTTGTTTGCTAGAAATTAGTAGGTTTTTTGTGGTCGAGTCAGCCTTGTTTGTGCTTGTGTAGAATTCTCTTGCAGTTAGGATGTCAAACTGGTGTTATAATAGCCATCACAATGAATATGAATATCCAACTGAACAATATGGACATCACTCTTTTTAAGACCATAATGTGAATAGTGGTTGAGAACGCCAAACTTTTGAAGGTTATGGGTCATACCATGGTGAGCCAAATTACTGTCCACACGCCAATCGGTCGTATGAGCAAAATTTCTCTTTACTAGAGTCAACACATAAGTTTGCAGAAATGAATAACTTAGTTATGGACGAAAGCAATGGAACGAGTGAACTTTTTTTCCTAGATTCAATCAAGAAGTCATGTGAGTCGAGTCGCGAAACCATCAGGAAGTCATGTGAGTCGAGCCACAAAACCATAAGAAAGTCATGTGAGTCGATTCAAAAGCTTTTGCTAAAGGCCTAGAACAGAACTGCTCGAAATAATCTTAGTGTTTCCAATAGTACCCTTGAAAATGAGGATAATTATTTGCATAATCAAGATGTTGAGGTTAGAATTGGTGACACTAATTTAGATGAGGTTCAACCATTTTCATGTTATTATAATGATGATTATGATGAGGATAGTGTTGATGAAGATTTTGAAATAAATAGGCATATTGATCAGGAATTTGTTACTCAATTGAGCTTAATAATGATAATTATAGTAGCAGGAAATCCTACACTACACCCCTCACAAGAATTCATAGTAATCAACACATATTTTGAAGATTGAGAACAACACTTTTATTAATTGATTCACAGAAAAGTTACAAGAAATGGGAGAAAACTAGAATATAATCGCTCTCTAAACTTTCTCTCTCCTAAATGACTTGCTCAACACTCGAAAAATATCTCCCCCCCTTACGCCTGTTCAACTCTTTATATAGAGATTTACATAGTGGATGACAGCTAATATGTCCTTTAATTTCGGATCTGACTTGCGATATCCTCGCAAGGGTATAAGTGTTAAATCTCGCAAATACTTAAAACTTCGCACCATCTTCACGCTTTCTTCACGTTTCTGCCATTGTCATCTGTTATGTCATTTTCTTAATCAATCTGCGACACTCGCAAAATGTTGTTGATGAGGACTTCGTAAGTATGTCCCTGCTGCGATATTCTGATCCTACATCTTGCCTCTTCTCATGTATTTTTTGCGAAGTAGAGAATATCATGAGAAATTACTTTTCAAAATGCCGCAGCAGTTTATCTTTCCATATTCTTCTCCCGGTAGGATTCCATGAATCACGCTTGATTATCTACACGTGTTGAATATTCCTTCTACCACCGACACGTTTTGATTTTAACCGGTCACCTTCTTTTCTCTATTTAAGAGAGGTTTAGTGGAAAAATAATCTTCTTCTTTCACTTTATCTTCATCTTCTTCATCTTCATATTCTCTGCTTTGCAAATCTTCATCATCTGTGACTTTATTTATTTTTTATCGAATTCATCTTCCTGCTACTGTTCTTTCATGGATTCTCCAAGGTTAGTTTTTTTTTCTTCTTCTTTCGATTTTGATTTTGCTGAAACTAATTTTATTTTACTGGAATCATCTTATTTTTTCTTTGTATAATTCCCATACTATCTTTTGTTTCAGCAAAAGCACTTCTGGTATCAAAATTACAGTCCAAAACCCTAATAATTCCCTGAATTCACAATCCAATACAGTTGCGAGAAAGAGAAAGTCTGCGAATGACAAGGTAATAAGAAACATCACCTTTTTTAAATAACAATATCATTGCCTCTGTTTCTTATCTGGGTTGTGATTCGCAGGATGGTAAAGATGCCAATAAGCCTTCTAAAAAATCTCGTCAGCCAAAAACTCAGCCAAAAGTTGTTGATACCGCTGTTTCTTTTCCTGAACTGGAATCCTTAATTCTTCCTCCTTCGCAAGAAGAATCTCTTCTACCTACCCGCGAGATTATCGCAAAAGATCAGATTGATTCTATTCCTAGACCAACTGTTAATCTTCCTCAAACTTCTTCTTCCAATGATACCTCTTTAGCAAAGAATAATAATCAACTTTCCATTATATCTACTATTTCATCTGAATCTCTCCCTTTCTCCCAAGAAGCTGTCAATGGGATATATACTACTGTTGATGGTGGTTTTTAGCTTAGGGTTAAAATCGTAAAACACTAAACCCTAGCAGACAGTAATGTCACAACATTTAAAGCAACAAGCATTTACTAGGCACATTTACTGAAATATTTAATGTGTCTCTAAAATAATTATCCGGGTATATTTTCAAATTAGGGTTATAACGAGCCAAACCCTAATTCCCACGTGTGCCAATGGAAAATCATGCCAGCCACACCGACCGCGCCAAGGCATGCCAATCATGCTAGCCACACCTCTGTGCCAATGGAAAATCATGCCAGCCACACCGACCGCGCCAAGGCATGCCAACCATGCTAGCCGCACCTCTGTGCCAATGGCAACTCATGCCAGCCACATCGACTGCGCCAAGGCATGCCAACCATGCTAGACGCACCTCTGTGCCAATGGCAAATCTTGCCAGCCACACCGACCGCGCCAAGGCATGCCAACCATGATAGCTTCACCTCTGTGCCAATGGAAAATCATGCCAGCCACGCCGACTGCGCCATGCCAAACAAGTCTCTCCATGGCCCCTCATGTTGCGCCACCATGCTTCCCTCCCCATGCGTCTACTAAAGTGAATGCGTGCAACAATCAATGGTTGCTTTTCAATCTCAGGAGAAAATCCTGGCCGTCTAAGATCCCTTCACGACCTTTGGCACAAAACCATAGCTTGGTCACGCACCTATCCAAAGCTAGCCACGCCAACCGCGCCATGCCAAACACGTCTCACCATGGCCCCTCATGCCGCGCCACCATGCTGGCTTTCCCCATGCGACTACCAAAGTGAAGGCGTGCAATAATAAACGGTTGACCATCAATCCTAGGAACAAATCCTTCCCGTCTAAGGTCCCCTCATGACCTTTGGCCCAAAACCCTAGCTTGGTAACGCACTTAGCCAAAGATAGCCACGCCGTCCACGCCATGGCCCCTCATGCCGCGCCACCATGATGGCCTTCCCCATGCGGCTACCAAAGTGAAGGCATGCAACAATCAACGGTTTCCCTTCAATCCCAGGAGCAAATCCTGGCCATTTAAGGTCCCCTCACGACCTTTGGACCAAAACCCTAGCTTGGTCACGCGCCTAGCCCAAGCTAATTACGCCATGCACCCGTGGATACCCCTTGGCCCCACATGCCAAGCTAAACCAAACCTAGACAAGCTATCCGCGCCATGCCAAACTCACTTTGCCTTGGCCCTAGCCATGCTAGTCACGTCATGCCAAGCCAAGCGCCCTCTCCTTGTCCCTAGCCATGCCATACGCCCATGGAAAACCCTTGGCCCCACATGCCAATCTAAACCAAACCTAGCTAAGCTAGTCGCGCCATGCCAAATGCACTTTGCCTTGGCCCTAGCCATGCTAGTCACGTCATGCCAAGCCAAGCGCCCTTGCCTTGGCCCTAGCCATGCCATACTCCAATGGAAAACCCTTGGCCCCACATGCCAAGCCAAACCAAACATAGCCAAGCTAGCCGCGCCATGCCAAACGCACTTTGCCTTGGCCCTATCCATGCTAGTCACGTCATGCCAAGCCAAGCGCCCTCGCCTTGGCCCTAGCCATGCCATACACCCATGACAAACCCTTGGCCCCACATGCCAAGCCAAACCAAACCTAGCCAAACTAGCCGCGCCATGCCAAACGCACTTTGCCTTGGCCCTAGACATGCTAATCACGTCATGCCAAGTCAAGCGCCCTCGCCTTGGCCCTAGCCATGCCATACGCCCATGGAAAACCCTTGGCCCCACATGCCAAGCCAAACCAAACCTAGCCAAACTAGCCACGCCATGCCAAACGCACTTTTCCTTGGCCCTAGCCATGCTAATCACGTCATGCCAAGCCAAGCGCCCTTGCCTTGGCCCTAGCCATGCCAAGCGCCCTTGCCTTGGCCCTAGCCATGCCATACGCCCATGGAAAACCCTTGGCCCCTCATGCCAAGCAAAACAAAACCTTTCCAAGCTAGCCGCGCCATGCCAAACACACTTTGCCTTGGCCCTAGCCATGCTAGTCACGTCATGCCAAGCCAAGCGCCCTCGCCTTGGCCCTAGCCATGCCATACGCCCATGGAAAACCCTTGGACCCACATGCCAAGCCAAAACAAACCTAGCCAAGCTAGCCGTGCCATGCCAAACGCACTTTGCCTTGTCCCTAGCCATGCTAGTCACGTCACGTCATGCCAAGCCAAGCGCCCTCTCCTTGGCCCTAGCCATGCCATACGCCCATGACAAACCCTTGGCCCTACATGCCAAGCCAAACCAAACCTAGCCAAACTAGCCGCGCCATGCCAAACGCACTTTGCCTTGGCCCTAGCCATGCTAATCACGTCATGCCAAGCCAAGCGCCCTCGCCTTAGCCCTAGCCATGCCATACGCCCATGGCAAACCCTTGGCCCCTCATGCAAAGTCTATACACTCCCTAACCGGGCCACCCTGTTGGACCTCACTAATGCGGCTACCAAAACGACGGCGTGCAATGATCAACGGTTGCCCCTCCTCTCAAGATGCAACATCTCGACCGTCGAAGGTCACTAGGATAGCAAGTTCCCCGAGCTCAACTTGCTAAGCCACAACAACGTGTTATATGTTTTTCAAAAACACTCAAGACATCAACAAAAACTGGGGGATTCTCTTTGGGTATTGGTTTGGTGGTCTACAGCGTGCGGCGTACACTACGCCCTTCATAAGGAAGTGTCATAAGGGTGATGCGCCTAGTAAATACGGGAGTTATGTGGGAAACGTTCATGGGACATAAAGCCGTGAGTTAACAACCTTATGCAACATTAATTCCATAATGTTAACAGTTTCATGAAAACCAGTTTCATGCGTTAACCACTTTATGGAACATCACGTCCATGCATACGGTTACCACCTCCTCCCATTTACTTCCCCACTCCTTAATGAGACCAGGGTACGTTTCTACTTCGACTTGTATAAATAGGTCTTACCTATTTCCATTTGAACAACAAGTTCGTTCGGATAAGACAACACTAAAAAATACTTACTTAGCTCTCCTCGTGAGATCTCCTATCTTTTCTGATAACAAGTTGTAGAAACCCAACTGTTCTGGTCTCACCACTCTCCTTACTTCCTTCCCCAAAACAAACTCATTCTCCTCCTCTTTGTGACCGAAGCAAGTCTGGAACGGCCATTTCTTGGTTTAGGCCGGACTTGTACAGATTGATCTCTCGAATCTAAAATACTCCCTTGCAGTACATTGTTTAGGGTTTAAACAGTTTCTCACCTTCACACCCGTAATTACCAAAATCAATAAAAACTATTTTCACCTATAAATAATTGGCGACCACAGCGGGAAGATTGATCTATCGGTTACAATATCAACTCCAACTCCTGATTTCTTTTCCCGAACGTCAATCCTAATATGGTGGAACTCAGGTCCGGAGTGGCTGCCGAGAATACCAGCACAAAGCACGTCCCTGATGATAATGTCTCTCCCAATAACGTCATTACATCACCTACTAACTACAGTAACTCCGAATGCACCCCATCAAGCGTGACACCGCCAATCACCAGGGCCAGAGCCGCCGCCGCCTCTAACGTATCTGCACAACCCTCTAATCACGGCAATGAAAACACCTCTTCGGGCGTTACGCCACCAGTCACTAGGGCCAGAGCCGCCGCCGCGTCCCCTAATATCTCGTCTAGCATGGCACCTCCAACCACAACTAAGGTTCCAACTACCCTATCGACGGGATGAGAGACCGGAGGGACCAGGGGAAGCCGTCCTTATGTCACCATTGCTGATTTGATGGAACGACATGAAATGCTCGCCAGAGCCCAGACGGATATGGTTTCAACATAGAAGGAAGTACTCGTCTTTCTCAAGACCCTGACAGAGAGGCTACCACGTAAGTCGCGTCCTCCAAAGCCGTTTAGAAATGTCTCCAACAACCCCGACGCTAGAACCTCGGCGGAACGCGCCTCCGCGGACGAGGAGATTCGCGCTAGAATCCCATTGGAAAGAAATCATCCATCCAAATTCGTCACGCGGAAAGATCTGGTGCAATTTCTCCGCAACCGAATTAAGAATGATGAATTGGACCTGCATCAACATAAACCCCCTTACCCATCCGAAATGCAGAGAATCCCTCTTCCAAGGGGATACTCCTCTCCTCAATTTACCCTGTACGATGGTACCGAGAATGCACATGAGCATGTCTCCCGTTTCCTGGAATCCCAAGGTGAACATGAATATAATCACGTTCTTCGTCTAAGGGAATTCTCAAAATCACTTACTAGAAGGGCGTATACATGGTACAATAACATCCCGCCGAACAGTATTCCTAACTGGAGTAGCATGGTTACCGCGTTTTACAGGAAATACTTCTTTGTGTCTGAACAAGTTACTTTCTCAGACCTCGGAAGAATGTACCAGTGGGATAACGAACACCCGAATAATTTTGTCAAAATATTCAGGGTTCAAGCACTGGACTGTCATGATCCAAACGTGACCGAGCAACAAATAGTAAACGCGTGCATCAACAGTATGGTTCCTATTTACCGCGCCTTGCTAGAAAACTTGCTTTTCCAGACATTCTTAGAACACCATGAAGCTGCCAGATGTTCTGCAACGACAACACCATCGTTACTGGATAGGGCTAGACCGACTTGAGTTGAATACATGCGCGAAACTCGCGGGAACAGATGCCTCACTAGCTAATAATATAACGCTAGCCCCTTCTCTGTAAACATAGTAAGTGAGAAAGGGAAAAGGAAAGCCCCAGCTGCAGATCATCAGCCTAAAGGTGAGGCACCAACACAACGGGAAACCCCTCCACGGAAGGCCGCCCCTAAATCTCCCATGCGTCGACACGAAACTGAAGGGAATGCCCAAGATTTACCGTTTCCCATCAAGGAGGTGATTGATCTCCTAGAATCGTGGGTCCAAGATGATATTATCAGAATGCCACCTCCCAGGTGCCCACCGAATGATGCCGAGATGGCAAACCCCAAGTACTGTCACTATCACAGATTTGTTCACCACCCAACCAGTGACTACAACAGACTAAAGCATATCTTCAAAGAGAAGATAAAAGCGGGGGAGATCCAACTGGGATACGAGGGAGTACATCGAGACCCACTCCCAATAAGAAACTGCGGGTCCTCTGGGGACTCCGTGCACGAGACTGTACAATCCATGATGCAGCATGTATGCGAAATTCTCTATCTTTCCAAGGTGCTTCGCCAAGATATTTTCACAGCTCTCAATCGCGTTGTATCTGGAAAATGACTTTTTCTATCCCCGAAAGCCACGCCAGGTGCCCAGGATTTCCAAACAGGCGGAACCAAAGGGGAGAACTGGGGGATGCTGACCACGTCTCGTTTAAGAGGTATCGAATTTGACAACACGCTCATCTACACGGCCTCTGACCTCAACATCGTCACTTTCAAGACACTGAAAGCAGCAGGATTTATAAAACAAGATGCTACCCATTCCCCGTCCGTGATTAAGAACCCGAGAGGAGAATCTTTGAACGCGCATGTCTACATCAACCTCGAGATCAAGGTGGGAGACGCTATAACGCATAGAAAATTCCACATTATCAAAGAACTGGTCACGACATGATATTGGGACACTTATGGGTACTCGACAACAAAGCTAAATTAGATGTGCACCCTCTACCGACGTCCACGCCCGAATGAATTTCCAACGAATCATCCCATTGGTTGTTTCATCGACTAACTATCAAAGGAACCCAGACATCTGGAGAGGACCTGTTGGCGCTAGCTCATGGATTTCAAACGCAAGTAAGTCTGACTGAGAAACCTTCTCTACGACCAGTCATTCCTTCCCCTATTCCGTCATGGGGACTCGGCGCGATTACTGGCACGGACGCCGTCAAGAAATGTGAATGGGGTGCTGGGTCATTTGAACACTTTGCAAAAAGTTTGGAAACTTCTATTGAGACCAATGAAGCCAAGACTCAAACGGCTGCACGATGTCTGAACCCGTTTTCAATCGGAGATGTAGTGGTTAAGGTAAACTCGTTTCAAGTTAGGAAGATGACGGTAAAAATAGCTATTCAGATTGATTCTCCCAATGGAAGAGAAGACGAGTTGTATCTGGTGGCGGACATCCTTTTATGAGGATATTGCAAGCTCATCAATGCAGACACACCTAAAGGCGTGATAATTCACTCGCGATGGCTCAAGGCCTCTAATCCCTAAAATGATGTACTTCCCAGTCACTCTCCCTTTAGTATTTCCTTTAACAATTCATCTTAGTAGTTGTATCCCCCCAAGATGAATACACCGTTTTGTATTCTCCTCGGGAGTTTCCTTTTCCGTCAAAAAAAGAAAAGAAAAAAAAAGAGCATAAATACATCTCTTTCCAAACAAGTTCCCCAGATATCAGAGAAGCCATCATACCACAACCAGAAATACCTTAAATATATATATATATATATAAAAGCAAAATGTTGACCGATGAAGAAGAAGGTAAAGATGAGTTTACGAAAAAAAAAAAACATCAAGGGAACTAAGCAGCTAACAGGAATAACAAAAGGGAGGAGCTAGCCCTCGAAGGATGGAGCACAATCCCCCTTGGTCAAGGATATCTTCAAGCACTTCCCCCAACAATCCCTTGGGCAACAAAGATTCCATTCAACGGTGTTAGCAGCAGCAACCTCAACATCCTATCCCGAAGCAACCACAGCAGCAGCAGTGCCCGCTCCGACGATCGGTCCAGCATGCGCCACCATGACCCCTCCAATATCACCAACGACACCTTTGGCATCAACTTCTAAGGCTACTTCGTTTCCGTCAGATGCTCCCTCGAGGGTTTTCTCATTGACACTCCGAAGAAGATTTTTTGATTCATCCGCATCAAAATCGAGAACCATGGCGCCTTCCTCCAAAAGCTTCACATGCTCGATTTTCCGCTGCTTCGACCTAGAAACAGTTCGATCCACTCTATAACCGGACCAAGGATGGGTTTTTCCGCACTGGAAATTCTCAACACGCCAAGGTTCTTCCTCGTTTTCTCGTCCCTCCTCCATGATCACCGAACCCAAGAAGGTCTAAACATGCGCCTGCACTTCATGGACATAGATGGAAGGGAGGTCCTTGATGATTTCACCTGCCTCATGGAATAGAGATTCAATTCTAGCCAATGCCTCCTCATGAGGAGAAGATCGGTTTCCGCCAATTCTGAAGTCCTTCTCCGAAGAATTGAAGACATGGCTATCCCGAGAGGGTCTCATCATACACTACAAATAGCAAGGAAAATGGTCAAGTTCCATCCTATCTATACGCGCATAAGAAAGAGGATATATAAAAAAAAAAAAAAAAAAAAAAAAGGAAACGCGAGGCAGTACCAACAAAGAGGATGGACGAAGACAAACTACGCGAATGTAAAGTTCAATATCATCTTTTATGTACGGCAAGGTGATGCCACCTCAAAAGGGAAAGTTTTTATACTGGCCATGAGTTAAGGCATAATATCCGATCCTAATTAAATCTCATGCCTGGTTGTGAGAAATAATTATGGTTGGTGAGAAATCGTGGAAGAATGTGCTCGTCGCCCACTAGACCGTGTGTTCCTTTATCACCGCCAACGCCAAGCTTCAGAAGCAAAATCGGCAACATAACCAAAGCAGAAAGAGTAACTCTCTTCCTCTTTTGTGGATGTAACGTTTTGGTTTGAAGAGAAAAGAGTTTCCTGGTCAAGTCAAATAAGGAAAGAGGCAACCAAGCCCTTGAAGATAAATCACCAAGCAGTTCGTGCCATGTATCATCCTCACCGCCACTAGCCATATGTGCACGCCTCGACCCACCAAGCCGCGTCCTTCCATGTCCACACCAGGCCAAGCCGCCTGCTCCACTATCACGAACTTATCTTCCACACACGTTTACCTTACCAAGTCCTCGATCCATCATCACGGCCCCACCACGCCTAGCCTCCCTTGCACGTTTCACCATGTCACTACCGCAAAAAGGACCACACCACCTCTTGGCCTTTCTAGCCGAGCCGTCCACTGGCTTTGACTTCCACAACCACACCCCCTTCCCTTGGAGGTGTACGATCAAACCAAGACGATAAATTTCTCCTCACAACTCTACGGTCTGCATTCCCAGTACGACTTACGCAGGGCCGATAACACGGGAGGCCAAAACTCTCTTTACCACTCAAATGGTTAGTCGGATTCTCATGACCATCTTTGCAATGATTTACACCTCGATCCCGTCCTTGTCTATCACCATCATATTCTTACCTCGCAACAAGGAACCTGTTTAGAGCTAAGCAGGGGACTTAATGTTGATGGCGAACACGTCTCGCCATGGCCCCTCATGTCGTTCCACCATGATGGCCTTCCCCATGCGGCTACCAAAGTGAAGGCATGCAAAAATCAACGGTTGCCCTTCAATTCCAGGAGCAAATCCTGGCCATCTAAGGTCCCCTCACGACCTTTGGACGAAAACCCTAGCTTGGTCACGCGCCTAGCCCAAGCTAATCACGCCATGCGCCCGTTACCCCTTGGACCAATATGCCAAGCAGAACCAAACCCAGCCAAGCTAGCCGCACCATGCCAAACGCACTTTACCTTAGCCCTAGCCATGCTAGTCACGTCATTCTAAGCCAAGCGCCATCATCTTGGCCCTAGCCATGCCATACGCCCATGGAAAACCCTTGGCCCCACATGCCAAGCCAAACCAAACCTAGCCAAGCTAGCTGCGCCATGCCAAACGAACTTTGCCTTGGCCCTAGCCTTGCTTGTCACGTCAATCCAAGCCAAGCGCCCTCGCCCTCGCCATGTCCCTATCCATGCCATACGCCCATGGAAAACCCTTGGCCCCACATGCCAAGCCAAACCAAACCTAGCCAAGCTAGCCGCGCCATGCCAAACGTACTTTGCCTTAGCCCTAGCCATGCTAGTTGTTACGGTGTTGCAAGTGACGCATAATGATGACGCGTTACAGAGTTGCAGGCCAAGTCAGTTTTCAGCCGTAATAGCGCATTGCGAAGCCATAATAGCGGTATACTGTATAGACTGTCAAGTGTCAAGAATGGCATAACCCTACAGGTCCAATGAAGCGCAAGAGTGGCGCTACATTGTAAATACATTTGGCTAAGGAATGAAGCTTGTTGGCCGACACAATAAGGCTTCATTGAGGAAAGGCAAGACATGGCCAAAGTTGACAGATGTAACATGCGATGTTGGCATCGATGCATATCCATGGAATTGAGTTTGCCCAAACTCAAGGATGATGCAAGAAGAGTGTAATAGACTAAGATTTAGTCTATGTATTGGTTCATGGCAGGGCCAAAGTCTGAATAGTGCAAACAAGTTGGTAATGCAAGAGTTGCATTGCTATTGCCAAGCTAATTAGCGAAGTGAAGCATAGATGACGCACAAGTAACTAGAGTGAGCTTAAGGAGTTGGCCTCGATGATGGAAGATTAATAATTGTCCATGCATGAGTTTAGAGTAATAAGCATGTAGGGCCAAGAAATCTAAACGTTAGAGCAAGGCAGAATCCAGTATGGCGCAACAAGTGGTGCAATACGGCTCAAGTGACGGTTACGAGTTGGTTACGAGCTTCACAAGCATGCCAATAAAGTGAGACAAGATAGAACGATTATAAAGTGAGTTTATAAACATGTGGAAGGTTCATAACCACCAAGAACAGATGTGGCATCTGTTGGCTTGACAACACAAAATGTGGCGGTTGAAAAGCAAGTTGGCGGTTATAGAAACTACCTGATGGGACACATGGCTGTTCCATGCGTGTGCAAGTGTTGTGCACGGTTTTGGTCATTGTAACTACTGTATAAATAGTCCTAAGGAGTAGGAAAATCAGTAGGCTATATAAGAGAGAGTTAGTCTCATGTTTGGGAGAGTTAGGCATTCACCAAGAGGGTGAATGGCCTGTTTTTGGTCCATGTGATGGACGAGTTTTGTAATCTTCCTTTGATACAATAAAATGGTTTAATTGTGTCATGTATTTGTGTTCATTATGTTGCTGATATTGTGTGAGAATTGTTGAAGTGCATGGCAGAACCTCTTATGCTTATGGGGGCATGAAGAGTTAGAGAGAAATAAGAAAAGACTTCTGTTGCGTATTGCCTTATGAGTGAAGGAAGATGCATACTTTGATACAAGTGTGCAAGGCTGAGTACTTGTGGGTGAAGTTGATTCACTGAACCACATAGTATTGCAGGTCATGTCCCATGAAAATTTTAGGCGATTAAATGGGCATGTGACAAGCGGGTATCAGAGCTGTGTTAGGGGACACAGTTGCCGATTTTTTTTTTTACTCAAGTTGGTGTCATTTGTTTGTCGAATTCAGTGAAGAAATATTTGGGTTTCACTAGTATGGAGACTAGAAGAAGTTGGTTTTGTGTGGAAAGATCAATTGGAATGAACTTGAAGCTTGAAGTAGTAGCAATGCCATTAAAGTTTATGACAAAGGTGTCAAAATTCCTACCCAAAGTGTTAGACGAACGTGCAAGAATCATTGAAAACCGGGTTTTCAAGTGATGGCATAACAAAACTAAGGAGTGTGCTAACTTCTATGGTGCAAGTCAGGTGTTAAAGTCCATGTTTCTCACAAGTATACAAAGATTAGGCATTTGGAATGAATATCTTTGTAGTGTTATCAGTAGCAAGTACATTACAAGAGGTAATGGGAATTTTGCGAAAATTCCTGAATGCAAAGAAGTTGTTGGACTTTGCAGAGGCAAAGTAGATGAAGAACATGTTTATGCGATAGATTGAAGGTGTTTTCATCGTAGCCAGTTGGTTGGAAGATTAAAGTTATCTGTCTTGATTGCATGTACCTTGGTGGTAATGCAAAGTCTGATTGTGAATCAGCATTTTTGTGGCAATTGTGATGCCATAAAAGAAGAATTGGATGGCCAATTCTTATCTAGCATAAATCTTATTGAAAGGCTGAAGAAATAAGTGCAAGTTAGGGGAAAACTGATACACCACGGTCTTACGTTTGCAAAGAGTTCTTCGTTGATGCTAGATGAGCACAAGGAGTGTGCTTGCACCTGGTTTATGAGTGGGATCAATATGCTTGGACAAGGGTGTCCAAAGACCTTCATTTGATCATAACCACAAGCGGATATTCTTGTCGACTGCAAATCAACAATTGTTTCTACTCAAGTTGATTTTGGCGGAGGGGAAAGACAAGAGTTGCCAGATGTGCATGGGCAGTAAAAATGAGTTCCAAGTTTGAAGAAGAATGTGGTATTCTTGCTTCATGGAACGTAGGCATGGAAGCCTCATTTACAAGGATTGTGCCTTGTTAATATTGTCCAAGATAATTGTCCGCGGAAGTCATTGAGTGATATGACTTTGCTAAGCTCTATGGTGATGCTCAGAATCACCAAGTTAAGTCTGTTTCAGTTGTGCAAGGGTGCACAAGTTTGTGTCAAGAATTGAGTGCTAATTTGCATAACATATATGCAATAATAGCATGAGCCAAATGATATTTGGGCATGGCTAAGATGCATGATGCGGTTAAAGATGCAAAATTAGGCGACTCATAGATACATGGGAGAAGAGGGACAACGTAGTGGTGATGCATAAAGATGGCATGTGGCCATTGTTGAAGAAATCTTCATGAAAGCTAAAGCAAAATGATAGCATCAGTCTAAAAGGAGTATTCGACTAATTGTCAATTATAGTGTGCTTCGTTATGGGAGTTGCATACGAACATTGATAGTTGGAAGAGTGCATGTGGCAAAGTGAACTGCTACATTGGGGACAGTAGGTGATGTCTCGCTTCCTTTGTTGCTTAGAAGCGAAGTTGAAGTCAGTATTGCAAGGCTTGTTAGGTCTTACAAGTTGTAATCAGTTGGCATGAGTATTTTCTCAAGTTTGAGTATACTTTCAGTTTGGGTCGAGTGGACCTTGGTGTTGGAATGAAGTCTCTCTATGTAAGGTAGTAGTGAATGAGGGTATTTGAAGTGAAAGATCTTGCCTCTTTCGTTCAAAGTAAAGCTAATTCGCGTGGAAGATGTTACACAGCATATTAAGCCAAAATATGCAATAGAAGACGCTGAAAGTGAAAGAAGCAAATAGAAGAGTTGGTGGCATAGTCGAGTTTGCTGTTGAGAGTTATATGAAAGTGCGATGGCATATGGAAGCGATAGCATGGAGTAACGCAGCAAGAATGAAGATGTAAGTCCATCAAGTAAATGAGTTAAGAGTAACTCATTGTTAGGAAGAACATGATGTTGTTTTTCCGATACATTAAAGCGTAGCAGTTTGAAAGAGCAAGTGATTCTTAAAGTGCTGGTTTCAAAGGCGCGTGAATAGGATACCTTGGCTCCAGGGAGGGTCGGTTTAATGTTAGGGGTATCCTAAGTCATGACTATACCAAAGTCATGCATTTGAATCAAGGTGTTGTGACGATGAAAGAATAGCGAGGTGCTGGTTATTTGGCATACAAATAGTGCAAAGCTAGGAGGCATAATTTATAACATGATTTGGAGGCCAAATCTAGTGAAGGTGCTGATGTTTGCAAAGTGCAACAAAAGCTATAGGTTGAGGCGCATACCAAGAGTGGTATGAAATCATAAAGTGCATACCTTAAGGCATGGCATGTTTGGCGAAGGCGTAACATGATTGAAGCTTGAGGCCAAGTCTTGTATAAGTCATGTTAAGTTACGTGGTGCAACTAAAGTCGGAGAATGAAGGTATAAGACTATGGCAATAATCATTGTGATCAGTTGGGAAGAATCATTACTTACGTACACTTAGGCGCAAATGATTCATGCGAAGTTCAAGCACAATTCAGGGAGTTAGCAAGAGGAATTTCCAAGTTGTATTTGGGTGTTAATATGCAATTGTAGAGGGATTTAGAACGTCTGATCAATGTGACAACAACAATACAAGTCAGTAGGATCAATGGCAAGGCAGTAAACTAAGTGGTGGCATAAAGTACTAGGCATAGAAGTTTTGGCAAGAAGGAAGGCTAAACAAGTTTGCTGAATTCTGAGTGGCTCAGAAGTGTACAAGGCCGAAGGACAAGTATGTTGAGTATACTTGGTTGCGTTCAACGAGGGCGTTGAACGAATTAGGTAGGGTAGGTCTATTACGGTGCTGCAAGTGATGCATAATGATGACAAGTTACAAAGTTGCAGGCCAAGTCAGTGTTCAGCCGTAATGGCGCATTGCGAAGCCATAATAGCGGTATACTGTATAGACTGTCAAGTGTCAAGAATGGCATAACCCTACAGGGACAATGAAGCGCAAGAGTGTCACTACATTGTAAATACATTTGGCTAAGGAATGAAGCTTATTGGCCGACACAATAAGGCTTCATTGAGGAAAGGCAAGACATGGCCAAAGTTGACAGATGTAATATGCGATGTTGGCATAGATCCATATCCATGGAATTGAGTTTTCCCAAACTCAAGGATGATGCAAGAAGAGTGGAATAGACTAAGATTTAATCTATGCATTGGTTTATGGTGGGGCCAAAGTCTGAACAATGCAAACAAGTTGGTAATGCAAGAGTTGCATTGCTATTGCCAAGCTAATTGGCGAAGTGAAGCATAGATGACACACAAGTAACTAGAGTGAGATTAAGGAGTTGGCCTCAATGATGGAAGCTTAATAATTGTCCATGCATGAGTTTAGAGTAATAAGTATGTAGGTCCAAGAAATCTAAACGTTGGAGCAAGGCAGAATCCAGTATAGCGCAACAAGTGGTGCAATACGGCTCAAGTGACGGTTACGAGTTGGTTACGATCTTCACAAGCATTCCAATGAAGTGAGACAATATAGAACGGTTATAAAGTGAGTTTATAACCATTTGGAAGGTTCATAACCACCAAGAACAGATGTGGCATCTGTTGTCTTGACAACACAAAATGTGGCGGTTGAAAAGCAAGCTGGCGGTTATAGAAACTACCTGATGGGACACATGGCTGTTCCATGCGTGTGCAAGTGTTGTGCATGGTTTTGGTCATTGTAACTACTGTATAAATAGTCCTAAGGAGTAGGAAAATCAGTAGGCTATATAAGAGAGAGTTAGTCTCATGTTTGGGAGAGTTAGGCATTCACCAAGAGGGTGAATGGCCTGTTTTTGGTCCATGTGATGGACGAGTTTTGTAATCTTCCTTTGATACAATAAAATGGGTTAATTGTGTCATGTATTTGTGTTCATTATGTTGCTGATATTGTGTGAGAATTGTTGAAGTGCATGGAAGAACCTCTTATGCTTATGGGGGCATGAAGAGTTAGAGAGAAAAAAGAAAAGACTTCCGTTGCGTATTGCCTTATGAGTGAAGGCAGATGCATACTTTGATGCAAGTGTGCAAGGCTGAGTACTTGTGGGTGAAGTTGATTCACTAAACAACATAGTATTGCAGGTCATGTCCCATGAAAATTTTAGGCAATTAAATGGGCATGTGACACTAGTCACGTCATGCCAAGCCAAGCGTCGTTGCCTTGTCCCTAGCCATGCCATACGCCCATGACAAACCCTTGGCCCCACATTCCAAGCCAAACCAAACCTAGACAAACTAGCCGCGCCATGCCAAACACACTTTACCTTGGCCCTATCCATTCTAATCACGTCATTCCAAGCCAAGCTCCCTCGTCTTAGCCCTATCCATGCCATACGCCCATGGCAAACCCTTGGGCCCCTCATGCCAAGTCTAAACACGCCCTAGCCGTGCCACACTTTTGTACCACACTAACGCGGCTACCAAAACGAAGGCTGAAATGATCAACGGTTGCCCCTTCTCTCATGATGCAACATCTCAACCGTCGAAGGTCACCAAGCTAGCAAGTTCCCTGAGCTCAACTTTCCAAGCCACAACAACGTGTTACATGTTTTCCAAAAACACTCTAGACATCAACACAAACTGGGGGATTCTCTTTGGGTATTGGTTTGGTGGTCTACAACGTGCGGCGTACACTACGCCCTTCATAAGGAAGTGTCATAAGGGTGAGGCACCTAGTAAATATGGGAGTTATGTGGGAAACGTTCATGGGACATAGAGCCGTGAGTTAACAACCTTATGGAACATCAATTCCATAACGTTAACAGATTCATGCGTTAACCACTTTATGGAACATCAAGTCCATGCATACGGTTACCACCTCCTCCCATTTACTTCCCCACTCCTTAACGAGACCAGGGTATGTTTCTACCTCGACTTGTATAAATAGGTCTTACCTATTTCAATTTGAACAACAAGTTCATTCGGACTAGACAACACTCTCAGAAATACTTACTTAGCTATCCTCGTGAGCTCTCCTATCTTTTCTGATAATAAGTCGTAGAAACCCAAATGCTCTTCCGGAATCAACTATTCTGGTCTCACCACTCTCCTTGCTTCCCTCCCCAAAACCAACCCATTCTCCTCCTCTTTGTGACCGAAGCAAGTCTGGAACGACCATTTCTTGGTTTAGGACGGACTTGTCCAGATTGATCTCTAGAATCTAAAGTACTCCCTTGCAGTACATTGTT
Source organism: Papaver bracteatum (assembly GCA_023529315.1). Lineage (NCBI taxonomy): Eukaryota > Viridiplantae > Streptophyta > Magnoliopsida > Ranunculales > Papaveraceae > Papaver > Papaver bracteatum. Next base: position 1,234,885 of record JAJJWX010002300.1, read on the forward strand.
TAGGGTTTAAACAGTTTCTCACCTGCACACCCGCAATTACCAAAATCTGTAGAAACTATTTTCACCTATAAACAACTGCCTTTAATGCTTTAGTTGATATCTTAAATGATGTTAGAAGATCTTCTGCTGACCCTATCAAATTTGGGACCTACGAGATTTTGAGTAGATATTTTGGTTCTGGTAAGATGGCTTCGCAAGCATCTTCGGAGAAAGAAATTGAAGTCTTAAAAAGGAGCTCTCCAAGCCAAAACTTCAGAATGTGATGCTCTCTGTCTCGAAAACCAAAATATGTAGAATATTTCGTTGGATTATGAACTTCTTCGCAAAAAGAATAATGAATTAAAAGGTACCATCTTATTTTTCTTCTTTGTTGATTTATCTTATAAACAATTTTGTTTGTTCTCTCTTCAATTCTTTTGAAATCTTTAGTTCTCACATTAAGCCTTAAACCAGAAACGATTCTTGGAGATATTTCAATTTGAATCTATCGCTGAAGAAGCCCGCGCTGATAGAGATGCTTAGATGGATCAATATAATCAATTAGATAACCTCCGTACATATTCCATTGATCAAATAGATAATCTTACCAAAGAAATGCTCAATTAGTGCAAGATCAAAACTTATTAAGCAGTGAGATATCCCACCTCTTTTATTCTCTAATCAAAGCTATTTTGGTGATGGACACTTTATCAGATGAAAACAGAACCTTGTCTCAAGAGAAACAGGATTTTTTAAGTAAGATGGAAATCTCCTCGCAGCAATTAATTGTTCTTCAAAAAGTGTGTGAACAATCTCTACATTCGCTGAAAAATGAACTTAAAGAAGTAACCGAATCATCTATTGCTGAGAAAAATATGCTTATGCAAGGTATAATAGCTTTAAGTGTAAAGGCAAGCCAGCTCTAAGAAGAATACTCCAAATTATAAGAATCTTATTCTTCTCTTGCGAAAGAAAACACTTTCCTCCTTTCTAAGGAAAAGAACTTAAGTTATCGCCTGAAGGGTTTAGTCGGAGATAAATTTGATGATGCAATGAACCAATGGGAGAATAATTGCGTGGCCTTAATTCAAAATCTAATTTCGCAAAAGGAAGGTAGTCATTTGGACTGCCTCAACCATTTTTTCTTTCTAAATTTTGCTGGTGATATTTATTCCGCGAATTCTTCATCTCACTAAATTTTTTGTATTTTTTGACTTCGCAGAATAGGAAAGAAAATTTCAATATTCCATCTCTACTTTGGATTCTAATCTTGCTAAGGTTCGCTAAAAGAATGCATTTCTCAATGCTCATCTTGCCCGTTCTCGCGATCGAGCAGAAAGAGAATATGACTACCTTGCCTATTTCAAGGACATGGAGATTAGAATCCATGATAGAGATTTTCTTCGCCAAGTCCATCTCAGAGCTCAAACTCTTGTAAATGATATTCTACTATCCAATTCTATTCCTCCAACAACAGTTAAACCTCTAGAAGTAGATGATGACGAAGTTCCTCGTCCTGCTGACAGTGATTTTGGCTATGAAAGTAGCAAAGAAGAAGAAGGAGAAGAACAAGAAGAAGGAAAAGAAGAAGAAGAAGAAGAAGGCCCTCTTAAAGAAGAAGCTGCTGGCGATGAAACAACTTCTAGTAACCAGCCAAATGAGGAAGAAGCTAGAGTTAACCAGAATAGGGAAACTACTGGCAAAGATGATAAAGTTGATGGAAACGATAAGGTTGGAGAAGAAGATTAAGCTGGTGAAGAGATTATTGAAATTTGAGCTCTAGTTTTATTTTCTTGTATTATTCTTTCTCCTCTTGCGAACAATGTACTTTGGAACTCTTTTGGAATCAATTTTGCTTTTGATATTTTAAGAATTTGCGAGAAAGATAATGACATCTTATTTATTAATTCCCATACTTGCCTCTCATTATCTTTCTTGTGAAATATGATCTACATGAAAAATAATTAGTATTTTATAAAAAGAATTTATTATATAATGTGGTCTTATTTTGCCTTCCTAAGTAAAGGTCTTATTTTTCCATCTTCTGTATTGCGACAAAATCGCAGGACGTTTCTACATTTTCATGTAAAAACCCATTGATCTTGCCTTAACTTTTTATTCTTTTGTATTTTTGTTGCGACAATATGACATGCCTAAGTTTTCTTGCAAAATTAAAGCCCTGTGACATTGACGTCTTGCGACGAAATTGCAGGCCGTCTTTACACTTTCATGTAATGACCCCTTTGTAGGATCAGAATATCGCCACGACAATTCTGCGAGATTCTAAAATAACATTTCTGCGAAGTTCCCAACAACACTCTGCGAGCGTCGCGGAGTAACTCAAAGAATGATTTAAAGAGTGGCGTAAGATGATGAATGAAGAAACACGAGAAGAGCATGATTATCCTGCGATGGTTACAACGTTTGCGAGAATTGACATTATAACTACTGCGATAATATCGCAAATCAGATCCGAAATTAAAGGGAAGCTTAGCTATCATCCACTATGTAATTACCATATATAAATAGACCCAGTAGATTCAGAGAGGGGATGATGTATTTTTGAGTGTTGAGAAAGTCTTGAGGAGAGAGAGAAATCAAGAGAACGGTTGTATTCTTGATTTCTTCCATTTCTTGTAAACATTTCTGAGAATCAAGTAATAAAGTGTTGTTTTTAATCTTCAAATATGTGTTAATTACTGTAAATTCTTATCAAGGGTGTAGTGTAGGACTTCCTGCGACTACATTTTGGCGCTAGAAACAGGGACTGAATGTGTGAAAATCATAGAAGAGGTGAGGTTGAAGATAATAATTATTCAAGATCGAGAAGGCGATTGAACAAACTGGTGAAATAGTTGAAGAATGATTAGAGCCAAAGAGAATTATAGGAAACTGGAGTGTAGTATGATAACAAGAGAAACGATCCAAAAATTCCATGAAAACATTAGGGGAAGGATACATAAACTAGATTCTGAAGGAAATAAAATTATGACGGTGGAGAAAATATCATCCTTGAAGGATTGGGAAAAGCAAAAAATCACATTTACAGCAGCAGAAATACCAGAAGAAAATTTAAATCACACATATCCTTTGGTAATCACGGTAACCAATGTACCAATGGAAAGGGGAAAATTAATAAATTCTGCGGAAGAATGGGTCGTGAATAGAACTTTGGTGGACGCATGAAGTTCTGTGGATATAATATTTTATCATGTATTTAAGAAAATGGAATACAAGGATGAAGAAATGTCTTTTTCAACATATCATATTCATGGCTTTGGAAAATCTTTAACAAAACCTAAAGGCGAAATAGTGGTACGAATTCCGCTAGGAGAGATTGAAACACAAGTAACATTATGTGTGGTAGACGTGGAATCGCTGTATAACATGATATTGGGAAGACCATGGATACATGCAATCAAGGCTGTAGCATCAACATTGCATCAATGCATCAAATTTCCTATGCCCAGTGGAATTGGAGAAATTAGAGGAGGCACCAATCTTGCGAAGTTGTGTTATCAAACTGAAGTGAGAAATTATGAAGAGCTTCCAAAGCTGCGAAAAGATCGCAGAAAAATGGCGAAAGAAACAAAGAAAGAAGAAGAATTTAAAGTTTACATGATAAGAGCAAAAGAAGGAAAAGGAATACCCAGCGAAATCACGCAAGAAGGAGATGAAATCGCGAGAGTAATGAAAACCTCAACACCAATGGGAGAGCCTAAAGCCAGCTACACCGCAGCAGAGCCAACAAAAGAAGTAAATATTGGGAGTAAAGAAGAACCTAAGATGCTGAAAATTGGAACGAAGATGGATGCAGATGAAGAAGAGCGAACCGTAAATCTCTTGCGAGAGTATAAAGACATATTCGCATGGAATATGGATGAGATGCCTGGAATAGACCCATCATTTGCATGTCATAATCTAGAAATTAACAAGGAGGTAAGACCATTTAAACAAAGGATAAGAAAAATCGCAACAACATACCATTCCCAAATAGAAGAAGAATTACAGAAGATGCTTGACGCGACAATTATAAGGCAGGAAAAGTACCCGGAATGGATTGCAAATACGGTGGTGGTTCCAAAGAAGAATAAAGGGATAAGAATTTGTATAGATTTTACTGACTTAAACAAAGCTTGTCCTAAAGATAGCTTTCCATTACCAAATATTCCTCAAATAGTCGAATCAACAGCGGGAAATAATAGAATATCTTCATTGGATGGGTATAAAGGATATAATCAGATTCCTATCGCTGAAGAAAATCAAGAGAACACCGCATTCTTTGCCCCAAGAGGATTGTACTGTTATACAAAGATGCCTTTTGGTTTACGAAATGTTGGTGCAACATATCAAAGAATGGTGGAAAAAGTGTTTGCAAAATGGATCCATAAAACATTATAGGTATATGTAGATGTCATGTTAGTCAAAAGTAAAGAAGCTAAAAACCATGTGCAAGACTTAAAGGAGATTTTCGATCAAATGCGACATTTTAACATCAAGGTGAATCCCGAAAAGTGTACTTTTGGAGTAGCTTCAGGAAAAATTTGGGGTACATTGTGTCAAAGGAAGGAATACAAGTTGACCCAGATAAAGTACAAGTAATTTGCGACATGCCAACACCAGTAACAATAAAGGATGTACAGAAGTTGAACGGTCTCTTAGCCTCGCTAGGAAAATTTATCTCGCGATCTTCAGATAAATGCAAGCATTTCTTCAACATGCTTAATAAAGGTACAAAATTCAAGTGGACAGATGAATGTGAGAAGGCTTTTCAAGGAGTTAAAGAATATTTAATGAACATATCTAACTTACAGAAACCAGAGCCCGAAGAAGAATTATTGATCTACCTTGCGACAACTTCTCACGCGTTAAGTGCAGTATTACTGCGAGTGGACGCAGGAATAGAAAAATCAATTTATTACATAAGCAAAACATTTAGTACTGCAGAGAAAAATAACTCAAAGATTGAGAAGTTAATTCTGGCATTGGTTATGCAACCTTTAAACTTCACATCTATTTTCAAGCACATAAAATAAAAGTGTTAACAAAAGTACCAATTGAGTCAGTAATGAAGAATTCATAAAGATCAGGCAGGGTTAAGAGATGGAATGCACAAGTAGGGAACTTTGAAATCAAATACGAAATCCTATCCTCTCCAAAATCTCAAGCTGTAGCAGACTTTTTAGCATAATTTCCTCTAGAAGATGATGAATCTGTAGAAGAAATAATGGACATAGAAGAAGAACATGGAAACCCAAAAGATCTATTAAAAGAACCCAACATGTGGGAAATATTGGTGGATGGATCATCAAATGGGGAAGGTAATGGAATTGGAGTTGTCTTTATTTCACCAGAAGGAGAAAAAAATGGCTTTTTCATTTCGTCTGGAATTCACGTCCACTAATAATGAGACGGAGTATGAAGCGGTGGTGCATGCGTTAAGATTCGCAATAGAAATGAAGTTGGAAAATGCTAGAATTACTAGCGACTCGCAATTGGTTATTCGCCAGATAAAAGGAGAATACACAACAAATGAACCATCTTTGAAGGAATACAAGAAACTTGTTGAAGAGTTGTCTGCGAGAATTCCAAAAATAAAATGGAGACATATATCAAGAAAATATAACAGACTCGCAGATGCTTTTTCTTTCATATCTAGCATGATGATAAATCCAGCTGCGAGATGCATAAAAATTCATACACTTGTATCACCCTCAATCAATAAGGAAGAAGAAAATGAAGCAGATGTGATGATGATAGAAGGTGGTGAAGAAGAACCAAAAGGCAATATTGCAGATTGGCGAAAATAACTTCATGCATATTTGGAGAGAGGAGAGACACCAAGAAATAGATTAGAAACACATAAATTAAAAAGCCGAGCAACAAATTATGAATTAAGAGATGGAGTATTATATGGCAAATATTTTAATGGACCATCGCTAAGATGCTTGAAAATGGAAGAAGGACAAAAGGTGTTAAAGATGTTGCATAGTGGAGACGCTGGTAATCACAGTGGGGGAAGATCTTTGGCATTCAGAACAAAAATGCAAAGTTATTATTGTCCATACATGCATGAGGACGCGAAGCAACTTTCAAGACGATGCGAAGATTGTCAGCGATATGGAAAGAAAATACATGCACTAGGGGAACCATTATCATCCTCAACCAGTGTGTGGCCTTTTGAAAAATGGGGGTTGGATATTGTGGGACCATTTGTATGGGGTTCTGGACAAAGAAGATATTTAATTGTTGCTACAGATTATTTCACAAAATGGGGAGAAGTAAAGGCAGTACAACACATCCGCGACAAAGACATCTTTGCATTCATATTTGAAAATATAATCTGCAGATTTGGGATTCCTGCACAGTTGGTATTCGATAATGGAAAACAATTTGAAGGACGGAATATTGAATTGTTACTTAATGCATTTAAGATTAAATGTGGAAAATCAACACCACTATATTCACAGGTCAACGGACAGGCAGAGGCAACAAATAAGACAATTGCAGATATACTGAAGAAGAAATTAGAAGGACACCACAGGGCATGGTGTGAATAAGTACATAATGCAATATGGGCTTGCAATACAACTAGACGGGAAGCTACTGGAATGTCACCTTTTTGATTGACATATGGGGTTGAAGCTGTATTACCAACAGAAGTTGCTATTCCTACAACAAAAAGAGAAGTTTCGGAGAAGAATCTTAGTGCTGGTATGATTCTAAATAAACTTGATGAGTTACAAGAGAAGAGATAAAAATCCCTACAACATATGGAAAATTATTAGCGGAGATTAGCTCGCAAGTATAACAAACGTGTTAAAATACGTAAGTTCCAGCCGGGTGATTTAGTGTTGCGAGAAACACCGGGGTATCAGCGAGAAAATGGTGGAAAGCTGGCGAGAAAATGGGATGGACCATACATCATTAAAGAGATAGTTGGAACTGGTGCATACAAATTAATGGATCCAGAAGGTAGAGATGTTGGTCAAAAACTTGATAAACCATGGAATAGATTATATCTGAAAAGATATTATCAATGACAAATTCTGCGAAATTAGAGATACAGGTATGTTATATGATGAAATGGATAATAAATTTCTCTTTCTCTATTACAACTGCGAACTTCTTCCAATGACAGAGCAAGTAAGAAATGCAAAAATATCGCAAGAAACGCGAATAAAATTTTCGCAGAGATTAATAGAATGGGACAAACCTTTATGGCGTACACCCTAGTTCACGGATACAATTTTGCAAGAGGCAAATGTAAGACCTAAAGTGCGTCATATTAGGGGGTATCTCTTTGCGTGGCTAAGGGATAAGGTTATACTGCTGCTGGAACCTGAGTCACGGAGATTGGGGTTATTGAAAACCCATCCAGGAGAGGTTCCTTGGATTTCCAACTATATAAGGTTATACCCTGGTTGGACGACCGAGGGTCTCTCCTAAGGAGTGCAGAGTATGACCAAGGCGCCGAGGTACACTGTTGATCCAAGAGTGCCCGGGGCGTACGAAACTACCCTGGCCATTCTTGGCAAGTCTTGGCTATGATACACTCGGCCCGAAGAAAACCCCACTTAGGGTGTAGTCTTGTAACTATAAGCCATATAGGCATAAAGGACAAGAGGCTGCGAAAACAGCTGGTTGTTGTTAAGACCGGATGGGAGGAGCTAGTCTTGTATGGCCGACGTGCCCTTCTTGAAGGGGCAACCAGGGGTAAGATAAGGGCGACACCCTCCATTATGGAGCCTATAAGTGTCTAAAGACGACAATGTCATGGGGCTTTATGATCATAACAACATTTAGGCCTATCATATTGTTGCGTGACAAATATTATAAAGAGGAAACAATCCATGAGAAAAAGTTAAGATGAGATCAATGGGTTTTTACATGAAAGTGTAACGACGTCCTGCGATTTCATCGTAAGACGGAAATTTCATAAGGCTTTGTTCTCGCAAGGGAGCTTAGACTTGTCATATGGTCGCAGAGAAATCAACAAAATAGGGATAAGGAAAAATCAACGGGTTTTTACATGCAAATGTAAAGACGTCCTGCGATTTTTTCGCAGACACAAAAAATTGGCAAAATAAGACCTTTAACTAGGAAGGCAAAATAAGACCAACAGAATAATCCCAAACATTAACTATTTTCTTTTAAGAATGCATGAAATATTTGTTCATCACATGAGAGATGATGAGAAACAAGTATCCTTCAGAATTTCTCAGAAGTATTATTCAGAATCACAAAGCAGGATTATTCATAATTTCGCAGAGGTATTCATAATATCGCAGTATTATACATAATTTCGCAAGTACTATTCGCAACACAGTTCGCAAGGAGAAAATGCGGGAAACACTTGTTCATCACAAGAAAGATAATGAGGGGCAAGTATGGGAGTTGATAGATCAAATATCATTACCTTCCTTGAGAATATTCAAAATAACAGAAATAAAATTGAATTCCAAAGTTGCATAAAGATACATTGCTTGCAAGAAATAGGAGGAAAAAGAAAACAAAAACAAAACTCAAGCTTCAATATTGGCCTCGCCATTAGTTTCGCCAGCTTCATTCTCCTTTTCAATATTCTTCGCGCCATGATCAGCTTGAGTTTCTTCTTCATCTAACTTTTCACCAGTAATTGCTTCACCACCAGTTGCTACTTCTTTAGAAGGGCTTTTTTCTTCTTCTGTTGAGTGTTCTTGAGAGACATTATCTTCACCACTTGCATAGATTTGATCATCATCCATGGGGAGAGGAATTTCATCATCATCTACTCCTAGAGGATCAACAGATACAGGAGGGAGAGACTGGGATATCAGAATGTCATTCACAAGAACTTCAACACTAAGATGAACCTTGCGAAGGAAACCTTTATCGCGATTTCTAATCTCCATATTTTTAAGTATTCAAGGTAGTCATATCTCCTCTCTGCACGATCACGAGATTGAACAAGATTGGCGGTGAGCACTCCGTTTTCTTTGCGAACTTTAGCCAGTTTTTCAGTCAGATCAGAAATGGTAGAATGAAGGCTTTTTTCAGATTTTGCGAGAAACATAAATTGACAAGAAAACATTCAGATGAAAATCTCGCAAGAATTATAGCAGAGAAATTAAATAGAAAAATTAACAGTTAAGGCAGTCAAAATGACTACCTTATTTTTGAGAAGTTAAGTTTTGAATTAGTATTAAGAAACAATTCTCTCATTGGTTCATGGCATCATCAAAATTATCTCCAACTATACCCTTCAGGCGAGATTTTATAATTTCTTGTTTGGAGAGGAGATAAGTATTTTCTTTTGCTAATAAGGAGTAAGATTCTTCTAATTGAGAATATTGATCTTGGAGTTTACTGGCCTTTAAACTTAGAGTTAACCTGCCCTTGATAAGTTTATCTTTCTCAGCGCTAGAAGATTCAGTTACTTCCTTGAGTTCGTCTTTTAATGAACGAAGAGATTGTTCTTGGTCGTTACACACTTTCTGAAGAATATTTATTTTCTGCGAAGAGATCGCCATCTTGTTTGAAAATCTATGTTTCTCCTGAGACAAAGTTTTATTTTCATCTGATAAAGATTCCATCGCCAAGTTAGCTTGGGTTAACAAGTATGAGAGGCGAGTAACTTCGCTACTTAATAAATTTTGCCTCTGCGCTAATTGATCGTTCTCATTGGTAAGATTATCTATTTGATAGATAGAGTACGTGTAAATATTATCTAATCTATTATATTGATCCATCCAAGAATCTCTCTCAACACGAGCTTCTTCAGCGATAGACTCAAATTGAAATATCTTCATTAATCGTTTCTGATTTAAAGCTAAATAGGAAAACCAAATATTTAAAAGGATATTGAGTACAGAAAAGATGAAAATATACTAGAACAGAAAAATTAGAGGCAGAGACAGAAGAACTATACCTTTTACTCCTTGTATTTATCGCGAAGATTTTTGCAATCTAATAAAGACTTGCGAAGCTTGTGATCAAGAATATCACATTCTGAAGTTTTAGCTTGGAGACTTCTCTTTAGAGCTTCAACTTCATTTTCTAAATATGCCCGCGAAGCAGTTCGATCAGAACCAAAATATTTGATTAAAGTCTCGCAGACATCATATTTGAAAGGGTCAGTAGAAGATTTCCTGGCATCATCTAGAATGTCAGACAAAACTTTAAAAGCTGCATCAACCCCTACTTATGTTTCTTTAGATGAGGGAAGAGGTGTAGAGGGTGAAGTGGTAATGATGTCGAGTTGGAGATTTGAGTCATTTGCGATGGTTGCATCACCAGAAGGTGGAGTGTCTGGAAAAATAACAGTTTGAAGTAAAAGATGAGAGGAAGAAGCTTTGTTCATAACAGTTTTGGGAGTCTCATTCGTAGGAGGATTAATGGCATTGGGGATATTGATAATGATATTCTCGCAAATAGATGATGGAGGTTCCATCTGCGAAGTAGTAGAAATAGATTTTGAAGATGAAAATTTGGGAATAGTAATATCAATCTCAAGAGTCTTGGCTTTGCGATATTTCTTGCGAGGTTTAACAACATTCTCATCACCCTGCGAGTAATAATATAGATAAGAAACAGAGGCAACAATATTGTTATTAATAAAACAAATGTTTCTTCCTACCTTATGACTTGCAAACTTCCTTTTCTTTTCAGTGAGATTTTGTTGTGAATCTTCAAGAAGATTAAGGTTTTGGTCGACAATCTGGGTGTTGGATGTAGTCCCACTGAAAAGAAAACATAGTATGGGAGTTATATAGAATCAAGCAAAAAAGATCAAATAAAGTGAATAAATATGATTTAGACAAGCAAAATCGAGTTTAATAACGTCAGAAGAACACATACCTTGAAGATTCCATTGAATCAGCAGCAGGTGAATTTGCAGAAGAAGAAAGTTGCAGGTAGAAAATGTTTGCAGAGAGTGAAGAGGTGAAGAAGATGAAGAAGTAAAAGAAGAAAAAATATTTCTTTGATAGGTTCTCTCTTTTATAGACAGAAGGATGGTAACCGAGTAATAAAAGATTAACCGGAAAAAGAGGAATACTCGACACGTGTAGACGGTAACACTTAATTTACGGAGTTTTGTTGATCATAGAAGATGAAACGATGAATAGATGTGGCATTTTATTTCTCATGATCTTTCCTCCTTCGCAAAAAAGACATGAGAAGAGGCAAGATGTAGGATCAGAATATCGCCACGACAATTCTGCGAGATTCTAAAACAACATTTCTGCGAAGTTCCCAACAACACTCTGCGAGCGTCGCAGAGTAACTCAAAGAATGATTTAAAGAGTGGCGTAATAGCTGACGAATGAAGAAACACGAGAAGAGCATGATTATCCTACGATGGTTACAACGTTTACGAGAATTGACATTATAACTACTGCGATAATATCGTAAATCAGGTCCGAAATTAAAGGACAGCTTAGCTATCATCCACTATGTAACTACCCTATATAAAGAGACCCAGTAGATTCAGAGAGGGAATGATGTATTTTTGAGTGTTGAGAAAGTCTTGAGGAGAAAAAAAAATCAAGAGAACGGTTGTATTCTTGATTTCTTCCATTTCTTGTAAACATTTCTGAGAATCAAGTAATAAAGTGTTGTTTTTAATCTTCAAATATGTGTTAATTACTGTAAATTCTTATCAAGGGTGTAGTGTAGGATTTCCTGCAACTACACCCTTGATCTCGTCTTATCTTCTCTTTTGTATTATTGCCTCTTCAGGAATGTTGCACAAATATATTGAATCTTAATACTCCCGTGAGTAAAAAGTTTCATGACATTTGTGTCTTAAGACACTTATCAGCTCCCTAATGGAGGGTTCCGCCCTTATCTTCCCCCTGGTTGCCTTTTCAAGGAGACGTACATCGGCCATACAAGACTAGCTCCTCCAATCAAGTGTTAACAACAACCAGTTGTGTTCGTAGCCTCTTATCCCTTTTGCCTATATGGCTTATGGTAGCGAGACTGCACCCTAAGTGGGGTTTTCTTTGGGCCGAGTACATCATATACAAGACTTACCAAGAATGGCCAGGGTAGTTTCATACGCCCCAAACACTCTTGGATCGACCGTGTACCTCGAATCCTTGGTCATACTCTGCACCCCTTAGGAGAGCTCTTATTACCTTAGTCGCATAACTCAAGTCATATGCTCAAGTTAAGAATCCAAGGTGTCTCTCCTGGATAGGCTTTCATTGACCCAAATCTCCATGGCTTAGGTTCCAGCAGCGGTGTAACCTTATCGCTGAGTCATGTTACAGATACCCCTTTCTATGACGTACTTTAGGTCTTACATTTGCCTCTTGCGAAATTTTATTCGCGAACTAGGGTGTACGTCATAAAGGTTCGTCCCATTCTGGATCTTAAAGATCATTTCTTGCGATATTTTCGCATTTTTTCATTTTTTTCTTTTGATATTTTTCAATCTCGCACCTTCTTTTTCATAAAAACTTTGTATTCATTCATTTCATTTTAATCACACATTATTTCGCAATTCATCTCTTTGCAAAGCCTTTTATGGGTAATATCTTTTTAGATATAATCTATTCCATGGTCTTCCAAGCATCTGACCCACATCTCTTCCTTCAGGATCCATCAACCTATATGCCCCGGTTCCAACAATCTCTTTAATGATATAAGGCCCATCCAACTTTCTCACTAAATTTCCACCATTCTCTCGCTGGTATTCTGGTGTTTCTCGCAGCACTAAATCACCTGGTTGAAATTCACGCTTTTTGACAAGTTTATTGTATTCTTGGGCTAATTTTCTCTGATAATTCTCCATATGCTGTAATGCCTTTTCTCTCTTTTCTTCTAATTCATCAAGTTTTGTCAATATCATTCCTGCACTGAGGTTTTTCTCCCAAGCTTCTCTTTTTGTTGTTGGAATAACAACTTCTGTTGGTAGCACATCTTCAACTCCATATGTCAAACAGAAAGGTGACATTCCAGTAGCTTCTCGCCTAGTTCTATTGTAAGCCCACATGGAATTATGTACTTGTTCGCACCATGCCCTGTGATGTCCCTCCAATTTATTCTTTAATATATCTGCGATTGTCTTATTTGTTGCTTCTTCCTGCCCATTGGCCTGCGGATATAGAGGTGTTGATTTTACGCATTTGATCTTAAACGCATTGAGTAACATTTCTATGTTTTGTCTTTCAAATTGCTTTCCATTATCGGATACCAGCTGTGCAGGAACTCCAAATATGCAAATTATATTTTCAAATATGAATGTAAAAATATCTTTGTCACAAATGTTCTGTACAACCTTTACTTATCCCCACTTTGTGAAATAATCTGTAGCGACAATCAAATATATTCTTTATCCAGAACCGGGTACAAATGGTCCCACAATATCCAACCCCCATTTTACAAAAGTCCATGCACTAGTTGAGGATGACAATGGTGCTCCTGGTGTATGTATTCTCTTTCCATGTCGCTGAAAATCTTCGCAACGTCTTGATAATTGCTTCGCATCTTCATGCATGTACGTCCAGTAATAGCCTTGCATTTTTGTTCTGTATTCCAAAGATCTTCCCCCACTGTGATTACCAACGTCTCCACTGTGTAGAATTTTTAACACCTTTTCTCCTTCTTCTCGTGTTAGACACCTAAGTGATGGCCCATCAAATGATTTTCGATATAATATTTCATCTCTCAGTTCATAATTTGTTGCACGTCTCTTTAATTTGTGTGCCTCCAATCTATTTCTTGGTGTTTCCCCTCTTGCTAAATATGCATGAAGTTCTATTCTCCAGTATGCGATATTGTCTTTTGGGTCTTCTTCTCCACCTTCTATTATCATTACATTCACCTCCTCTTCCTATTCTTTATTGACTGATGGAGGTATGAGTGTCTGGATTTTTATGCATCTCGCAGTTGGATCTATCATCATACTTGAAATGAAAGAATAAGCATCTACGAGCCTATTATCTTTCCTTGATATATACCTCCATTTTATTTTTGGGATCTTCGCTGACAATTCTTCAACAAGCTTTTTTTATTTCATCAAAGATGGTTCATTTGTTGTGTATTCTCCTTTTATTTGGCGAATTACTAACTGCAAGTCGCTGGTAATTTTTGCATCTTCTAATTTTATTTCTACGGCGAATTTTAAGGCATGTATTATAACTTCATACTCTGTTTCATTATTAGTGGATGCAAACTCCAATATAAATGAAAAAGCCATCTTCATTCCCTCCGGCGAGATTAAGACAATTTCAATTACATTACCTTCTCCATCTACCAATATTTCCCATCTATTTGGTTCTGTTAACAAATCATTTGGATCTCCATGATCTTCTTCTATATCCATCATCTCCTCCACAGCTTCATCATCTTCTAGAGGAAATTCTGTTAAAAATTCTGCGACAACTTGTGACTTTGGCGAAGATAATACTTCATATTTTACTTCAAAATGCCATACTTGTTCATTCCACCTCTCGACTCTGCCTGACCTCTTTGAGTGCTTCATTACCGATTCAATTGGTACTTTTGTTAATACTTTGACTTTGTGTGCTTGAAAATATATGCGAAGTTTAAATGTTGCATATACCAAAGTTAGAATTAGCTTTTCAATCTTTGAATAATTTCTTTCTGCGGCATTGAATGTTTTGCTGATGTAATAAATAGGTTTTTCCACTCCTGCATCCACTCGCAATAATACAACGCTTAATGCATGCGAAGTTGTCGCAAGGTAAATCAACAACTCTTCTCCTAGTTCTGCCTTTTGTAAAATAGATATATTCATCAGATGTTCTTTTATGCCTTGGAAAGCTTTCTCACATTCATCCGTCCATTTAAATTTCGTTCCTTTTTTCAGTATGCTGAAGAAATGTTTATATTTATCAGACGATCACGAGATGAACCTCCCTAGCGAGGCTAAGAGTCCATTTAATTTTTGTACATCCTTTACTGTCGCTGGTGTTGGCATGTCGCGAAATGCTTGCACTTTCTCTGGGTCAACTTGTATTCCTTCTTTGGCTACAATGTAACCTAAAAATTCCCCTGATGCAACTCCAAAAACGCATTTTTCAAGATTCACCTTAATATTAAATTGTCGCATCTATTTAAATATTTCCTTCAGATCTTGTACATGATTCTTTGCTTATTTACTTTTTATTAACATATCATCTACATACACCTCTAGTGTTTTATATATCCATTTTGCGAACACTTTCTCCACCATTCTTTGATATGTTGCTCCAGCATTTTGCATACCAAATGGCATTTTTGTATAACAGTATAATCCCCTTGGTGCTAAAAAGGCAGTATGTTCTTGATCTTCCTCAGCGAGAGGAATATGATTATAACCTTTGTACTCATCTAAGGAAGATATCATATCATTCCCTGCTGCTGATTCAACCAATTGTGGGATATTTGGTAATGGAAAACTATCTTTCGGACAAGCTTTATTTAGATCAGTAAAATCTATTCAAATCCTTATCCTATTATTCTTCTTTGGGACTACAACCATGTTTGCTATCCACTCCGAGTACTTGGCTTGTCTTATAATTCCCGCATTAAGCAATTTCTGCAACTCTTCTTCTATTTGGGAATGATATGTTGTTGCGATTTTTTTTATTCTTTGTTTAAATGGTCTTGCACTTTTGTCAATTTCCAGTTTACGACACGCCACAGATGGATCTATTCCCGGCATTTCATCCATGTTCCATGCGAAAATATCTCTATATTCTCGCAAGAGATTAATAGTTCTTTCTTCTTTATCTGCCTCCATCTTAGTCCCAATTCTTAGTATTTTGGATTCTTCATTAGTTCCAATATTCACTTCCTTTGTTGGTTCTACTGCGGTGTAGCTAGCCTTAGGTTCTTCCATTGGTGATGGTTCTTTTATCATTTTCGCAAGCTCGTTTCCTTCTTCTGAAATCTCACTAAGTATTCCTTTTCCTTCTTTTGCTCTAATCATGTAAATCTTAAACTCTGCTTCTTTCTTTGCTTCTTTCGCCAATTTTCTACGAAGCTTTCGCTTTCTTGGACATTCTTCAGGATGCTTTACTTTAATTTGATACATGATTTTGCACTATCAATATCTCCCCTTATTTCACCAATTCCGCTTGGCATTGGAAATTTGATGCACTGATATAACGTTGATGCTACGGCTTTAATTGCGTGTATCCATGGTCTTCCCAACAGCATGTTATATGGTGATTCCATATCCACCACACAGAGTGTTATTTGTGTTTCAATTTCCCCCTGCGAAATTCTTACTACTATTTCCCTTTTTGGTTTAGTTGTAGATTTCCGAAACCATGAATATGATATGTTGAATGAGACATTTCTTCATCTTTGTACCCCATTCCTTTGTACGCATGATAAAACATTATATCTGCTGAACTCCCCGTATCCACTAGAGTTCTATTCACCTCCCATTCTTCCATAGATTTCGACGATTCTTGTTTTTATTTTTGTGCAACTGTTACTATGATTACCAAAGGAGATGTGTGGCTCAAATTTTCTTTTGGTATCTCTGCTGATGTGAACATAATTTTCTGCTTTTCCCAATCCTTCAATGGAGATATTTTTTCTACCGTCATAATCTTCTTTCCTTCAAAATCTCGTTTATGTATTCTCCCTCTAATGTTCTCATGAAATTCATTAACCATCATTTTTGTGATTGCGTTGCACTCCAACCTTCTTTCATATTTATTGATATTAATTATCCTTTCTCCAGATGATTTGTTGTTTTCTTCTATCATTTTCTTGATTTAGACAGTTTTCACAATAATTTCCACAATCTTTAATCCACAAGAATTTCTAGCGCCAATATGTAGTAGAGGGAAATCCTACACTACACCCCTCACAAGAATTCATAGTAATCAACACATATTTTGAAGATTACGAACAACACTTTTATTAATTAATTCACAGAAAATTTACAAGAAATGGGAGAAAACTAGAATACAATCGCTCTCTAAACTTTCTCTCTCCTAAATGACTTGCTCAACACTCGAAAAAAATCTCTCCCCCTTACGCCTGTTCAACTCTTTATATAGGGATTTACATAGTGGATGACAGCTAATCTGTACTTTAATTTCGGATCTGACTTGTGATATCCTCGCAAGGGTATAAGTGTTAAATCTCGCAAATACTTAAAACTTAACAACATCTTCACGCTTTCTTCACGTTTCTGCCATTGTCATTTGTTATGTCATTTTCTTAATCAATCTGCGACACTCGCAAAATGTTGTTGATGAGGACTTCGTAAGTATGTCCCTGCTACGATATTATGATCCTACAATAATGTTTCTAGTTCAAATCCAAATAATTTTAATAATTATTCACCTATTCAAGAGGACGGGGATTTGACTAGAGATACCATCGTTTTAGACGATGTAGTATTTCCTTTTGATTACGAATCCAATGATGGTTTAGAGGAACGAGTATATTTTGAGTCTAGCGATTTAGAAACAATAGACTTAGAAAAAGAAAATGAACTCGTAGAGATGAGTGAGGATGAACCTGACTTAGAAGAATTAATTTACCATATGAAGCATGTTAACACCAAAGAAGCCTGCCCAATGAATTTCAGCGATTTAATCTCGCTAAAACTCCTCCAAACTCAAAGCCCTAGTTCTGCCATGTCGCCTGTGATATTTCCCGCCATAAGTTTATATTCAAATGGGGAAGATGGGTGCGATGGATAAATGTGCTATATATAGCCGTGGGTGCCCCTTAGAAAAAGTGAGGGTCCGTATAGCAATTGTCCTCCGGGGGGTCCAAAAAGCACTTTTCGAGCAACTTTTTCCGCATAAGTGTAATTCTACAATAACACCTAAACAAACATAAAAACACCAAAATTAGTACAAAAATCGAGACTAACAATAGAGACATTGAGGACAATTCAGACACAAAAATGTATCTATCAAATACCCCCAAACTTATTATTTGCTAGTCCCGAGAAAATCTAATCTAGAAAATAAAATGACTACACTTAGAACGTGCAGCAAGCCGTTAAACCGCTAGGTGGCCCTAGTGGTGGAGTGTTGTCTCTAGAGGGTTTACCATAGGTGTACCCACAAAACCTTTACTCCAGACCCTATCTGTCTACGCAGAACCTTGGAAGGCACTAAACAATCTCCTTGGTTGGCATACTTATTGACTACAGGAGGAAGTACCCTGATGCGAAATTCCAATTGATGTACACGAGTTTTCACTCAAGCATACTAAAATTCATATAAATTGACAGAGCTCTACTCAGATAGTTTCTAGACATCATAAACCAGAATCAACCAATCACCTGGATAGATTAAGAAGATGGATGTAGAAAAAACGTAGATGATGTTGACTAAGGTGAACCTATCCTAATGGAATAAGATACTGGTCTGGACTAATATCAACACATTGGCATATACAAGGGAACCAGTGGTCGATAATCCTAACTCTAGGTCAACTCAGCTGGCATATACAAGGGTACCAGTGGTCAAATTTATTGTATTTATTCCGGTTGGTCTAGTGGTCTGGTCTCTTTTTTTTTTTTTTTTTTTTTGTATCCCAGTCACTCTATTGCACCTTAGCAATGGTAAAAAGAACAAAATAAAGAAGTGATCAGGATTCTTTCGATATTTCCATCACGAGGATATGGCGAAAGTACCATGTTATCTTTTCTAACACCTGAGCTTTGTGCTTTTATGAATAGACTCTTCTAGATGTTTCCATCTAATCAGATTGGTTCCCTAACTCCAATAACCAAAATGTTTCCATCCACTTAGATTGGTTAGTGCCGACCTTAATAAACATAAATTTCTAGGATCTGGAGTTTATTTATTGATACTACAACTAAAAGGCTTCTCCCACTATATAAGGGAGAACTCTAGCAAATGGGAAACCTAATCCCCACACATTCTGTGTGATACTAGTTTTCTAAGCTAGAGTCTATTCTCCTTTAACCTTTGGTTTTCTTATTCTAAAACCAGGTTAACGACTTAAAGACTTAATAGGGATTTTGAAGCTAGACCGATACTACTTTTATTGTAGTTGTGTGATTTGATCTTGCTGTTTCTATCGTACGAGTACAATTGTAATAATTGGCTTGAGATTTCTGTCTCCGATAGGCAAGATATAAAAGTAATCACAAACATCTTTGTCTTATCGTTTGTGATTCCACAATATCTTTTTTCGCTGCATCAATTAAGACTATTGTGAGGTGATTGATAAAACTGAGTTGTTCTTCGGGAATATAAGTCTGGTTTTATTGATTGATTCTTGTTCACCTTGATTTATCAAAACACGAAACAAAACTCATAGGGTTATTCGTGGGAGATGAATTTATCTATCTTGTAGACTTTTATGTGTGAAACAGATTTGTTTGCTAAAGTCTTCGACTTTCGTTCTTAGCAACTCTTGGTTGTGGGTGAGATCATCTAAGGGAATCAAGTGCGCAGTATCCTGCTGGGATCAGAGGCGTATGAGCATAATTGTAACTTGGATCAGTTTGAGTTTGATTGGGGTTCAACTACAGTCTAGACCGAAGTTAATTTGGAGTAGGCTAGTGTCTGTAACGACTTAATATGGTGTATGTTTAATCTGGACTAGGTCCCGGGGTTTTTCTGCATTTGCGGTTTTCTCGTTAACAAAATTCTGGTGTCTGTGTTATTTCTTTTCCGTATTATATTTTGTTATATAATTGAAATAATACAGGTTGTGCGTTGTTCAATCAATTAGAATATCCAACCTTATTGGTTCTTGATTTAAATTGATTGACACTTGGATATTGGTCTTTGGAACCATCCAAGTTATCTATCTTTGATTAGACTCGCGAATCACATTTGCTTGAGTAAATCAGATTGAGAGATTGAGATAATAACTCCTTGAGATATTTTCTATTGATTGAGTCTAGTTGATTCTCTAGAAAACAACTCAGAGTTGTTCATACAGATTGCTAATCAAAATATTGGGTGAGGTTTTTATACCCCCGCTTTTTCAATTGGTATCAGAGCAGGCAAACGCATTTAAGACCTTACAAGTCTGTGTTTGTAGCGATCTGACTCTATGGACAAAAGTGTTGTCTCAATAAATACACCACCAGATCCAGGGATTTTGGAATATTCTTCCATGTTCGACTTCTCCATGAGTGTTGAAGAGTTGTTCTCAAAGCCATTAGCTGGTATGAAGTCCTTATAAACTATTTCAGGAATTGAAGAGAAACTTGAAAGTATGTCTTATGATGTTAATATTTATCTTCAGAATGGACAAGAGTCTCTTGACAGACTAAATCAAGTCATGATGAATCACAATCATGCAAAGGATGACATTGATTTATTAATCAGTACTCCTATTCTGTATTCCTGGAGTTATAATAAACTCTATAAGATACATGAAGAGTTTAAATCTCAATCAGATGAGAAAACAACCTTAAAGCATTAGAAAATTCATGAAATAATTTCTAGTAACTCTTGTCATGTAATTAATGTTAAAAAATACAGGATATCTTCAAAGATAGCCTCCCTGTACTATCCGCATAAAAGATGGAAAAGGAGAAATCAGAAAGCCAATTTTGTTCTGATAAAACTCTTTGATAATCTTATAATAAGGAATGACCTATCTCTCTCAATTTGTAAAGACAGTTGGAAAGAAACTCTCTCTTGGTGCTATGATGTGCAAAAGTTAGGTCGACCGAAACATGCTCGGAATTGAAAACATGAGCTGGTATTCTTGTTCATGCCAAACGGGCCTTTAATGCACATGTGTGGTTTGCACATTTTAAACCTATAACCGCTTCACGAATAGATATCATTCTCATACGTGTCAATATGGGTTAGACAACACCTCAAAAGAGGAAAACATCTTCGGTTTTATCAACCTTCATTTCCCTCTTCTCAGTCCGCGAACCCTTGAAACCCAAACAGTTCTCAAACTCTTGATCTCTTACTCAATTATTTTCGAACCAAATCAAGATTAATTTGTCTCAGTAAAGTAAGGAGAAGCTCACAAACATTGGGTCACAAATAGTTCGTGTGATTTTCAAGAAAGTTTCTTGTTGCCATTAGGAATAATTCACAAACCAGGTGAGTTTTCGTACCTCATTCATCTTTGTAATTCTTCAATCATGAGTAGAAGAAGAACTGGAAATATGGAGAGGCCTAGTCAATCAAATAGAGATTAATCATTTTTTGACTCTAGCATTGGTGCTGGGTTTATGAACCCTACCGCTCGTGAACTGAATCTAGTGCTCAAAAATAAATCTCTCATCTATGAAAGGTATTATGATGCATCTAAAATAGATGTCCCAAGATTGGTAGAATTCTTCAACAAGCACAACTGGGGTTTAATCCATAAACCATTAAGAGGTGTGCGGATTGATATGGTAGCTTAGTTTTATGCAAATATTTATGATGAAGATACTGCTCTCTGCTCCTTCAAAACCATGGTAGGAGGCATTATTTTTATTGTGAATCGATTTGTCATCTCCAATCTGCTTAATGTGCCTCTAGGTGGTGATAGGTTCCACCTCCTAAAATTCGTAGAATACCTTTAGAAGTTTTGTCAAACAGGTTATTTGATAAAGACCTTTCACGAAATGATGGAAAAGTGTATGTAAGAGGCGCAAGTCTATTTCTTAAAGTTGCAGCAAAACTTGTTGTGGCAAATATGATGCCGAGCACTTGTGACAACAACTCTTGGACTATAGGGCTCACTGAACTCATCTACTACATTGTTGAGGAAATAAATATTGACTTCTGTGGAATTATCATTGATAAAATGATAAGTGTCAGACATAACACAAGATAGAAACCAGGTTTTCCTTGGCTTATCTCGAGAATTTGTGCTAATTTTCTTGTTCCTGTTTTCGGCTCCGACCTTGGAGGACCAACTGTTCTGACTATGTCAAGCATTGAGAAGATGAGACCATATACTTCCAGAAGTGATTCAAGAGCTCCTAGAAGTTCAGCTGCTGGAGAACTGTCACGCCTCAAAGAGGAACTTGCCAAACTACGGGAAGAAAATGCAGTTCTCAGAGAGCAGGTAGATTATGCTGGAAATGATGTTCCGGCACTAATAGAAAAATCATATGAGATTATGAGAGATCATTTTGAATGGAGTGACTGATACTCAGTTTTTTTATAAATTTCTGTTTTGTTATCTGTTTAAACTTATATGACTGGATTTAGAAGGTTATGTCTTTATGATGTATTAACTTCTATCGCACATCTGTCCTAAATATGTCTTTTAATTAAAGTGTGTTTAAGTTAAATCCATGTGAAGTACAAATATATTTTGTCAAAAGTAAAGTTATTCTTGAATTGATATGCATATATTGATAAAAGGATGAATAGAGTTTTGACAAACACAAAAGTTAAGCCTATATTGTCAATTATTGATGTAAGATAGGTTAAAATCTTTTATGATTCAAGGATTATGCCTATTGTATGTCATTGTGCAAATGGTGATAAAAACATAGAATGAATCCTTGTGTTATCCACGGTATAGATCCTTATGGATCCATTTTTTATGTATTACCGTGAAGGCTCCATTGTGTATCTTATGTTGAGCACGATACGACTAAGTCGTTTTCTTATTGGCATCGTTGGTTGTTCCATGAGATACTATATGTTGAGAATTAAGAACTAAATTAATCAACTTGTGTGGTTATTTAGTTTGTATTCCATAAGTTTTCTTATGTTGAGTACATGTACGGTTAAGGTTGTCATATCTTACGATAATCTTAGTCGGGGTTCCATAATCTCTTATGTTGAGCCCAAATGAACTAAATCAATTATCTAGTATGGTTATTTAGTTATCACTCCGTAAGTTCTTCTCATGTTGAGCATAATCGACTAGGATGGTTATTTTTATGATTAACTTAGTCATTGTTTCATAGATATTCTTATGTAGAGTGTGGCCAATTAAATTGATTACTCTTGTAATTAGTTTGTTTGAGTATGACAATTATATTATTTGCAAGTTTTCTTGTGATCAATCTAATTGATTTATTAAGTCTCCATAAGTTTACTTGTGTTGAGCATATTTAGTCAAACTAATCTTGGTTTGCTTTGGTTAATTTGATTGAATATTTATTGTTGGATTCCAAATTCATACTTGTGTGTAATTTGTTGAGTATAAAGAAATCCTTTTTTTTTTTTTTTGAAAATAAGGTCGCTCTTGTTGTTCCTTAGAGAATGACATATTATGGGGGAGAGTTCTTTTAAACTTGTGCTTAATTGCCAAATCTTTGTGGGGAGTGCGGCTGTGGAATATTATAGGTGTTATCTTGCGTCTTTATAAACTCCTTGATGAATGCATTTAGCTTCGGATTTATGATTGCATCTAAACAAGATGATACACATTTACCTTTGGTCATGAAATATCTCTTACGAAAATTTCATTAGGATCCCGTTCTTGCACCTTTACCAATTTTAGTGACAAAAATGGGGAGAATTAATATGTAGTTCACACTACAAATACATAAGGTTTTCAGATCATTATGTAAGGGGGAGTGGTTTCCATGTGAGATGGAGTATTGACTAAGGGGGAATGAAGTATTACCATAGTATTGTTGTTAAAGTTGTGATGCAATTGGACTTTGACGTTGTATAATAATACTATGACACTGTATAACAATGATTGAGAACCGATGCTTTTTTCATTGTTATAGCTACGGATTTTCAACAACAATGATGTTGAACTTACAACTTTTGGGATCATTGGACTACTTGGAAGTGACGAAGATTTCGAGCATTATTGAAGATTAGACATGTATAATGGGAGCTACAAAGTTTATTTATATATTTTTTGTATTCCATATGTATTAATAGTTTTGCCATTAAAATTGACAAATGGGGAGATTGTTAGAGCATTGCTCGGTCGAACTCGCATGCGTTGCTATATCAAGCATGTTTGTCAATGTTAGTAATCAAAACTATAAAGTCTTGATTTCTAGTCTATTATATCTAAGGTCTCGGACTAGGATAAAAAGTGTAGTTGATCTCAAGAACTCCATGGCAATCATCATACAAAACGAAGGACTACTCAAGGAACCAGTGGATCTTCATCGACTAAAAGGTATGTGGAGACTTGAACTTATCTATCACTCAAAAGTCAATCTACTCTATCTCCTATCTTGAGACAAAAGTCATTTTACTATATAGACTAAAGATATACACATGTGACATTTCGAGCTGAGTATATCTCGCTTATTTATTTCTCGAAATGTGTGTTGGTAAAGCTTTCGCTTTATCCAAGTTCATCTTTTCCTAGTGACGAAAGTCATGTTATGTTTCAATCACTTTGGAAATTGCTCTGACGAAAACTAGTTTGTGAATAACAACTATATGACGTCCTCTGAGAAAGTTTCAATGATTGAAATAAGAGTTTAGAAAATATAACCACTGGTGGATATAAACATTGTTGTGGTAACACATATATGTATAAGTCCTTAGCACTTGAACCGAAGTTTGCGAACTTTGTTGATCAAGCAAAAATCGAAACTTGAGCAGACAACCCAGTTCGCGAACTCAGTCCGCGAACGTGCGTAGTTCTCGAACCCGAGAATTTATGCTGGAGTTTGTGAACTCTAACCGGTTACTTAAGTCCGCGAACCCAGTCCGCGAACTTGAGTGGTTATGTCTAAAAAAGATGTTCGTGAACTTATTTAAATTATCTAAGGAATGCTATTGCAAACCGTGGCTTTATAGTTCATGAATAGATTCGAGTGAATCACATCGTTTTTGCTTCAATTGTATCTTGTGTAGTACATAAGATCTCATAGCAATTGAACAACTCTCTAACTGGTTCATTTGAGTCATTTGGACTAGTTATGGTGAAGAAGAATATGGTTGATATGAAAGTTATCATTTGGTTTGACTAATATTGAACCAACTATTGTATAGGCTTGGGTACGGTTACACAAACCCAAAATATTCAAGTAAATGTGTATATGGAAAGCTAAGTTTTCGATCTAACGGTTGAGAGATATTAGCTTGTATCTAATCAGGTTTTCATATAACGGTGAATATTAAATGCTTTGTTACTAAGCTAACATTGATTGCAAACCATGATTTGAAAGACTATATAAGGGAGAACTCTAGCAACTGGGAAACCTAATCCCCACACATTCTGTGTGATACTAGTTTGCTAAGATAGAGTCGATTCTCCTTTAACCTTTGGTTTTATTCTTCTAAAACCAAGTTGACGACTTAAAGACTTCATTGGGATTGTGAATCCAAACCGGTACTACTTTTCTTGTAGTTGTGTGATCTGATCTTGCTGTTTCTATCGAATGAGCTTGAGATTTCTATCTCCGATAGGCAAGATATAAAAGTAATCACAAAAATCTTCGTCTCATAGTTTGTGACTCCACAATATCTTTTTTTGCTTCGTCGATTAAGACTATTGTGAGGTGATTGATAAAATTGAGTTGTTCTTCGGGAATATAAGTTTGGTTTTATTGATTGGTTTATGTTCACCTTGATTTATCAAAAGACGGAACAAAACTCATAGGTTTATTCGTGGGAGACAAATTTATCTATCTTGTAGACTTTTTTGTGTGAGACAGATTTATTTTCTAAAGTCTTCGACTTTGGGTCATAGCAACTCTTAGTTGTGGGTGATATCAGCTAAGGGAATCAAGTATGCAGTATCTTGCTGAGATCAGAGGAGTATGAGCATAATTGTACCTTGGATCAGTGTGAGATTGATTGGGGTTCAACTACAGTCCATACCGAAGTTCATTTGATGTAGTCTAGTGTCTGTAGCCGCTTAATACAGTGTATGTTTAATCCGGACTAGGTCCCGGGGTTTTTCTGCATTTGCGGTTTCCTCGCTAACAAAATTCTGGTGTCTGTGTTATTTCTTTTCCGCATTACGTTTCTTTATATAATTGAAATAATACAGGTTGTGCGTTGTTCAATCGATTAGAATATCCGACCTTATTGGTTGTTGATTTAAATTGATTGACACTTGGATATTGGTCTTTGGTACCATCCAAGTTATCTCTCTTTGATTAGACTCGCGAATCATATTTGCTTGATTAAATCAAATCGAGAGATTGAGATAATAACTCCTTGAGTATTTTCTATTGATTGAGTCTAGTTGATTCTCTAGAAAACAACTCGGAGTTGTCCATACAGATTGCTAATCGAAATATTGGGTGAGGTTGTTTGAACCTCGCTTTTTCAAATGTTTTTAGATTTATTTATTTAAATTCTAAGTTTTTTGGAAGATGATTTTTGCAGTTTTAATCTTTATGGTTTTATATATTGCAATGTGTTATGGGATATGTGTTTTTGCGTCGTGACCTATGAGTGTCCAATACTTTGTCAAAAGTTAAGTCTTTCATATGTCGATATGCATGTATTGATAAAAGAATGAATGAACTTTTGACATTACAGAAGTTAAAGCCTATTATGTGATATTCTGATGGAAGAAAGGATAAAACTTTTGTTCATGGGGATTATGTCTATTATATGTCATTGTGAAAATAGTGATGGAAAATAGAATGAATCCTTGACTATTCCGCCATATTGATCTTTCCTGATCCATATTTTTATGTGTATATACTGTCGGCTCCGTAAGTTCTCTTAATAGACATAATCTGATGGAAAATTGAACCATGGACCAATTAAATTGATTATTTTTTGTGGTTAATTTGGTTGTATATTTTAATTGAATTAATCATGGGTTTTCTTGTGGTTAATTTAATTATTTTGGATTCAAATTCACATTCGTATGTGATTTGTTATGTCCAAAGAAATCCATCTTTTCTTGTGAAAGTAAGGTCGCTCTTGTTGATATTTCGGGAATGACATTTTCTGGGGGGGGGAGTTCTTAATTGAACTTGTGCTTAATTGCCAAATCTTTGTGGGGAGTTCGGCTGTGGAATATTATATAGGTTATCTTGTATCTTTCTAAATTCCTTGATGAATGCATTTAGCTTCGGCTATATGATGGCATCTAAAAAGTTGATATGTGCTTTCTTTTGGTCATGAAATGTCTCGATGGAAATTTCATTAGGATCCCACTAGTTTTCATACCTTTTCCAATTTCATTGACAAAAAGGGGAGAATTAATGTGTAGTTCACACTACAAATATATATGGCTTTAGGATCATTATGTAAGGGTGGGTGGTTTCCATGTGAGATGGAGTATTGTCTAAGGGGGAGTGATACATATCACCATAGTATTGTTATCGAAGTTGTGATACAATTGAACTTTGATGTTGTGTAATAATACTATGACACTGTGTAACAATGATTTAGAACTCTTGTTTTCTCATTATTATAGCTATGGATTTTCAACAACGATGATGCTAAATTTACAACCTTTGGAATCATTGGAGTACTTGGAAGTGACGAATATTTTGAGTAATGTTGAAGAACCAAGGAGATCAGACATGTGGAAGCGAAGCTACAAAGTTTATTTATTTTGTATTCCATATTTATTGATAGTTTTGTCACTAAAATTGACAAAGGGGGAGATTGTTAGAGCACTGCTCGGTCGAACTCCCATGTGTTGCTATCTCCAACATGTTTTTCAATATTAGTGATCAAAACTATAAGTTTGATTTCTAGTTTACGTATAGCTAAGTTTCGAACTAGGATAAAATGTGTAGTTGTGCTCAAGAACTCCATGGCAATCATCATACAAGACGAAGAACTACTCAAGGAACTGGTGGAACTTCATCGACTAAAAGGTACATGGAGACTTGAACTTATCTATCACTCAAAATTCTATCTACTCTATCTCCTATCTTGAGACAAAAGTCGTATTGCTATATAGACTTTGATTATACACATTTGCCATTTTGAGCTGAGTTTATCTCGCATATCTATTTCTCGAAATATGTGTTGGTAAGCTTTCACTTTGGCCAAGTTCATCTTTACTAATGACGAAAGTCATGTTAAGTTTCAATTACTTGAAAATGGCTTTGACGAAAAATGGTTTGTGAATAACAATCATATAACGTCCTCTAATACTATTTCAATGATTGAAATGAGAGTTTAGAATATAACCTTGAAAGGATATAAACATTGTACATGTGTAAGTCCTTATTCCTTGAACCAAAGTATGCGTACTTTGTTGATCAGGAAAACCGGAAGTAAAGTCCGCGTACTGTCGGAGGTTCACATTCCATGAATTTTTGCTGGAGTTTGTGAACTAAAAAAAGACTTATTCCGGGTACTTAAGTCCGCGTACCAGTTCGCGTACTTAAGTGGGTTAGTTTCTAAAAACGGTTATTCGTGAACTTAAACTTATAAAAACTAAGGAATGCATACTTGCAAACCGTGGCTATAAAGTACATGAATTGATTCGAGTGAATCAAAAAAAAATTTCTTCGATTGTGTCTTGTATACTTCTATAAGATCTAAGCAATTGAAAAACTCTCTAACTAGTTCATTTGAGTCATTTGAACTAGTTATGGTAAAGAAGAATATGATTGATATGGAAGTGCTCATATGGGTAACCAATTAGTTAACTACTGTTTAACCAACTAAGTGTATATTTATGGGTACGGTTACACAAACCTAGATAAACATGCATTTCATTTGTGTGTAACAAGCTAAGTTCGATCTAAAGGTTGAAATATATTAGCTTGAATCTAATCAGGTTTTCATCTAACGGTGAATATTGAATGCTTTGTTACCAAGGTAACTTAGATTGCAAACCCTGATTTGAAAGTCTATATAAATGAGAACTCTAGGAACTGGGAAACCTAATCCCCACACCTCATGTGTGATACTAGTCGTATTAGCTAGAGTCAATTTTCCTTTAACCTTAGGTTTCTTCTCGAGACCCTGTAGGTTAACGACTTAAAGACTTCATTGGGATTGTGAAGCCAGACCCAACTATTTTCTCTGTAGTTGCATGATCTGATCTTGTTGTTTCTATCGTATTTGAGTACAATCATAAGATTGGCTTGATATTGATTTCTCCGATAGGCAAGATATAAAAGTAGTCACAAACATCTTCGTCTCATCGTTTGTGATTCCGCAATATCTTCTTTCACAAGTCGATTAAGATTATTGTGAGGTGATTGATAATACTAGGTTGTTCTTCGGGAATATAAGTCCGGGTTATCAATTGGTTCCTTTTCACCTTGATTTATCAAAAGATGGAACAAAAACTCGTAGGTACTTCTGTGGGAGATAGATTTATCTATTACCATAGAATTTTCTGTGTGATACATATTTGTTTATTAAAGTCTTCGAATTTGGGTCGTAGCAACTCTTAGTTGTGGGTGAGATCAGCTAAGGGAATCAACTGCGTAGAATCCTATTAGGATCAGAGATTTAAGGAGCTCAACTGTACCTTGGATCAGTGTGAGATTGATTTGGGTTCAACTACAGTCCAGACCGAAATTAGTTTGTAGTAGGCTAGTGTCTGTAGCGGCTTAATATAGTGTGTGTACAATTTGGACTAGGTCCCGGGGTTTTTCTGCATTTGCGGTTTCCTCATTAACAAAACTTATGGTGTCTGTGTTGTTTTTTTTCCGCATTATATTTTGTTATATAATTGAAATATCATAGGTTGTTCGTTGAATCGATCAATTGGGAAATCCAACCTTTGGTTGTTGATTAAAGTTGATTGATCCTTGAACATTGGTCTTTGGTACCGTTCAAGTAGTTTCTCTTGTATTCAATTAGAACCGCAGATTTCTATTTGCTTGAGTAAGTATTGAATCGAGAAAGAGATATATAACTCTTTGATATACTTTTATTAAGATTGAGTCTAACTGAGTAGTTGATTCTCTTAAAAGTATATTGGAGTTAGTCCATACAGATTTCTAATCGAAATATTGGGTGTGGTTTTTAGACCCCCGCATTTTCAATTGGCATCAGAGCAGGCAAACACGTTTAAGACCTCATAAGTCTGTGTTTGTAGCGATATGATTATGGACAAGTCTATCTCTAATAACGTTCCAGTTCAAAAATTACCATAATATTCTGAAAGCTTGGCTTCACCTGAGAAAACTGTCACATCTAAGTCAATATCTAAACATTCTTTTGATGTAAAAACTATTGATTGGGAAACACTCCTAGAAGAACAGTTGAATGAACTTTCTGATGAAGGTTATTCAGATATTGATCGATATGTTGATGAGAATGTCTCAGAGTATGTTAAGTTTTTGGATTCGTTGAAAATAAATTAGATTGCAACTTCTCATGTCACACCTCTTCTGACTTCTCTCTGTCGAGAAAACAAGAAATCGAAAAGGATTTATGGAGGTCTTTATGATCGGAATCACTCTTGCGAATCGGTCCTCAAAGATACCGAGGAAAACATGAGTAGAAATTCACTTGAATGTGATCGTGTTTATCAAAAATACTTATTATTAGAAGAGAAAATTGCAGAAATTGAAGGAAGAATTAACTCTCAGCAAGCAAGTTCTGATGACAGGGAAAGCGCTTTTCTCGCTCGATAAAAACGCCTTGAGGGTGACTTAGCTGCTGCTCTTGATAAAATCAATAGGTTGGAATATGACTTGCAAAAATTCAATATTAGTTTAAGAAAATTAACCACGATGCTAGGAGCAAGTAAAAATCATCGTGATACACAAGGATTGGGCTATAAGGAAATAGATACTCTAAGTACTACCAAAGAGGTAAAATTTGTTAAGTCTAGTGATTCTTCTCATTAAAATGTTTTCACTGATGGAAAAAGTGAAATACCTTCACCAGAAGTTAAGGTTCAAAAGAGAAAAGTATATCAACCTACAAAGTCAGCACACACAGATCGAGGTATGAACATTCCTTATTTTTGCCACTATTGCGGATATAAAGGTTTCACGGAAAGGAGATGTCATTTCGTCTAAGGAATGTGAAACTTCATGATGTTCTTGTTTGGGCATCACAAGAAGTTGTGAATCCAAGATCATATGTTAAGACTAATCCCCTTAACATTGCAGGTTATAACTGTCCAACCTTTAGCCAAAGGAATTAGTATTGTGATAAACCTATATTTGCCTACAAATGTCATATGAATCCTTTTCACAAACGTAATGGTTATCAAAAGGATAACTTCGTAAAGACGAAGACAAGATCCGATGCTCCCAATTGGAGAAAGACTAACTTGCAAAAGAATAGTCAATCCATTTCTCTTCCGAGAATTCTAGAAGAGAGTAATGGGAAGAAGGTCCTGGTTGTTCCTAAACGCACTCATAAGTGGATACCAAAGAAATTAAATGATGTTTTGAGTGTGAAAAGGAATGATCTCCAAGAAAATTCCATGACTATGGAGAAGGAAGTATCCATGATGTTGGAACTTAAAAACTTCTTTGGAAAGATGGGTTTGGATGTGAAAGACTCTAAAAGCGATCTCTTTCATGATAATCCAAAAGTCACTTGTGGTGAGCAAGATATTTTTCACATCAACGCAACTTGATTGTGTTGTAAGTGCATCCTCACCAAGGAATGCCTTACTATGTATACGGTGAGGGAAGCACGAGAATTGGGGGACACATATTATGTTCGGTAAGGCTGTAGAATTCAATTGGATTCTTCTAAGAAGGTATGTCTATAAACCTGAGAAAGATTTGTGTTTTTATTTGCTTGGAGTACTTATAATGATCCATGTGCCTTGCTTATTGTTCATTTCTACCTAACTTGATCTGTGTTTAAGGTTCTTAAACGTTTAGGTTTGAAAATAGTAGTTCGAGATGTTTGGACTTCATGATACACCTACCAGGAATGCATAACATCATTTAAAATCAAAATCCAGGGGTTTAAGTACGCATACCCGTTTGCATACTCCCCCAGGTCATGAAAATTCGTTTGCAAACCGGTATGCATACTTAACGTCGGTATTCGGTAAACTTGTTTTGGCCGTAACTTCTTCGTCCGAACTCGTAATGACCTCATTATTTTTGCATTCTATTCCTATTTGAAATATCTTCAAAATAGATATGAGAATGCATGATTTTGGATGATTTAAGATTGGTACTTGTCCTGTCTCTTGTTTTTTAATGTTTTGCTCCGTTTCGTCGCACTTGTTCCACTTCCCTTGGACCTAGGCACTTGGATTCTAAGAGTATTAATATTCTAAGCTCATTGTAGATTTTACAAGAATGTTGTTGGTGAATCACAAAGAAGGAAGTTCAAGAATGGACAGTAGTGCGCTTTACTATGGGATTCTTGAATGTTCACAATCATATTATGTGAACTATGGCGCATGGTCATTAATGACTTTTATGTTCTTCTTTATTAAGAAGTTTTTTTTAAATGTGTTTAGTAGATTTTCTTGGTTTAAATCCGGGCGAAAAAGATTGATTTTACCCTCTAAGGACATATCATCTTATATGTGCATTACGAGTTTGTCTTGATGCCAATGAAACTTCTTATGGGAATTTATTCTTGTTTTTGAGAAGGATTACTAGAGTTTGCAATAGAAATTATTGTGATTTAACATAGCTATGTCTAACGATTTTCATCTTCAATGTTTTTAGATTTATTTATTTAAATCCTAAGTTTTTTGGAAGATAATATTTGCAATTTTAATCTTTATGATTTTATATATTGCAATGTGTTATGGGATATGCGTGTTTGCGTCTGTGAACTATGAGTGTCCCATACTTTGTCAAAAGTTAAGTCTTTCATATGTCGATATGCATGTATTGATAAAAGAATGAATGGACTTTTGACATTACAAAAGTTAAAGCCTTTTATGTCATATTCTGATGGAAGAAAGAATAAAACTTTTGTTCACGGGGATTATGTCTATTATATGTCATTGTGAAAATAGTGATGGAAAATAGAATGAATCCTTGACTATTCCGCGGTATTGATCTTTCCTGATCCATATTTTTATGTATATATACTGTGCGGCTCCGTAAGTTCTCTTATGTCGAGCATGACCAATTAAATTGATTATATTTTGTGGTTAATTTGGTTGTATATTTTAATTGAATTAATCATGGATTTTCTTGTGGTTAATTTAATTATTTTCGATTCAAATTCACATTCGTATGTGATTTGTTATGTCCAAAGAAATCCTTCTTTTCTTGTGAAAGTAATGTCGCTCTTGTTGTTCTTTCGGGAATGACATTTTCTGTGGGGGAGTTCTTAATTGAACTTGTGCTTAATTACCAAATCTGAAAAGTTGAAATGTGCTTTCTTTTGGTCATTAAATGTCTCTATGGAAATTTCATTAGGATCCCACTAGTTTTCGTACATTTTCCAATTTCATTGACAAAAAAGGGAGAATTAATGTATAGTTCACACTACAAATACATATGGTTTTAGAATCATTATGTAAGGGGGAGTGGTTTCCATGAGAGATGACTAAGTGATAGGCTTCCGGAGATGCCTATATAATAACCGCAATTGCACGGTGTCCAACTAGTAGACAGAGGCAAGTACGGGTCGTTCCCACGAAGAGCGGTGGAAATACTGTAATCAATATCTCTAATAAAAATTAACCATAAAATATGTTTTTGGACTTTTGAAAGAAGAATAACAGAAAAATAAACTAAACGAAGAAAACAAATTCAATGGGAAAGACGGTAACTAGGGTTTATAGTATCCACCACTATCTCAATTCAATCACTGAAATGAAACATGATCCATGAATTATTTATTGACCGTTCTATTGACATCACCTGTTATAGGTATTAGAGTCGCAAATATCGCTGGGACGCCCTAAGCATGACACATCAAAAGATTAAACCAAAGCATGCACCATCAAATTGCATTAGCGAGAAAATTATACGAAACTAAAATATTGATTCACAACTATTGTATGGCTCTTCTAAGCATAACCCATCAAAGATATTAACTCAAGCATGGAATTATCAAATAATGAGACAAAAATATATTATGAACCTAACAATTAGGCACAAAGGTTATTGTATACAAAATTGGTGAAGCAACAACTCGTTTTTCAATTAATCAATAAACAACATAAAGAATTAATCTAATCAAATCATAATAGTATTTTGCTCCATTTTATTCAATTCAAAGTAGCCTAAACTCCATGTGGTCTCAACATAAACCCTAGTTACACAAATCTACCAAGACATGACTTTCTCAAAAGCCATAAACATATTAAAAAGAATCACAAGCTAATCCAAAATGGAAACGAAATCAGGATCGCAAACCCTTATTTTCACTTTTCCGCCTCCTCTCTTCTTTTGGTCTTCGGCTGTGTAGCCGAAACCCTGTCGTCCGAACCCCCCTCTTCTGTATCGCTAGGCAAATATAAAGTTGCTTCTAAGACCCTTACTTGGACCCTACAAGAAGTACCAGGACCGATCCACTAAAAATCACAACTCCAACATACAGGTCCACATCACCCGACTCCATTTCTTTTCACCTTCAGGCCACGAGCTGCAACAACACCAATCTCAATTTGTCCATCCCTGACCAGCACCTGTCTTAGCACCTAGATTTTCTACTACTAATTACTTCATTTCTCTATTCACATTCGCTGCTTCTGGCACAGAACTCCACTTATGTCTACGGACAAAAGTATCTTAATTCCGGCAGTACAATTCTCCATTCTCTGGACTTGTAACTTCCACCACCGATTAAAACATCTCAACAATTATTCCCTGACACCAGCAGTCATCCATACACGTCGAGTTTGGGTAAAAACCCATAACCTCCAGGCCAGCTTCATTCCCAGCTCTTGCTGCCATCTTCTTGCTTTCTCAGTCATTGCACCGACTCCCGCAACTTCACCAATGCTCCATCTCGCCTTTGTATTCTTCTCACCAATTTCAGCCATCAAAATCTCCAAATATGTTCTATTCTACCTAAATTCGACCACTTCCTTGGGCCCTCCAAATGATCAATGATGCTTGTCAACAATGTCTCCTGGTCATTACTCAAACCCATCTCACTAATCGACTGCACACAGCTTAACCACGACATCAAATCTCGTCACCCCACTGGTTGCACACGATCATACTAATTAGACCCACTAAAAGCCTTCCTTATCTACCAACCTCAATCGGCAGTGAACTCTTCATTTCCTGTAATCGGCAGTGAAATTTTCCGTTAGACCCAACAAACATGAGCTAAAGGCTACATCATCAGTTCCTCTTGTTTTGTTCTCGACTGCTATCCTCCACCAGTAGCACATCCACTATTCTCCAATATTTGCTCGCTGCCAACTCCATTCTCTCTCGCTGCTTCACTTTTTCTTGTCTAATCATCTGAGCATCACCTCATCAGTTACGCTCTTTTCTGGACTTCTAGAATTCACAACACCAGCTCGTTGTCTCGCTACCATTGCAGCAGCAACAACTCCCTTCCTCTTAGCGCAATTACAAACTTGTATACCGGCAATCATCATCACTGCCCATCGAAAATCTCAAAAGCATGCAGCATCACAGTTCACACATATCACGTCCAAGCTCTTCATACAACCACCGTTAATAAACATCATGGACAAATCGCACTGTGGGTAATAGATGAAACCCCCACTGCCTGCAAATATTTCCCTATACATCCAAACATCTTCCTCTTCTCTAGTTGCTGCAACCATCGAGATATCTATAGTTCTTCCCCACTTCTCTTCGTTGTCTTGATCTTCTTGAGACTCGCACCTCCATTCAACAGCAGCTGCTTGGACTAAAACTCGTCAACAAATATCACCGTCTTCAAAGCCCTTGGACAAATGGTGTTGTTGGAGATTTAATATTTTCCAAAAATGAATTATGGTGACAAACTTGCCATGTCCCATTATATCTTTATTGGAGTTCACGGTCATTTCCTCGTAGACTTCTATATAACAAATACCTTACATCACTTTGACAACTAAGGTCCACTTATCTCTTCATTGTTGTAGTGGATTTGACGTGCTTGTAATAAGGCAGACAATTCTTTTGTATCCATTCCAAGACATATCATGGCTGTGAATTATATATTAACTGGTGCAACACTAAATGGGAAGCCCAGTTAACTCTTCCTCTCTGATTCTCTGGCTCACTTTAGTGAATTTGGCTGCCAATGCCATCTAGCTTCACATTTTGCCGTTTATTCGCCGGATGATCGAATTCACTAGTATTTTCTATAAAGGAACTAAAATAGTATCATTAGCCAAATTACCGAGTCCTAGCTAATATAAATATATGGGTATAAAATGTAGCACTTACGTGCCTATCAACACCCCCACACTTATATTTTGCTAGTCCTCGAGCAAAACAGAAGAAGACCCGCTACACAACTGGTCATATAATAAGAGAGAGTTAGACCCGCTACACAACTGGTCATAACATGCAAGGAAAAAAAAAAGACCCGCTACATAGATGGTCATAATATTCAATTATTTTTTATTTTTTTCTTTAAATCAAAATTCCTAACGACAATACAACTCCCCCACACTTAAACATTACACTGTCCTCAATGTAATTGAGTCATCCAACATAGAAATTAGGTTGGAAATTTCAAGCAAACAAATAAAAGATTGAGGAAAGAAAACAAATCTGATGGGTTGATTCCCATGAAGCGAAATCGTATGGGTTGACTCCCATAAAGAATAATCTTTGTATCCATGTTTGCGCACATAAATAAGAACCTCAAACAAGGTGAGGTTGCACCAAAGGAAACTGCAAAACATATATATGTATAGTCTGAAAAGTTGGGGATCACTCCAACAAATCAAGCCTGTCGCGAATCTGAACCTACAAGCACTATAAACCTCCAAAAAGAAGTGTAAATTCATTCCTAATAGAAAATAGTCCTTAGTTGAGATAAGTAAATCACTCACATGGATAAAAAACATAAAATGTATATCATTTTCTATTCGGGAAGCACACTCTAAATCAGGTTCTAAATCAACTGAAATACGTTCATTCGACACATTATCTTCACTAGCAATCATAGGAATCAATGCATTGACGACGTAAAAAGGCACAGAATCATCGACACAATGGTTTAAACATGCATCTAGTGATTCAAGTTTATCAAAATCCTTAACTCCTAAATCTGGTTCTAAGTCCGCGGAAATAACTTCCGTTGTTAAGTTACCTTGATTAACCATTGGAGGGCGCAATATAGCTTGCAGTCAGGAAATCACAAGATGAGTCAGCAAATCAGGAGCTCAATGGAGCAACAATATCATGAATAGTCACCTCATTATTGTTTGCATCTAAGTGGATTATAGGAATTTCATTATTCAAATCATTAGAAGGTATCTCATTATGCACCTCTACTGTCTCTAAGTCATCAGACTGAACAATAGTATATTCTGTATAAATATGTTCTTCTAAATCATCATTATCTGAATAAATGGCGTCTCTAACACAACTCTCGCCCTTTTGAATAAACATATAATCAGTCAAATGATCATGAGTTGGGTTAGATACAATAGACTCAGATATTATATCGGTATCATAATTCCTAAAATCACTTCTAGTGTCAAGTTCATTTTCACTCTCATGGTATTTGGGTTGATACTCATCCGAATAACCACCCATACCGAAATTACGTGGATTACAAGTTCCATACCTGAGACGATTATAAGCAATAACTTCCTTATACCGTGACCCATACATGTATTCACCAAGAGTCATAGTCGACGTCTCGCGCAAAGCATTCATCGTCCTCAAAAAGACTCCTGAAATAAAATTCTAAAACACAAAAAGAGTCAAAAGGAAAAAATAAATCCTAAAAAAAATAAAAATCCTGTACAAAAATAAAAATAAAAATAATAAAAACCAAACTATTTACAAATCAAAAATACTATTTACAATATTACACAACCGCTCCCCGGCAGCGGCGCCAAAAATTGATAGGCTTCCGAAGATGCCTATATAATAACCGTAATCGCATGGTGTCCAACTAGTAGACAGAGGCAAGCACGGGTTGTTCCCACGAAGAGCGGTGTAAATACTGTAATCAATATCTCTAATAAAAATTAACCAGAAAATATGTTTTTGGACTTTTGAAAGAATAATAACAGAAAAATAATCTAAACGAAGGAAACAAATTCAATGGGAAAGACGGTAACCAGGGTTTATAGTATCCACCACTATCTCAATTCAATCACTGAAATGAAACATAATCCATGAATTATTTATTGACCGTTCTATTGACATCACCTGTTATAGGTATTAGAGTCGCAAATATCGCTGGGACGCCCTAAGCATGACACATCAAAAGATTAAACTACAGCATGCACCATCAAATTGCATTAGCGAGAAAATTATACGAAACTAAAATATTGATTCACAACTATTGTATGGCTCTTCTAAGCATAACCCATCAAAGATATTAACTCAAGCATGGAATTATCAAATAATGAGACAAAAATATATTATGAACCTAACAATTAGGCACAAAGGTTATTGTATACAAAACTGGTGAAGCAACAACTCGTTTTTCAATTAATCAATAAACAACATCAAGAATTAATCTAATCAAATCATAATAGTCTTTTGCTCCATTTTATTCAATTCAAAGTAGCCTAAAACTCCATGTGGTCTCAACATAAACCCTAGTTACACAAATCTAGCAAGACATGACTTTCTCAAAAGCCATAAACATATTAAAAAGAATCACAAGCTAATCCAAAATGGAAACGAAATCAGAATCGCAAACCCTTATTTTCACTTTTCCTCCTCCTCTCTTCTTTTGGTCTTCGGCTGTGTAGTCGAAACCCTGTCGTCCGAACCCCCCTCATCTGTATCGCTAGGCAAATATAAATTTGCTTCTAAGATCCTTACTTGGACCCTACAAGTAGTACCAGTCCCGATCCACTAAAAATCACAACTCCAACATACAGGTCCACATCACCCGACTCCATTTCTTTTCACCTTCAGGCCACGAGCTGCAACAACACCAATCTCAATTTGTCCATCCCTGACCAGCACCTGTCTTGGCACCTAGATTTGCTACTACTAATTACTTCATTTCTCCATTCACATTCGTTGCTTCTGGCACAGAACCTCCACTTATGTCTACGGACAAAAGTATCTTAATTCCGGCAGTACAATTCTCCATTCTCTGGACTTGTAACTTCCACCACCGATTAAAACATCTCAGCAATTATTCCCTGACACCAGCAGTCATCCATACACGTCGAGTCTGGGTAAAAACCCATAACCTCCAGGCCAGCTTCATTCCCAGCTCTTGCTGCCATCTTCTTGCTTTCTCAGTCATTGCACCGACTCCCGCAACTTCACCAATGATCCATCTCGCCTTTGTATTCTTCTCACCAATTTCAGCCATCAAAAACTCCAAATCTGTTCTATTCTCCCTGAATTCGACCACTGCCTTGGGCCCTCCAAATGATCAATGATGCTTGTCAACAACGTCTCCTGGTCATTACTCAAACCCATCTCACTAATCGACTTCACACAGCTTAACCACGACATCAAATCTCGTCACCCCACTGGTTGCACACGATCATACTAATTAGACCCACTAAGAGCCTTCCTTATCTACCAACCTCAATCGGCAGTGAACTCTTCCTTTCCTGTAATCGGCAGTGAACTCTTCCGTTAGACCCAACAAACATGAGCCAAAGGCTACATCATCAGTTCTTCTTGTTTTGTTCTCGACTGCTATCCTCCACTAGTAGCACAACCACTATTATCCAATATTTGCTTGCTGCCAACTCCATTCTCTCTCGCTGCTTCACTTCTTCTTGTCTAATCATCTGAGCATCACCTCATCAGTTGTGCTCTTTTCTGGACTTCTAGAATTCACACCACCAGCTCGTTGTCTCGCTACCATTGCAGCAGCAACAACTCCCTTCCTCTTAGCGCAATTACAGACTTGTATACCGGCAATCATCATCACTGCCCATCGAAAATCTCAAAAGCATGCAGCATCACAGTTCACACATATCACGTCCAAGCTCTTCATACAACCACCGTTAATAAACATCATGGACAAATCGCACTGTGGGCAATAGATGAAACCCCCACTGCCTGCAAATATTTCCCTATACATCCAAACATCTTCCTCTTCTCTAGTTGCTGCAACCATCGAGATATCTATAGTTCTTCCCCACTTCTCTTCGTTGTCTTGATCTTCTTGAGACTCGCACCTCCATTCAACAGCAGCTGCTTGGACTAAAACTCGTCAACAAATATCACCGTCTTCAAAGCCCTTGGACAAATGGTGCTGTTGGAGATTTAATATTTTCCACAAATGAATTGTGGTGACAAACTTGCCATGTCCCATTATATCTTTATTGGAGTTCACGGTCATTTACTCGTAGACTTCTATATAACAAATACCTTACAACACTTTGACAACTAAGGTCCACTTATCTCTTCATTGTTGTAGTGGATTTGACGTGCTTGTAATAAGGCAGACAATTCCTTTGTATCCATTCCAAGACATATCATGGCTGTGAATTATATAGTAACTGGTGCAACACTAAATGGGAAGCCTAGTTAACTCTTCCTTTCTGATTCTCTGGCTCACTTTGGT
Source organism: Papaver bracteatum (assembly GCA_023529315.1). Taxonomy (NCBI): domain Eukaryota; kingdom Viridiplantae; phylum Streptophyta; class Magnoliopsida; order Ranunculales; family Papaveraceae; genus Papaver; species Papaver bracteatum. The sequence continues at coordinate 1,275,198 of JAJJWX010002300.1, forward strand.
GATTTTGGCCGCAAATGCCATCTAGCTTCACATTTTGCCGTTTATTTGCCGGATGATCGAATTCACTTGTATTTTCTATAAAGGCACTAAAATAGTATCATTAGCCAAATTACCGAGTCCTAGCTAATATAAATATATGGGTATAAAATGTAGAACTTACATGCCTATCAACACCCCCACACTTATATTTTGCTAGTCCTCGAGCAAAACAGAAGAAGACCCGCTACACAGCTGGTCATATAATAAGAGAGAGTTAGACCCGCTACACAGCTGGTCATAACATGCAAGGAAAAAGAAAAGACCCGCTACATATCTGGTCATAATATTCATTTATTTTTTATTTTTTTCTTTAAATCAAAATTCCTAACGACAGTACAACTCCCCCACACTTAAACATTACACTGTCCTCAATGTAATTGAGTCATCCAACGTAGAAATTAAGATGGGAAATTCAAGCAAACAAATAAAAGATTGAGGAAAGAAAACAAATCTGATGGGTTGATTCCCATGAAGCGAAATCGTATGGGTTGACTCCCATAAAGAATAATCTTTGTATCCATGTTTACACACATAAAGAAGAACCTCAAACAAGGTGAGGTTGCACCAAAGGAAACTGCAAAACATATATATGTATAGTCTGAAAAGTTGGGGATCACTCCAACAAATCAAGCCTGTCGCGAATCTGAACCTACAAGCACTATAAACCTCCAAAAAGAAGTGTAAATTCATTCCTAATAGAAAATAGTCCTTAGTTGAGATAAGTAAATCACTCACATGGATAAAAAACATAAAATGTATATCATTTTCTATTCGGGAAGCACACTCTAAATCAGGTTCTAAATCAACTGAAATACGTTCAGTCGACACATTATCTTCACTAGCAATCATAGGAATCAATGCATTGACGACGTAAAAAGGCACAGAATCATCGGCACAATGGTTTAAACATGCATATAGTGATTCAAGTTTATCAAAATCAGTAACTCCTAAATATGGTTCTAAGTCCGCGGAAATAACTTCCGTTGTTAAGTTACCTTGATTAACCATTGGAGGGCGAAATATAGCTCAAAATCGAATGATGATCAGAAATCACAAGATGAGTCAGCAAATCAGGAGCTCAATGGAGCAACAATATCATGAATAGTCACCTCATTATTGTTTGCATCTAAGTGGCTTATAGGAATTTCATTATTCAAATGATTAGAAGGTATCTCATTATGCACCTCTACTGTCTCTAAGTCATCAGACTGAACAATAGTATATTCTGTATAAATATGTTCTTCTAAATCATCATTATCTGAATAAATGGCGTCTCTAACACAACTCTCGCCCTTTTGAATAAACATATAATCAGTCAAATGATCATGAGTTGGGTTAGATACAATAGACTCAGATATTATATCGGTATCATAATTCCTAAAATCACTTCTAGTGTCAAGTTCATTTTCACTCTCATGGTATTTGGGTTGATACTCATCCGAATAACCACCCATAGCGAAATTACGTGGATTACAAGTTCCATACCTGAGACGATTATAAGCAATAACTTCCTTATACCGTGACCCATACATGTATTCACCAAGAGTCATAGTCGACGTCTCGCGGAAATCATTCATCGTCCTCAAAAAGACTCCTGAAATAAAATTCTAAAACACAAAAAGAGTCAAAAGGAAAAAAGAAATCCTAAAAAAATAAAAATCCTGTATAAAAAATAAAAATAAAAATAATAAAAACCAAACTATTTACAAATCAAAAATACTATTTACAATATTACACAACCGCTGCCCGGCAGCGGCGCCAAAAATTGATAGGCTTCCGAAGATGCCTATATAATAACCGTAATCGCATGGTGTCCAACTAGTAGACAAAGGAAAGTACGAGTCGTTCCCACGAAGAGCGGTGTAAATACTGCAATCAATATCTCTAATAAAAATTAACCAGAAAATATGTTTTTGGACTTTTGAAAGAATAATAACAGAAAAATAATCTAAACGAAGGAAACAAATTCAATGGGAAAGACGGTAACCAGGGTTTATAGTATCCACCACTATCTCAATTCAATCACTGAAATGAAACATAATCCATGAATTATTTATTGACCGTTCTATTGACATCACCTGTTATAGGTATTAGAGTCACAAATATCGTTGGGACGCCCTAAGCATGACACATCAAAAGATTAAACTACAGCATGCACCATCAAATTGCATTAGCGAGAAAATTATACGAAACTAAAATATTGATTCACAACTATTGTATGGCTCTTCTAAGCATAACCCATCAAAGATATTAACCCAAGCATGGAATTATCAAATAATGAGACAAAAATATATTATGAACCTAACAATTAGGCACAAAGGTTATTGTATACAAAACCGGTGAAGCAACAACTCGTTTTTCAATTAATCAATAAACAACATCAAGAATTAATCTAATCAAATCATAATAGTCTTTTGCTCCATTTTATTCAATTCAAAGTAGCCTAAAACTCCATGTGGTCTCAACATAAACCCTAGTTACACAAATCTAGCAAGACATGACTTTCTCAAAAGCCATAAACATATTAAAAAGAATCACAAGCTAATCCAAAATGGAAACGAAATCAGAATCGCAAACCCTTCTTTTCACTTTTCCTCCTCCTCTCTTGTTTTGGTCTTCGGCTGTGTAGTCGAAACCCTGTCGTCCGAACCCCCCTCATCTGTATCGCTAGGCAAATATAAATTTGCTTCTAAGATCCTTACTTGGACCCTACAAGTAGTACCAGTCCCGATCCACTAAAAATCACAACTCCAACATACAGGTCCACAACACCCGACTCCATTTCTTTTCACCTTCAGGCCACGAGCTGCAACAACACCAATCTCAATTTGTCCGTCCCTGACCAGCACCTGTCTTGGCACCTAGATTTGCTACTACTAATTACTTCATTTCTCCATTCACATTCGTTGCTTCTGGCACAGAACCTCCACTTATGTCTACGGACAAAAGTATCTTAATTCCGGCAGTACAATTCTCCATTCTCTGGACTTGTAACTTCCACCACCGATTAAAACATCTCAGCAATTATTCCCTGACACCAGCAGTCATCCATACACGTCGAGTCTGGGTAAAAACCCATAACCTCCAGGCCAGCTTCATTCCCATCTCTTGCTGCCATCTTCTTGCTTTCTCAGTCATTGCACCGACTCCCGCAACTTCACCAATGATCCATCTCGCCTTTGTATTCTTCTCACCAATTTCAGCCATCAAAAACTCCAAATCTGTTCTATTCTCCCTGAATTCGACCACTGCCTTGGGCCCTCCAAATGATCAATGATGCTTGTCAACAACGTCTCCTGGTCATTACTCAAACCCATCTCACTAATCGACTTCACACAGCTTAACCACGGCATCAAATCTCGTCACCCCACTGGTTGCACACGATCATACTAATTAGACCCACTAAGAGCCTTCCTTATCTACCAACCTCAATCGGCAGTGAACTCTTCCTTTCCTGTAATCGGCAGTGAACTCTTCCGTTAGACCCAACAAACATGAGACAAAGGCTACATCATCAGTTCTTCTTGTTTTGTTCTCGACTGCTATCCTCCACTAGTAGCACAACCACTATTATCCAATATTTGCTTGCTGCCAACTCCATTCTCTCTCGCTGCTTCACTTCTTCTTGTCTCATCATCTGAGCATCACCTCATCAGTTGTGCTCTTTTCTGGACTTCTAGAATTCACACCACCAGCTCGTTGTCTCGCTACCATTGCAGCAGCAACAACTCCCTTCCTCTTAGCGCAATTACAGACTTGTATACCGGCAATCATCATCACTGCCCATCGAAAATCTCAAAAGCATGCAGCATCACAGTTCACACATATCACGTCCAAGCTCTTCATACAACCACCGTTAATAAACATCATGGACAAATCGCAATGTGGGCAATAGATGAAACCCCCACTTCCTGCAAATATTTCCCTATACATCCAAACATCTTCCTCTTCTCTAGTTGCTGCAACCATCGAGATATCTATAGTTCTTTCCCACTTCTCTTCGTTGTCTTGATCTTCTTGAGACTCGCACCTCCATTCAACAACAGCTGCTTGGACTAAAACTCGTCAACAAATATCACCATCTTCAAATCCCTTGGACAAATGGTGCTGTTGGAGATTTAATATTTTCCACAAATGAATTGTGGTGACAAACTTGCCATGTCCCATTATATCTTTATTGGAGTTCACAGTAATTTACTCGTAGACTTCTATATAACAAATACCTTACAACACTTTGACAACTAAGGTCCACTTATCTCTTCATTGTTGTAGTGGATTTGACGTGCTTGTAATAAGGCAGACAATTCCTTTGTATCCATTCCAAGACATATCATGGCTGTGAATTATATAGTAACTGGTGCAACACTAAATGGGAAGCCTAGTTAACTCTTCCTTTCTGATTCTCTGGCTCACTTTGGTGATTTTGGCCGCAAATGCCATCTAGCTTCACATTTTGCCGTTTATTCTCCGGATGATCGAATTCACTTGTATTTTCTATAAAGGCACTAAAATAGTATCATTAGCCAAATTACCGAGTCCTAGCTAATATAAATATATGGGTATAAAATGTAGAACTTACATGCCTATCAACACCCCCACACTTATATTTTGCTAGTCCTCGAGCAAAATAGAAGAAGACCCGCTACACAGCTGGTCATATAATAAGAGAGAGTTAGACCCGCTACATAGCTGGTCATAACATGCAAGGAAAAAGAAAAGACCCGCTACATAGCTGGTCATAATATTCATTTATTTTTTATTTTTTTCTTTAAATCAAAATTCCTAACGACAGTACAACTCCCCCACACTTAAACATTACACTGTGCTCAATGTAATTGAGTCATCCAACGTAGAAATTAAGATGGGAAATTCAAGCAAACAAATAAAAGATTGAGGAAAGAAAACAAATCTGATGGGTTGATTCCCATGAAGAGAAATCGTATGGGTTGACTCCCATAAAGCATAATCTTTGTATCCATGTTTACACACATAAAGAAGAACCTCAAACAAGGTGAGGTTGCACCAAAGGAAACTGCAAAGCATATATATGTATAGTATGAAAAGTTGGGGATCACTCCAACAAATCAAGCCTTCCGCGAATCTGAACCTGCAAGCACTATAAACCTCCAAAAAGAAGTGTAAATTCATTCCTAATAGAAAATAGTTTTTAGTTGAGATAAGTAAATCACTCACATGGATAAAAAACATAAAATGTATATCATTTTCTATTCGGGAAGCACACTCTAAATCAGGTTCTAAATCAGCTGAAATACGTTCAGTCGACACATTATCTTCACTAGCAAACATAGGAATCAATGCATTGACGACGTAAAAAGGCATAGAATCATCGGCACAATGGTTTAAACATGCATATAGTGATTCAAGTTTATCAAAATTTGTAACTCCTAAATATGGTTCTAAGTCCGCGGAAATAACTTCCGTTGTTAAGTTACCTTGATTAACCATTGGAGGGCGCAATGCATTGACAATGTCAATAAGCATAGGATCATCAGAATCTGCAAAGTGCGCTAAACAAACTGAGATTGATTCAAAATCAGTAATTACCTGACCAGTACCAATCGCCTCCACATTCACATCAGCAGTCAGGAAATCACAAGATGAGTCAGCAAAACAGGAGCTCAATGGAGCAACAATATCATGAATAGTCGCCTCATTATTGTTTGCATCTAAGTGGCTTATAGGAATCTCATTATTCAAATGATTAGAAGGTATCTCATTATGCACATCTACTGTCTCTAAGTCATCAGACTGAACAATAGTATATTCTGTATAAATATGTTCTTCTAAATCATCATTATCTGAATACATGGCGTCTCTAACACAACTCTCGCCCTTTTGAATAGACATATAATCAGTCAAATGATCATGAGTTGGTTTAGATACAATAGACTCAGATATTATATCGGTATCATTGTAGTTGCAGGATTTCCCACAATACACCCCTTGTAATATCTTGATAATAATCTCTTGATCTAAACTAATTTGATATTAAAAGTAAAATTAAAATCCTAAAAATTGTAAATAGGCACACGAATTTTTACATGGTTCGATCAATTTGATCTACATCCATAATTCTTCACTATGATTGTTTAATTTTACATTTGATTAACATTGAAAATCTCCATTAATGGAGTTCTAAATCTTGTTTTGGGGAAGAAGATGATAAAGAAAAATACATTTTCTCTCTCTAAAAATCTCTCTGCAAAATATTTCTCTCTCTCCTAAAATTGTCTCCCTCCTCAAGACTTTCTCAACTCTCAAAAAATACATCATCCTTTCCTGAATCTATTGGATCTCTATTTATAGGGAACTACATAATGGGTGACAACTAAGCTGTCCTCTAATTTCGGATATCATTCGCGATATTATCGCAGTAGCTATAATATTCCTTCTCGCAAGCATTGTAATCATCTCCAGTTAATCATGTTCTTTTTTTGTTTCTTCCATCGTCAACTGTTACGTCATTATTTTGTGACACTCGCAAAGTGTTGTTGGATAACTCGTTGTGACGCTCGCAGAAATGTTGTTAATCTCGCCAGAATATTGCTGTGGCGATATTCTGGTACTACATCTTGCCTCTTTTTTCTTGAATATTGCTTGAAAAGTAATCTTTAAGAAAAAATCTGTTGTTGTAGTAGTCTTTGATTTTTGTTGATGAAGGAACAAGCGAAAGAATACTAGACTTGAGAAGTACGTACTTGCCTCTATTCTTTTGTGAAGTTCCATATCTTTGCTAAGTAAATAAGAAGTATCAACTCTGCGAAGTATGAAGTATCCTTGAAGAAATATAAGAAGTACTCAATCCTCAAAATATAAAGAAGTATCCGTCCTTTAATGAAAATCATAAGTATTGCCTCTATCCACGCGAAATTATTACTTCATTTCTGGTGAAAATTCTTGCCCATTTTGGAAATGATTCTTGACGAGTAGATAAAGAACATAAAATGTTTTCTTGGTAATCCATAGTTGCCTCTGTTCTTTATCTATGAAGGAAGAATCCCTGAGAAAATGTTAAATGAACGAATTGCCTCTGTCTCTTTCAAGAAAATAATCATATTCTGCGAAATAATCAAATTTCCTGCGAAATTCTAGAATAATCTGCGAAATGTTGAATGAGTTTGCAAGTTTCTGAATGTTTCTGCGAGATTCTGAAATAGTGTTGCAATGAATAGTGTTGTGAGATTGTAGATAATCATCTTGAGAGACTCTGAATAATACTTCTGAGAAATTCTGAATAGTATTTCTGAGAGATTCTAAATTGTGCCTGCTATCTCTCTTGTGATGAACAAATCTTTCCTGCATTCTTAAAAGAAAATAGATAAGTTTGAGATTAGTCTATTGGTCTTATTTTGCCTTCCTAGTTAAAGGTCTTATTTTGCCAATTTTTTCTTTTTGCGACAAAATCGCAGGACGTCTTTACATTTGCATGTATTGACCCATTGATCTTGCCTTATCCATTTTTCTTTGAATTTTCTGCGACAATATGACAGGTTTAAATCCCCTCGTGAGAATAAAGTCCCATGACATTGCCGTCTTGCGATGAAATCGCAGGACGTCTTTACACTTTTATGTAAAACCCCATTGATCTCATCTTAACATTTCTTTATTGGCTTGTTAACTCTGTATAATTTACGTCACGCGACAATATGACAGGCCTAAATGCTCTTGCGAGCATAAAGCCCCATGACATTGCCGTCTTAAGACACTTATCAGCTCCCTAATGGAGGGTGCCGCCCTTATATTCCCCATGGTTTCCCCTTCAAGGAGGGCACATCGGCCATACAAGAGTAGCTCCTCCCATCCAGATTTTCCAACAACCAGTTGTTTTCGCAGCCTCTTGTCCTTTATGCCTATATGGCTTATAGTTACAAGACTGCACCCTAAGTGGGGTTTTCTTCAGGCCAAGTGCATCATAGCCAAGACTTAACAATAATGGAAAGGGAGTTTCGTACGCCCTAGGCGCCTTGGTCATACTCTGCACTTCTTGGAAGAGATTCTCGGTCGTCCAACCAGAGTATAACCTTATATAGTTGGAAATCCAAGATCTCTCTCCCGGATAGGTTTTCTTTAACCCCAACATCTACATGACTCAGGTTCCAGCAGCGGTATAACCTTATCATTTGAATCATGTCAAGAGATACCCCTTATATGACGCACTATTAGGTCTTACATTTGCCTCTTACGAAATTTTATTCGCGAACTAGGGTGCACGCCATAAAGGTTCGTCCCATTCTTATGTATCTGCGAAATTGCATTCGCGTTTCTCGCGATGATGCTCGCGTTTCTTCATTCTTTCATTTCTGTCAATTTCTTTTTTCATTTCTCATAATCATATTTGAAGTAAATATTCTTTAAAATCTTTTGAAATCTTAGAAATATTCTTTGAAATCTTGCGATTGTATCGCATTGTTAAATCAAAAATCTTTTTCTGTAAAAGAAATATTCTAGAGAAATCTGTGAAATCTTGCGATTGTATCGCTCTTTGTAAATCTTAAATTTTGAAATTTTTAGAAATTTTTGCGATAATTTCGTTTTCTGTAATCTTGGAAATCTTTGAAAATTTTGGAGATATGTAAATATTTTGCGATGATTTCATTTTTTGTAATCTCTTGGAATTTTTGAAATCTTGCGATTGTATCGCTGTTTGTCAATCAAATCAAAAAATCTTTGAAATATTTTGAAATCTTTGAAATTTTAGAAATCTGGCGATTATATCGCTTTTGGTAAATTAAATCAAATTTTTTGAAATCTTTTGAAATATTAAAAATCTTAGAAATGCTCTTTGAAATATTGCGATAGTATCGCTTTTTGTAAAAAATATTAAAAAAATTATTTTCTGTGAATAAAATAATAAAGGAAGTGGTACTTAGCTTTTATGTGAGAACCTATTGCTGCCGTCTCTCGCGAAATATTTGGTTTGCTTGCTAAATTGGCATCCTTGAAATGTATAAATCTCGCAAATAGAATTGTAATTATCGCAGCAACAAAAATAAGTATATGGAAGAAATGAGACTTGAACCCTTGATCTGCTCCTTGCATATGCTCGCACCATACCAATTGTTCTAACCCTCTCTTGCGAAATTCTCGTCAACTTTCTTCATTCTTGGTGAGATAATCATCAACTCTTTTCTTTGTCTCGCAAAAAAAATTCTGTGAGAAGGGAGATTCGAACCTAAGTCTTCTAGTTTGCATACTCATTCTCTGACTGTTTGGGCTACTTGTTGCTTGTGATAGAAAGGCCTAGTTCTAATATATTACTCCATTTCTTCGCTCCTTGAAGTTCAAAAATGAGTAAAAAGAAAAAGTATGCTTGGCGAGGGACTCGAACCTGCGATACTGAACTTCTTAGCTTCGTTATTGACCATTTGTGCTAGCTTCTGTTTGCGATAGAAGGTTATACTATAGTCATCTTACTATTATTATCCTCTCGTCGGGCAACTTTAGAAAAATCGTGAAAAAATATTGCTGCGGTGAGACTCGATCCCGCGATCTTCTGCTTGCATTCATGCCTCCCAACCAACTGTGCTAGTTCTCTTGCTTGCGAGATTTCTCTGCGAAATAATCAAAGGTTGACTGGCGAGCTTCACATAACAAAAATAAACTTGCGAGAAGCAAGAATTGATCCCGCGACCATGAACTCATTAACTTCGCAGATCACCAACTGTGTTGCCTCTTGCTTGCAAAATAATGAAACAATGCTGTGATATTATTCATTTTCTCACCCTCTAAAAAGAAAAAAATTATGCTCACAGGAAAATTCGAACATGTGACCACAAACTCACATACTTTTCTCTGGACCAACTGTTCAAGAACCTCTCTGCGAAGTTAATCGCAGAACTTTTTTCCTTATGCTTTTATTCGCCAATGAAAATGAGAAGAAAATTAAAAATATGAGTCTCTGCGAATTTGAACCCGTGACCTCTTATTTGTTCTTTGATCCCTGAACCATCTGTTCTAGTATTTCTTTGTGACATCCTCGCATAACACTTATTTCTTGTTCTTTTATTTGTCCTTGAGAAAATAATCAAAAATATGCGAAAATATCGCAGTTAGGAAGGATTGACCCTGCGACCTTAAACTTGTATGCTTCTGGTTTGACCAACTGTACTGTCTTCAACTTGTGAAAGAGTTGCGAGATTCTCGTGATTTATTCTTTTTAGTTGTCCTTTGTATAAGCTTTCTCTTTAACCCTTTCTATTCTCTTTTCTAGCCATGCTATTTTATCTTTCTTTCTTGCGAGATTTCATTCCCTGCGAGCAATCACCATGAGTAATGCAAGTTTTTATATCAACTTCAAAAAATTGAAAACAATGATAATCATCAATTTTATTCTATTTTGGAAATCGCATAACCTAAAAAGTACGATTTTTTTTTTTTTGTAAATATGAAATTAGAAAAGAGAAGAGACTTTGTCCTGTAGAATTATTTGTTGGTGTAACTTCTTTTGATTTCTTCGCGATTGTTGATGAAGTACTTGGTGAATAAATCATTAGTCTGTTTCCTTTTTCCAATGTGTTGTCTTTGTCCTTTGTGCTTTCTCCTCCGTTCGAATCTAAATTTTATGTTAAAATGTTGGTGTTGATTTAATCCATTTATTCGCTGACGTTGTAAGTTGATAAGTTGGTGGATTCATCTTATCGCAAAAGAGAAATTTCACTGGATCTTTTGATTCCTTCATCTTTGACTTCAATCACAAAAATCATGTTCACATTAGTTGTTTATATGATCAAAATTATGATTAAATTCAAGGTTTATGGATGTAAATTTATGATCAAAACTCTTTTGAATTCAAAATATCAACTAAACAATAATTTTTGTGAAAAACAAAGTGTGATAGTTAAAAAATTCAAAGTCTCCCGGATCCGAAAAATGAAACAAAGAATAAGAAAAGTGAGAAGAAATTTGTCCTTTTCGATGATTTGTTGACACAATTTTGCTGATATTTTCTTCATCCGCTCCTTAATATATCTCCCTTTCTTTATTTGTTGTATAATCATGATCTTTCGTTGTAGCTTCCATATTTGATCTTGAAATTTTTAGATCCAGTGAAATCCAATTCTAATGATAGCCAATTTATTTGAATCTTCTTAAATTTTACAAGTAGTTATTCCCTGTTTCTAGCGCCAAAATGTAGTTGCAGGATTTCCCACAACACACCCCTTGTAATATCTTGATAATAATCTCTTGATCTAAACTAATTTGATATTAAAAGTATGATTAAAATCCTAAAAATTGTAAATAGGCACACAAATTTTTACATGGTTCGATCAATTTGATCTACATCCATGATTCTTCACTATGATTGTTTAATTTTACATTTGATTAACATTGAAAATCTCCATTAATGGAGTTCTAAATCTAGTTTTGGGGAAGAAGATGATAAATAAAAATACATTTTCTCTCTCTAAAATTCTCTCTGCAAAATATTTCTCTCTCTCCTAAAATTGTCTCCCTCCTCAAGACTCCCTCAACTCTCAAAAAATACATTATCCTTTCCTGAATCTATTGGATCTCTATTTATAGGGAACTACATAATGGGTGACAACTAAGATGTCCTCTAATTTTGGATATCATTCGCGATATTATCGCAATAGCTATAATATTCCTTCTCGCAAGCATTGTAATCATCGCCATTTAATCATGTTCTTTTTGTGTTTCTTCCATCGTCAACTGTTACGTCATTATTTTGTGACACTCGCAAAGTGTTGTTGGAGAACTCGTTGTGACGCTCGCAGAAATGTTGTTAATCTCGCTAGAATATTGTTGTGGCGATATTCTGGTACTACAATCATAATTCCTAAAATCACTTCTAGTGTCAAGTTCATTTTCACTCTCATGGTATTGGGGTTGATACTCATCCGAATAACCACCCATAGCGAAATTACATGGATTACAAGTTCCATACCTGAGACGATTATAAGCAAGAACTTCCTTATACCGTGACCCATACATGTATTTACCAAGAGTCATAGTCGATGTCTCGCGCAAAGCATTCATCGTCCTCAAAAAGACTTCTGAAATAAAATTCTAAAACAAAAAAAGAGGCAAAAGGAAAAAGAAATCCTAAAAAAATAAAAATAAAAATAATAAAACCAAACTATTTACAAATCAAAATACTAATTACAATATTACACAACCGCTCCCCGACAGTGGCGCCAAAAATTGATAGGCTTCCGAAGATGCCTATATAATAACCGCAATCGCACGGTGTCCAACTAGTAGACAGAGGCAAGTACGGGTCGTTCCCACGGAGAACGGTGGAAATACTGTAATCAATATCTCAAATAAAAATTAACCAGAAAATATGTTTTTGGACTTTTGAAAGAAGAATAACAGAAAAATAAACTAAACGAAGAAAACAAATTTGTAGTTGCAGGAATTCCTACACTACACCCCTGATAAGAATCTACAGAAATTGAATTATGTTTGAGAATGAATTACAACACTTTTTTTATTATTCTAACTTTTTGAATTTTTTACAAAAGACATAATAACTCAGAAATACAAAATTTCTTTCTAGAGTTTCTCTCTCTTCAAAACCTTATCAACTCTCCAAAAGACATCATCCTTTTCTGAACCTAACGAACCCTTTATATAGGGTTTTACATAGTGGATGACAGCTAAGTTTTCCTCCTTTTTTGAATATACTTTGCGATCTTATCGCGATTGTTATAATATTCTCTCTCGCAAAATTGATAACCATCGCGGGATAAACATACTCTCTTTGTATTTCTTCTATCGTCAGCTTCTTTTGGATTCTTCTGTGACTTTCGCGAAATGTTGTTAAAGAATCTTCTGTGACGCTCGCAAAAGTGTTGTTAATATCGCAGAAATAGTGTTGTAACAATATTCTGGTCCTACATATTGCCTCTTCTCATGTCTTTTCCACGAAGAACATAAGATCATAAGAACCTTTTAGAATACCGTAACTGCCTATCTTTTCAGACTTCTCTGTTCTGACACGTTTCGGTGTCCTTCGCCAGCTGTTTTCACGTATTCTTTCTTTTTATAAATTTTTGACATGTCCCTTCTAACCGCTGCGATCTGACCACCCACGTCTTTTCTTTGCATTAATTTCCTTCATCTTTTTCGAGAAATTTCTTCTTCTATAAATACTTCTCTCATTCCTTTCTTTTTCTCTTTTACTTTCTTCTTCTTTCTCTCCATAACCTCTCTGCAAATTTACTGTTCTTCCGTGAATTGCGCTTCTGTTATCGCTGTGATTTCTTTCTTACCTTTTAATTCCTTTTCTTCATTCCCATACTTGATAGATGGTTATCGCTGGAGCTAAAAACTTGATTGCTTTTGGTGAGATGCAAGGAAAACTCAGAAGCAAAGGTTTTACTCTATCTCAAATTCCAAATAAGGATTCTAGATCTGAACTTACTCTTAAATTATTTACTGATGATCAATGTTCTCGCGAGAAAATTATAGTATCGCTAGGACAACTTGAAGCCGGTCTTCCCATTCCTCTCTATGACCCAGAACTTCCGCTATTTTATCAAATAATTTCTGACAAAAGGTTTTCGCGAGCGATATATCAATCGGGTGGAGATTGTATCCTATTGTTGCTTGAATATGCCTCTCGCGGAGCTGGAAAATGATCTCGCTACCTTGAAGATGCGAAGAATCGAAAATTTAAAGATGTCCCCATTGTTTATGCAGATTATACTGTGGACAACTTATTTGTAAATTATAGAATAGTCCCTATGAAGAGGGATAGCACCTGCTGGGGTGTTCGTTTGAAAAAAGAGAAGGTCGCTGGTGACAAAGCTCTTATGCTGGATATTGATTTTCATACATCTAAAAACCAAGGTCCTCGCCATTCTAGCGATGACAAGTGGTTTATCTTTCCATTATGTCTTGAAGGTCCTTATATATCTGGTTCTCTCCCATTACCTGCGAATCTCTCAGAGTATGAGCCATGGGTCTTCAACTTGCCTGAAAGATCTAAAGAAGTACATTCTCTTAACTTTTTACATTATTATCATTTACTGTCTTCTTTTTATTCTCGCTAACTATTTTGATCTTTCTCAGATTGATAGAATGAAACTCATCTATCAAACTCTTAGGAAACCCAACACTTTCTTAGCTCTTAAATATTTCACGGATGAAGTAAGAAATATTTCCTCATAAATTTTAACAATATATTGTTGCCCCTATTTCTTATTTTCATCTGTGCTTCATAGAAATTGAAGAACTACCGCCAATAAAACCCGTGAGAACTAAGGAGAAGCCTTCAAAGGATAAATCTGTTGTTCCTCCTAAAGGGAAATCTTCTGCCCCTCGCGGTGGAGAATCTGGCGATCAGGATAAATCTATTGTTCCTCCTAAAGGGAAACCTTCTTCCCCTTGTGGTGAAGATTCTGGCGTTCCTCCTTTAAAGAAAAGAAAAACCCGACCCTCTTCTTCTTCAACTCCTCAACCTATTCCAGAAAACCCAAATGTTGAATTTGATAAGGATAAATGTGATGAAGATTTTAATAATAATGATAGCAGATTCCCTTCTATAAAGAACTCTTCTTCATCTGATTCTTCAATGGCCCATTTATCCAGAATTTTTAGCGATATTTCCCACAGCATAACTTGTAATGACGAGGATGAAGTTATTAACAAGACATCCCAAGCTCTTGCCAGTGTCTGCGATGCTCCCATACTGGTGGACAATGATTCTCTCCAAGGAGTCTCACGATCGCTGACTCCTAGTCTCTTAAATTCTCTTGGTACCTTGGTATGTTTTCATTTCTTCAATTTGTTTATATATTTTCTCCATCGCTAGATGTTAATTTATATTATTCTTTCGCAGGTTGGAAGAGCTTCTTTTGCTGTTGCTTATGATTTAGATAAAAGACATGCCAACTCTGAAAAGAAGGATGCTAAACTTCGCCAGGATAAAGAAAAATTAGAATCTGAAGTTATTGAGCTTCGCAAGAAGAATAAACAGCTGGAGACTGAAGCTTCAGTTGATAAGCAAAAGATCTCTGATCTTGATAGAGCTAACCAACAACTCTATGGTATGACTGATTTCCCTTCTCACTTAATTCTTCTTACTCTATCGCAGCTTATTCAAGCAACCACTTTTAACTTTCAGATATTTATGGTCTTACTTACAAGGATACACTCTTTCAATCTTTCCCTGAACCTGTAGATGATAATACTCTTCGTGCTTGCCTTAATAATTCTTTAAGTAATTTCTCAGATGATAAGATTAAATCCCTCTCCATAGATGAACTTAGATCCAAACTTAATCTCTTAAAAATTGAACACAGATTCAATTTAGGTTTGACTGACAAATATAAGCGCTTTTATCTTGATTCAAAGAAATAAATAAATAGATTAAGAAAGAGGAATAGCGATGTTATTGATGAGAAATATCTTGCTATTAAAAATGGTTCCAAGACTCTAGCCAATTTCCATAAGACTCTTCTTAACGTTCAAATGGAAAGAGATAAACTTGTTCGCGAGAATGAAGATCTTCTTGCGAGGGAAACTCAAGTTCGATCTCGTCTCCTTATAAATAGTGATGATGAGTTTTCTTGGGCTGCAAAGGTTCTTGACAATGCCATGAAAGATTTAGGTGTAAATGTTAGTCTTCAAGTTGAACAAGCGGCTTTAATTAGAGATATGATTTCTGAAAGAGAAGGTTGTTAGCTGTTCTTATTCTCGCTAGTTTCTTGTTTTTATTATTCTTCTTTACAAAATTTCTAACTTGTTGTCATATTCTCGCAGGAGCTGAAAAAAAATATCTTGAAAGAATTGGGGAACTTGAAAATGAGAAGAACCATCTCGCAAATACTCTTGCTGCTCGCAATAATAAATATTCACGATTGAAAGAGCAGTTTGACATTACTACCGCGAATTTCAATAGATCTCTCATTGTTGTTCGTAATGATTCCGTTAAGTTGGTATGCAATGATCATGGAATTTCTCCTTCTATATATCCTGATCTTGCAAAGGAAATCCCCGCAACAATCCCAAATCTTAACATCTCTGATAGCGAAGCTGACGATTCTGACGAGGATGAAAATAATAAAAATCTGGTGGAGGAGAAGAATATGATAAGAATGAAGATAGTGATGATAATGATGAAAGGGAGAAATCTGGAGATGAAGAGAAGTCTGATAAATAGGATGGCGATGGATATAGCTAGTTCTTCTTCTTCCTTCTATCTTCTTTGTATATTTATTTTCTTCTTTCTGTAACATTGCTGTGGGTTTCTCCAATTCTGTAAACTTCTTTTGCTTCTATATGTATGAATTAGAAAACAATTATTTTTCTGCAAATTAATCAATCAATATAATTAATATCCTTTAATTATCTGTGCAAACATATCATTTAATAATCTTTATGTAATTTTATATGATGGATGAATAATAATTTCATCATTCTTATGCATTCCCATACTTGCCTCTATTATTCATCTGCAATATGAAAAAATTGAATAGAGATTAGATATAAGCTTTAAATAAAATTTGCCTCTATGTTGGCGATGTTATCTCTAGCAACAACTGCATAAAATCGCAATTCTCATAAAATCTGCGAGTATTATTGCAGTAATCTTGCGGTCTTATTATGCCTTCCTAATTAAAGGTCTTACTATGCCACACCTTTTTTCTGCGACAAAATCGCAGGACGCCATTACATTTGCATGTATTGACCCATTGATCTTGCCTTATCTTTATTTTTTGATTGTATTGCGACAATATGACAAGTCTAAGTTCCCTCGCGAGATCAAAGCCTCATGACATTGTCGTCTTGCGATGAAATCGCAGGACGTCTTTACACTTTCATGTAAAAACCCATTGATCTCATCTTAACATTTCTCTTGTGGCTTGTTGCCTCTGTATAATTTACGTCACCCGATAATATGACAGGCCTAAATGTTCTTGCGATCTTAAAGCCCCATGACATTGCCGTCTTAAGACACTTATCAGCTCCCTAATGGAGGGTTTTTCCCTTATCTCCCCCCTGGTTGCCCCTTCAAGGAGGGAACATCTGCCATACAAGACTAGCTCCTCCCATCCAGATTTACCAGCAAGCAGCTGTTTTCGCAGCCTCTTATCCTTTATGCCTATATGGCTTATAGTTACAAGAATGCACCCTAAGTGGGGTTTTCTTCAGGCCAAGTGCATCATAGCCAAGACTTACCAAGAATGGCAAGGGAGTTTCGTACGCCCCGGGCACTCTTAGCTCAACCGTGTACCTCGGCGCCTTGGTTATACTTTGCACTTCTTGGAAGAGATTCTCGGTCGTCCAACCAGGGTATAAACTTATATAGTTGGAAATACAAGATCTCTCTCCCGGATAGGTTTTCTTTAACCCCAACATCTGCATGATTCAGGATCCAGCAACGGTATAACCTTACCCCTGAATCATGTCAAGAGATACCCCCTCCTATGACGCGCTATTAGGCCTTATATTTGCCTCTTGCGAAATTTTATTCGCGAACTAGGGTGCACGCCATAAAGGTTCGTCCCATTCTATTAATATCTGCGAAATTTTATTCGCACTTATCGCGAGTATTGTAAATCTGATAAAATTTCACAACTTTGATCTTCTTTCTTTTTGTAAAATCTTGTAATTCTTTTAAGTAGAATACCCTGTTCAATTACATATTCTTCGAACAAATCATTCATTAAGTCTTCTAAAGTTCATCATTTTACCTTTCTACTTACTATTCTCTGCTACGTTTTGTTATTGTTTCTTCATCTGCGAGACGCTCGCCATAAACTTCTTCTTGTTGCTCTATTGTATCAATCATTAACTTTTCACTTCTCTGTCGTTGTTTGATTGTGTTCTTCCAATTACTATTCTTCTCAACTCTTTCTTCGCAAGACTTCATATCAATTTCATAACACTTCTTGCTTTCTCCCCAATCTCCTTTAATTACTCCAACACCATTAGGATGAGGAAATTTAACGTACTGGTGGAAAGTAGATGCTACACCTAATATTCCATGTATCCAAGGTCGACCATTCAGAGAATTGTAAGGTGATTCAATGTCAACAACACATAACATGATCTTGGAAGTTATCCCTTTCAAGGGAATCCGCATCTCAATTTCCCCTTTTGGTTTATTGGCAGTACCATTAAAACCATAGATTTTATATGTTGAGGGAATTAGATCTTCGTCTCTTCCACCCATTGTTTTATAGGTATGATAAAATAGTATGTCAACAGAGCTGCATGTGTCTATTAGAACTCTATTGATAGCCCAAGAATCTTTATTTTCATCACCATTTTCTTCATCTTCTTCCTCCATTTGCTTTGGGTTTATCTCTAGTCTTACTACCAACGGGTTATCATGTTGCTCGCCAGATTCTGGTACTTCTTGTGCACTGAAAGATATAGTTTGCTTTTGCCATTCTTCTAATGGCGAGGCTCTCGCTATATTCATTATCTCTCTTCCATCTGTGTCTCTCGCGAAGACTCTGCCTAGAACATTATCATAGAAATCCTCTATTGTTCTATGTGAATGTACAATGGAATTACAAAAAAAATTCTTTGCTTTAGCTCCAACTTCTATTACGAATGATTCAGCTCCTTTTACAGTATTTACCCTGCAAATTTCTAGTGCTGGAGGCAATCGCTGAGATTGTGGATGTCCTACTAAAAAGTGATTTATCTTTCCTTGTTCAATCATCCTTAAAATTATTCTCTTTACATTCCTGCAGTCGTTTACTGTGTGGCCATGAAAATGATGGTAAGGACAAAATTCTTGACTGCGATTATTAGGATGTGGTTCTTTTCCCATGTTCCATGGAGATGGTATATTTTCCATTAAAATGATATCTTCCCAAATTTTTTCTATACTAGCATTGAGAAGAGGCATCTTAATTTCTTCCCATATGATCTTCTGATTCCATTGTCTTCTGAAATTGTTTTTCCTTTGTCCACCATAAGTTTCTTAAGGCTGATCAATCCTTTGAATCTTATTATTTCCACCATGATTGTAGTAATTCTTCTCCCTTTCATACTCTTCTTGATCTCTACTGCCCATAGCTACCAACTTCCGCTGGTTATCAGTCTCTACTTTCTCTTGTTGCACTTGCGAGCTGCTCGCCACATTGTTTATCATTTTAGGAAGTAAAATCCCATTTGCTACTCCGGAATTGGTGTTCGCGATGGGATATGATTCCATCTCATTTTGTTTCTCCTCCAAATCAATGTATTCTTCTTGTAGTTCTCGTAGTTCAGTCATAGTGATTGTATTCTTGATTCTGAAAATTTGTATGTACAGTAGATTGGTCGCGAACACTGCATTGATAAAATACAAGATAAGATATCTCTCGTCAACTCTTCCTTCCATCTCACTGCACATCATCTTCCATCTTATGGTTAAATGTTTCAGACTCTCGCCAACCCTCTGTTTTAACCCAAACATATCTTCAATACCTGGTCGCGATGAATTGTTGCTAATGTAAGCTCATATAAATGTAGCTTGTAAATGATCAAAAGACGTTATGGTGTTTTTTGGCAATCCCTCGGACCATTTTAATGCCTCGCCAGTTAAGCTAGACGCAAAATATTTGCAGAGTACAGCATCATGGTTTTCCCATTGTAGCATACATCTAACATAATCCTTGACGTGTTGAACATCACAAGTAGTCCCATCAAAGATGCTGGTTAATGCTGGTAAGTTTCATTTTGGAGGTATTCCTCTTAATTGTACTTCTTGAGTAAATGGAGTTCTCGCAGCTTCTTCAATAGCTTCATCGAGCTGCCTTCTTCCTCCTTCTTTTCTATTGCTTATTATTCCTCGCATTTATGCTAATTCTCTCAATATTTGCTCATCCTCAGTTGGGTTTTGCTCCATTGGCCTTTTTAATGCAGCTTCCCTTCTTTTGTGCTCTTGCCTTTCTTGTCTTGCGAGATTTTGTATGTCTTCTTCTTCATTGTCATCCCGTCTTTCTCTGCGATTTTCTCTTTCACCCTCCTCTTGAAATCGCAGTTGTCTACTTTCTTCTCTGCGGATTTCTTAATTTCTCTTCACTGCCTTTCTAATCTCCTCTGTATTCTATCATACTTCTCTTGAATATTATCATTGTAGCGATTTTGTGTACGTCTCCTTTCTCGATTTTCATGGTTATTTTGTCGTACTGCCTCTCGGAATTCTTGTTCTTCTATTTCTGCCCTTAATCTTTCTCTCTCGCAAGCCAGGCGTGCTTGTTCGGCGTAATGTCTCTCAATTTATTCTTCAATTATTCTTTGATTCTCTCGCCCATGTAATATCCTCCTACCTTCATCTGGATTTTCTTCTTGATTTTGGTTGTTTCTTCCTCCTTGATTTCTATTGTTGCGTCTATTATCCAATGCTTCTCCATGCGGATTATACCGATCTCCAATTATCTCTTCTTATCTATGACGTTGTTCTCCATTTAAATTTTGCACTTCTTCTCTAACATTTCTCATTGGGGAATTTTGCCTTGGTTCTTCTCTGAGTGATCTTGAATTTGATCTAACAGTACTTTTTGATCTCCTTCTTTGTAACCTCAAATTCTCCATTCTTAGCTCATGATTTTGTCTTGTTAAATTCGCACGCTCTCTTCGCGCTCTAATCTTCTTTCTTCCTGTATTATTTGTCTCAAATCATCTACTATTTCATTTTCACGTCCTTCATGAATTAATCCTCCACCTATTTCTTGATTTCTTTCTCCTTCTTCATTTCTTAATTGTCGATTTTCTGCTTCTTCCATCGAATCCGACCTCCAAGTATGCACAGTCACTCTATCATAATCCACATTCCTATCCCGTGTTTGTGCTTGTTGATTCGGCTGTTGAATTGAACTTTCTACTTCATTTCTTATTCTATTTCTTCTTGATCTTATCCTTAAAGATTCTTCTAATTCACCTGTTCCCCTCCCAAGAAGTTTTACTTCTCCTCACGCTTGTCGGTGGTTTTGATGTATTTCTTCTTCTTCTAGCCATTTCTTCAACCCTAACAATTTCTTCAAATCTTCAAGTTATAATTAGAGATTTCTTAGCTTGATTCTCCCTGTTTCTTGGCGCCAAAATGTAGTTGCAGGAATTCCTACACTACACCCCTGATAAGAATCTACAGAAATTGAATTATGTTTGAGAATGAATTACAACACTTTTTTATTATTCTAACTATTTTAATTTTTTACAAAAGACATAAGAACTCAGAAATACAAAATTTCTTTCTAGAGTTTCTCTCACCTCAAAACCTTATCAACTCTCCAAAAGACATCATCTTCTTATGAACCTAACGAACCCTTTATATAGGGTTTTACATAGTGTATGACAGCTAAGTTTTCCTCCTTTTTCGAATATACTTTGCGATCTTATCGCGATTGTTATAATATTCTCTCTCGCAAAATTGATAACCATCGCGGGATAAACATACTCTCTTTGTATTTCTTCTATCGTCAGCTTCTTTTGGATACTTCTGTGACGTTCGCGAAATGTTGTTAAAGAATCTTCTGTGACGCTCGCAAAAGTGTTGTTAATATCGCAGAAATAGTGTTGTAGCGATATTCTGGTCCTACAAAATTCAATGGGAAAGACGGTAACCAGGGTTTATAGTATCCACCACTATCTCAATTCAATCACTGAAATGAAACATAATCCATGAATTATTTATTGACCGTTCTATTGACATCACCTGTTATAGGTATTAGAGTCGCAAATATCGCTGGGATTCCCTAAGCATGACACATCAAAAGATTAAACCACAGCATGCACCATCATATTGCATTAGCGAGAAAATTATACGAAACTAAAATATTGATTCACAACTATTGTATGGCTTTTCTAAGTATAACCCATCAAAGATATTAACCCAAGCATGGAATTATCAAATAATGAGACAAAAATATATTATGAACCTAACAATTAGGCACAAAGGTTATTGTATACAAAACAGGTGAAGCAACAACTCGTTTTTCAATTAATCATTAAACAAAATCAAGAATTAATCTAATCAAATCATAATAGTCTTTTGCTCCATTTTATTCAATTCAAAGTAGCCTAAAACTCCATGTGGTCTCAACATAAACCATAGTTACACAAATCTAGCAAGATATGACTTTCTCAAAAGCCATAAACATATTAAAAAGAATCACAAGCTAATCCAAAATGGAAACGAAATCAGAATCGCAAACCCTTCTTTTCACTTTTCCGCCTCCTCTCTTCTTTTGGTCTTCGGCTGTGTAGCCGTAACCCTGTCGTCTGAACCCCCTCTTCTGTATCGCTAGGCAAATATAAAGTTTCTTCTAAGATCCTTACTTGGACCCTACAAGTAGTACCAGGCCCGATCCACTAAAAATCACAACTCCAACATACAGGTCCACAGCACCCGACTCCATTTCTTTTCACCTTCAGGCCATGAGCTGCAACAACACCAATCTCAATTTGTCCGTCCCTGATCAGCACCTGTATTAGCACCTAGATTTTCTACTACTAATTACTTCATTTCTCCATTCACGTTCGCTGCTTCTGGCACAAAACCTCCACTTATGTCTACGGACAAAAGTATCTTAATTCCGGCAGTACAATTCTCCATTCTATGGACTTGTAACTTCCACCACCGATTAAAACATCTCAGTAATTATTCCCTAACACCAGTAGTCATCCATACACGTCGAGTCTGGGTAAAAAATCATAACCTCCAGGCCAGCTTCATTCCCAGCTCTTGCTGCCATCTTCTTGCTTTCTCAGTCATTGCACCGACTCCCGCAACTTCACCAATGCTCCATCTCGCCTTTGTATTCTTCTCACCAATTTCGGCCATCAAAATCTCCAAATATGTTTTATTCTCCCTGAATTCGACCACTGCCTTGAGCCCTCCAAACGATCAATGATGCTTGTCAACAACGTCTCCTGGTCATTACTGAAACCCATCTCACTAATCGACTGCACACAGCTTCACCACGGCACCAAATCCCGTCACCCCACTGGTTGCATACGATCATACTAATTAGACCCACTAAGATCCTTCC
Organism: Papaver bracteatum; assembly: GCA_023529315.1. NCBI lineage: Eukaryota > Viridiplantae > Streptophyta > Magnoliopsida > Ranunculales > Papaveraceae > Papaver > Papaver bracteatum. Next base: position 1,298,219 of record JAJJWX010002300.1, read on the forward strand.
TTAGCTACCAACCTCAATCGGCAGTGAACTCTTCATTTCCTGTGATCGGCAGTGAACTCTTCCGTTAGACCCAACAACCATGAGCCAAAGGCTACAACATCAGTTCTTCTTATTTTGTACTTGACTGCTATCCTCCACCAGTAGCACATCCACTATTCTCCAATGTTTGCTTGCTGCCAACTCCATTCTCTCTCGCTACTTCACTTCTTCTTGTCTAATCATATGAGCATCACCTCATCAGTTACGCTTTTTTTTGGACTTCTAGAATTCAAAACACTAGCTCGTTGTCTCGCTACAATTGCAGCAGCAACAACTCCCTTCCTCTTAGCGCAATTACAGACTTGTATACTGGCAATCATCATCACTGCCCATCGAAAATCTCAAAAGCATGCAGCATCACATTTCACACATATTGTTAGAAATTGAAATGTTTTGGGGCTCTGATGCCATGTTGGGAATTTATATTTTTATCAAGAACTTGGGACACTTGAGTAATATTTGTGGAGGTATACGAGCATAGTGGTGTTACTCGTATAGAGCTCCTAGAACTCTAATAGTGAAGGTGGAAGCAAGACTTGGTAACTTATATAATTAATCTTCTACTCAATTGATCTTTGCTGGGATACAAATGGTATACAACATGCCTATTTATAGGCTACAATGGAGGACTCTTGTATACTGTAGGTTTATCTAGAGTTTTCTATCATATTAACTAATTGACCGGCTTTAACTTTTCTTCTCACAATTGACCTAGTAAGTAGTAATCTCTAGATATCACTTTCACTAGATATTACATGACTTTGCCGGAACATTCCAGAACTAACTGTAGATAGGCTTTGTCTAGAACATCTAGACTTACAAATAAATTATATTTATTTTGTTTGACTTGACTTGACTAACTTACACTTACACTCTCTAGAAGACTCACTAATAATTCTTTTACATCAATGACTTTGACTAACCTACACTTACTCTAGAAAAATCCAGTAGCATTTAGGCTAGGACATAGTTTAATTTACCCGATCAAATGACTTTACTAACTCAACCAAATCTAGCACGTTCTAGAGTGTTCATTTTTTAACATTTTTCCTTACTTGTCTAGAACATTGTAGATTATTACAAATTATATATTCCAACACCCCCTCTTAATTTGTAATGGTCTTTGATTGTGATCTCGCCCAATTTTCTTTCGCCCTATCTGCTTACGCTCATGTTGGCGGTTCTTCATTTTCGCCTCCGTACCTTTAGCATTTTCTTCCTTCTTTATAGACCTGACTTTTAGGTAGCTCGATCATTTTAGATTCAAAAGAACTGTCTTGTGCCAGTTTTTCTCATCTCCTTCACGCTTCAGACTAAACTTGACCGTCTTGAATTCAGAGGCTTTGCCTTCTGTTGATATTCCTCTCCTTTCACGAAACTTAACCATTGTAGGTTCAGAGGTTCCGTCCACTCAACTTTGTGAGTAGAATATTTTTACAAGATGGCTCTCTTTTTGCCATCATTGTTATTTGGGAAGGAATTCTTTGACGCTCACTTACCTCAAAATTTTCTTTAGAAAATGCACTCTTTAGCGCATCTCTCTGCGAGGATGGAATTTTATTTTATTTTATTTTTAACGGAAGGAGGTTTCATTTGAACTGAAATTTTACAAGAAATTTTGGTGTAGCTCTTGGGCTATCACTTTTAATAGGAAGTCACTTGACTTGCACTTAAACTGACTAAGTTGGTTTGCTTTTTTTTTTTTTTTTTTTTTTTTTGGTTCTTTTCATATTTTTTTTCTAAACTTAGAATTGGGTGATAACTAGTTTTTATTGGGGATTTTAAAAAAAGTAGGGAACTTGGATAGTTGAGACGTACCTTGCGTCTTCTCATCTTCTTTGAACTTCATTTATGCGGAATTATCACCTTCAGCTTGAAGCGGAAACTTTAACACCCATTTGGATCGAACCCGCTCTGATACCATGTTAGAAATTGAAATGTTTTGGGACTCTGATGCCATGTTGGGAATTTATATTTTTATCAAGAACTTGGGACACTCGAGTAATATTTACGGAGGTATATGAGCATAGTGGTGTTACTCGTATAGAGATCCTAGAACTCTAATAGTGAAGGTGGAAGCAAGACTTAGTAACTTATATAATTAATCTTCTACTCAATTGATCTTTGTTTGGATACAAATGGTATACAACATGCCTATTTATAGGCTACAATGGAGGACTCTTGTATACTCTAGGTTTATCTAGAGTTTTCTATCATATTAACTAATTGACCGGCTTTAACTTTTCTTTTCACAATTGACCTAGTAATCTCTAGATATCACTTTCACTAGATATTACATGACTTTGCCGGAACATTCCAGAACTAACTGTATCTAGGCTTTGTCTAGAACATATAGACTTACAAATCAATTACATTTATTTTGTTTGACTTGACTAACTTACACTTACACTCTCTAGAAGACTCACTAATAATTCTTTTACATCAATGACTTTGACTGACCTACACTTACTCTAGAACAATCCAGTAGCATTTAGGCTAGGACATAGTTTAATTTACCCGATCAAATGACTTTACTAACTCATCCAAATCTAGAACGTTCTAGAGTGTTCATTTTTTAACATTTTCCCTTACTTGTATAGAACATTGTAGATTATTACAAATTATATGTTCCAACACATATCACTTCCAAGCTCTTCATACAACCACCGTTAATAAACATCATGGAAAAATCCAACTGTAGGTAATGGATGAAACCCCCGCTGCCTGCAAACATTTCCCTATCCATCCAAACATCTTCCTCTTATCTAGTTGATGCAACCATCGAGATATCTATAGTTTTGCCCCACTTCTCTTCATTGTCTTGATCTTCTTGAGACTCGCACCTCCGTTCAACAACAGCTACTTGGACTAAACTCGTCAACAAATATCATCGTCTTCAAAGCCCTTGGACAAATGGTGCTGTTGGAGATTTAATATTTTCCACAAATGAATTGTGGTGACAAACTTTCCATGCCCCATTATATCTTTATTGGAGTTCATGGTCATTTCCTCGTAGACTTCTATATAACAAATACCTTACAGCACTTTGACAACTAAGTTCCACTTATCTCTTCATTGTTGTAGTGGATTTGACGTGCTTGGAATAAGGCAGACAATTCCTTTGTATCCATTCTGAGACATATCATGGCTGTGAATTATATAGTAACTGGTGCAACACTAAATAAGAAGCCCAGTTAACTCTTCATCTCTGATGTTCTGGATCACTTTGGTGATTTTATCCGCCAATGCCATCTAGCTTCACATTTTGCCGTTTATTCGCCGGATGATCGAATTCACTTGTATTTTATATAAAGGCACTAAAATAGTATCATTATCCAAATTACCGAGTCCTAGCTAATATAAATATATGGGTATAAAATGTAGCACTTACGTGCCTATCACTAAGGGGGAGTGATACATATCACCATAGTATTGTTGTCGAAGTTGTTATACAATTGAACTTTGATGTTGTGTAATAATACTATGAAACTGTGTAACAATGATTGAGAACTATTGTTTTCTAATTGTTATAGCTACGGATTTTCAACAACGATGATGCTAAACTTACAACCTTTGAAATCATTGGAGTACTTGGAAGTGACGAAGATTTCGAGTAATGTTGAAGAAACAAGGAGATCAGACATGTGGAATAGAAGCTACAAAGTTTATTTATTAATTTTATATTCCATATGTATTGATAGTTTTGTCATTAAAATTGACAAATGGGGAGATTATTAGAGCACTGCTCTGTCGAACGCATGCGTTGCTATCTCCAACATGTTTGTCAATATTAGTGATCAAAACTATAAGTCTTGATTTCTAGTCTACTTATAGCTAAGTCTCGGACTAGGATATAAAGTGTAGTTTAGCTCAAGAACTCCATGGCGATCATCATACAAGATAAAAAACTACTCAAGGAACTGGTGGAACTTCATCAAGTAAAAGGTATGTGGAGACTTGAACTTATCTATCACTCAAAAGTCTATCTACTCTATCTCCTATCTTGAGAAAAAAGTTGTATTGATGTATAGACTTTGATTATACACATTTGCTTTTTTAAGTTGAGTTTCTCTCACGTATCTATTTATCTAAATATGTGTTGGTAAGCTTTCGCTTTGGCCAATTTCATCTTTAGTAATGACGAAAGTCATGTTAAGTTTCAATTACTTGAAAATGGCTTTGACGAAAAATGGTTTGTGAATAACAATCATATAACGTCCTCTAAGAATGTTTCAATGATTGAATCAGAGTTTAGAATATAACCTTGAAAGGATATAAACATTGTACATGTGTAAGTCCTTATTCCTTGAAACAAAGTATGCGTACTTTGATGATCAGGAAAACCGGAAGTAAAGTCCGCGTACCAGTACGCGTACTGTCGGAGGTTCATATTCCGTGAATTTCTAATGGATTTTGTGAACTAAAAACAAACTCATTCCGGATACTTAAGTCAGCATACTAGTTCGCGTACTTAAGAGGGTTAGTTTCTAAAAACGGTTATTCGTGAACTTAAACTTATATAAACTAAGGAATGCATACTTGCAAATCGTGGCTATAAAGTTCATGAATTGATTCGAGTGAATCAAATTGTTTTTGCTTTGATTGTGTCTTGTATACTTATATAAGCTCTAAGCAATTGAACAACACTCTAATTATTTCATTTGAGTCATTTGAACTAGTTGTGGTATAGAAGAATATGGTTGATATGGAAGTGCTCATATGGATAGACCATTTGGTTAACTAATGTTTAACTAACTAAGTGTACATGTTTGGGTACGATTACACAAACATAAATAAACGTGCATTTCATTTGTGTGTAAAAAGCTAAGTTTGATCTAACGGTTGAAAGATATTAGCTTGAATCTAATCAGGTTTTCATCTAACGGTGAATATTGAATGCTTTGTTACAAATGTAACTTAGATTCCAAACCATGATTTGAAAGTATATATAAAGGATAACTCTAGCAACTGAAACCTAATACCTACACCTCCTGTGAGATACTAGTTGTATTATCTAGAGTCGATTCTCCTTTAACCTTAGGTTTCTTCTCGAGACCCTATAAGTTAACGACTTCATTGGGATTATGAAGCTAGACCCAACTATTTTCTCTGTAGTTGCGTGATCTGATCTTAATGTTTCTATCGTATTTGAGTACAATCGTAAGATTGGCTTGAGATTGATTTCTCCGATAAGCAAGATATAAAAGAGTCACAAACATCTTCGTCTCATCGTTTGTGATTCCGCAATATATTTTTTCGCTAGTCGATTAGGATTATTGTGAGGTGATTGATTATACTAGGTTGTTCTTCGGGAATATAAGTCCAGGTTATCAATTGGTTCCTGTTCACCTTGATTTATCAAAAGTCGGAACGAAAATTCGTAAGTATTTATGTAGACAGATTTATCTATTACCGTAGACTTTTCTGTGTGATACAAATTTGTTTATTAAAGTCTTCGATTTTGGGTCGTAACAACTCTTAGTTGTGGGCGAGATCATCTAAGGGAATCAAGTGCGTAGTATCCTGCTAGGATCAGAGAGGTAAGGAGCACAACTGTACCTTGGATCAGTGTGAGATTGATTGTGGTTCAATTACACTACAGATTGAAGTTAGTTTGCAGTAGTCTAGTGTCTGTAGCGGCTTAATACAGTGTGTGCTCAATCTGGACTAGGTCCCGGGGTGCGATTTCCTCGTTAAAAAAACTTCTGGTGTCAATGTTATTTCTTTTTCGCATTATATTTTGTTATATAATTGAAATATCACAGGTTGTGCGTTGAATCGATCAATTGGGAAATCCAACCTTTGGTTGTTGATTGAAATTGATTGATCCGTGAACATTGGTCTTTGGTACCGTTCAAGTAGTTTCTCATGTATTCAATTAGAATCGTAGATTTCTATTTGCTTGAGTAAGTATTGAATCGAGATAGAGAGGTATAATTCTTTGATATACTTTTATTAAGATTGAGTCTGACTAGTTGATTCTTTAAAAGTATATTGGAGTTAGTCCATACAGATTGCTAATCGAAATATTGGGTGTGGTTGTTAGACCCCCGCATTTTCAGTAGCAGAATTTGATTTAAAAACTGGTTGTGAACTTCAATTGACTTAGCTTCATGTTTGTTTTAAGTGATAGAAAATGGTGTCCCTGATAAATCCACGTCTTCCATCAACCATACTAAATGAATGCTCTATATATCTGGCCTGATTAGTAAGTGCCCGGTACTCCAGTAACTCACTATTTTGATGCATTTGAGCCTTCTTGCTTCTGTGCTTCCACTGCACCAACGACAAAGGTTCTCAACTAGCAAATTGAGCTCCTTTTTTCATCACATGACTCCAAAGTACCTAAAAAATGTAAACCAAGCATAATATCCGAAAATACAAGAGAAAATAGCTAAGAAAAGCATGAGAAAGTGATACTCAAATGATATATTTTAGGCACTTATCAGTCATCCAAAGATTTGCAATGAATAGTTGGACCAATAAGCCTAATGATTTCCTTTTCAATTCATGAAACACGTTCATGAATGTACTTCCTTTAAACAAATTTAAAACATTGTTTCCTAGGATGAAATCTTCACCATAACCCATTCATATAATCATAACAATATATACATGATTTTTTCGATGTCATGTTTACGAAGTTCAAAAGATAAGAGTTATACTTCGTAGTATAATTCCATAATACTATGATCATACAATTATGACCATGTCACATCACTAGAGGTGTATACAATGTATACAATATATACAACTTCGTAGTTATGTTTTCAATATAGTACAGCTTGAAAGATACGTTAGGAATGAAACACTTTTAGTCAATATTATTAACCTTAATTGGAAGGATGATGTTGTCGTTGTAGTTCGTTACTTCTTCACATTATTCGGGTCTTCAGAGTAATACTTGTATGTCTCAATAACCTAAAGGAAGTTGACTCTAGTATTTAATCAAACTACTCTAGATGAGTTTTGATGCTAAAATATGACAACCAAACTTGACATACCAACGCTTGGTGAGTTCAAACGAGCTATGCTCTAACCAGATATTTCACACAAGTTTTTCAACCTCATATGATCTCGTGGGATAAATTAGTATTTGTCATAAAAATTCTCTTACTTAGCTCAACAAATAAAATAAACTAAAACTAGAGAATCATGCATCTGGCATGATTAGTAAGTGCCTGGTGCTCCAGTATCACACATGTGTAGGGTCGGGTGGATTTTTTGGAACAAACTTATTTAGTCTAGATATTCTACTTACCTTGACAAAGGTCTGAATACAAGAGGTGAGTCTGTTACCTTTGCCTCACTTAATTTCCTTTTAAACATGTTGATTATTCCTCGTAGCCTGTGAATATCCCTGCTCACTTCTCTTGAGAGTTTAGACATCTGCCTTTTGTGGATTTTTTCATGTTTCTGAAATAATATAGATGTAGAGGATTTAGACTTTACAACAGTTTTGTCCCTTAGATAAGCATGATTCTCGTTCAGGACCCTTAGAGGTTCGCATATCATCTTCTTACTCCTAGTCTTAAACTTTTCTTGTTTAAGTGTAGGGAATTTATTCAAGACACCATAAGGAGATTGGTACTTGTTGTTCTTACAAGAGTTTTTCGGTCGAGATCGTTTCTTCTTTTTACGAAAAGTTAATTCCACCAGATGACATGAGCATCTTTGTTCCTGTTTTAATTTCTCCAATTCATATTCCATATTCTCAATTCTTTTAGTCCACGTGTCATTTTTTCGTTGAAATTTAGCTTTCACTGAACGAATTTTCTTTTTCAATAGATTGATTCTTTCTTTTGTGGAAGGTGCATTTTCCAATGTCCATTTGCTAAAATCTTTTGAATCATGAGATTTTTCATTATCAACATATGTGAGAAGAACTACATTGGGTGATTCATCCTCGGTACAATAGTCTAAGGTTGCCATACAATCTTTAGTTTTCTCACAATAATCCTTGTTGATAAACATGGATATATGATGACCATGACCAAGACATTTGGAACAGACTGTAGTATCTTTATTTGTATAAACCCTTTTATCCTTATTCTTGATTGATGATTTTTTATGATCTTTTATTTTTCTCTGTCTAAGAGTTTTCTTCATTTGTTGTATAAATAATGGCGGAGTTCGATTAAAGACATTCTCATCTTTTTCATATTTTTAGGATTTAGATATTTGTCATTAAAATTTCTTCCCACATTTGAAATGTACTGACTGTCTCTTTTGTGTTATAGATCAAAGATCTTCAACTTTCCAACAAAAGTGTTTCTGGGGAGTTATCAAGGTTATTTCCTTCCATGATGGCATGTTTCTTAGACTCGTATCCTGCTCATAAAGATCGAAGAATTTTCATCACAATGTCCTTTTGGGAGATAATCTTCCCTAATGCAACACAAGCATTAATGATACTAGATATCTTTTGATTAAATTCTTTAAATGAATATTCATTAGACTTATGAAGATTTTCCCAGTAAGAAGTTAGGTTTTGAAGCCTAACATCTTTATCTGAGGTATCTCCTTCAAATACGGTTTTTAATATATCCCAAGCATCTTTAGACTTAGCGCACGAGGTCACATGGTGCTGAAGATCTGGGATTATGGCGTGGATACTAGTGTTCAACTCATCAGAATAAGGATTCACAGTACTTATCTCGGATTTACTATATTCTTTTAATGGATTCACAACAGTTGTTAGAGCACTGCTCGGTTAAACCCACCAAGCGTTGGTATGTCAAGATTGGTTGTCATATTTAGTTCCAAAACTTGAGTCGCTTAATAAGTAAACTAGAGTCAACTTCTATAGGTTAGACTAGAAACAATAGAATTATTGTGCTCCAGTTACTCACAAAGATCTGAAGATGGATTGAAGACAAAAAATACATTATCCTTCAGCTTGAGATTTGTAACTAGGACTTGACTTGTTCCATTTATATTTTGTGTCTTTCAAATATTTTAGATTGAAAACATAACATGCAAACCTGTGAATGATCATACTCTAGTAGACATAGTATTAAGGAATTATAATACGAAGTGTAACGCTTATCTTTGAACTTCGTATATAAGACATCGACATAATCATATGAATGCTATTGTGATTATGTATGGGTAAAGGTGAAGATTTCATCCTAGGAAACAATGTTTACATTTGTTTAAAGGAAGTACATTCATAAACTTGTTTTGTGAATCGAAAGGGAAATTGTGGCTTATTGGTATTGTTATTCATTGCAAATCTTTGGATTACCAATATGTGTGTTTAGTATAACCGCTCATAACTTGTTTATGTATCTTAGTAAAACTATTCACAATGCCTGAGTTTTGTATTGGTATGACTTTTATTAGTAAAACCGATCTTAATTAATCACCTGAGATGGTATGATCGATATTTTGTAATTGGTATGACCAACTAAAGACATTGGGGAACCCATCCTAGTAAGAGGTGCAACCGATCACAAGTATATGGAATCGATCCTTGTAAGAGGTGCAATAAGTCTTAGTACTTGGTAACCAATCCTATGACTTGTGCAACCGATTGCAAGTTAAATACCATAAATATGTGGTAACCGGTCCTAGTACCTAGTCAACCAACTTTTGGTAACTAGTGTGACAGATCCTAGTACCCACATGGAGGTAGAACCGAAACTTGTTTTGGTAGAACCGTTAAACCCATGATTGGTGATTTGATAGGATAATCAATCACATAGTTCTTGGAAGTCAGATGAACCAATTCTAAACTTGTTTGGAAGTGTGTCAAATTGGTTCTAAAATTTTAAATATGAAAAAGGATTTACAAAGTAAAGATGTCGACATACTTTGAACATGTGCAGTAATTCTTATCTATTATTGTTCAAAGATATTCCTTGATACTCAAACCGAAATATTCCTAGTATCTTTTGATATTTGGACATATGCTTTTAATATATTAATATTTGAAAATATATTATTATGATAATTTCATAAATGTGTTTTTACACATTCGGAATTAATATGATAATATTTTGTATTAATATGGAAATTTTCGGAAATATGTTTTTAACACATTTTTTTTAATGAAAATTCGGAATTAAATATCAATGTATTTTTAAACATTTGATATTAATAAACATATATCTTGATTTATATTAGTGAAGTATTTTATATGCAGCTAATATTTGGTTATCGAGATTTCAGTGATATTAATTGAATATTAATTATAAATATGGTAATTACTTAATATTCAAACTACCTTGATATATAAATACCCAAGTTTGCATTTCAAGCAAACCATCCTAAGAGCTAGCAAAACTACTTATTAATGTTGTTACTGGTGGAGCCATCTATCCGGAGAGGAAAGTACCCTAATTAGGCGAAATCTCTTACGACCGCTCGTTTAAAGACTTCTGTGGGATCAAAAAGCTCTACGAGTACCATTGGTGGGAAACTATATGATTGCATTGTTATTTTAGTTTTCGATTATTAATTTGGTTGACTAACGGTTATTGAATCTTTGATTGCACCTAGTTTGTTTATTCTTGAGAACCTTCTCTTCTGATATAAGGCTCACTCAAACTAGATCAAAGATTTGATGTTTCTACGGATCTAAGTTTTTCTAGATCCGTTAGATAGATTCATTGATTTTCCATTGTTAATAGACTCCATTCTATGCGACAAATCAATAAGGAATCAAGTTTGATATTGTAGGTTATTACTTTGAAGATTAAATCGAAGATTGAAGACTTTGAAGATTTGAAGACTTTTGTTCTTGTGTTTTGATCTTGGTGTAACTTTATGTGACTTGATTTTCCGAGATTAAGAGGTTTTTTATTTTTCAATAAACATAAACCTTTTTAGATCAACAAGTAGTTTGTGATTTTATCATAAAACTTGTAATCAAGATTGATTATTTCGGTAATCATTGTCTTGTTTGATCTTGTAACCAAAGAACTTCGGATCTGGCAACATGTCTTAAAAATAGAAGATCCTTAACTGTGCTTTTATCATATATTTTGGTATTGTGATTATAAAGTGAGTTTTGTTACCAAACAGTTTATCCTTTACAGTTTGGAATATGATCCAAAGGAATCTTGTCTTTCCACTTGAAAGATTGGTTGAAAAAGTTATTGTGAACCATTAAGAAGATATATTAGATTTAGTCCTAAAGAGAACACCTGTTCTTCTAGGATATCTAGTATCATATATCTATTGAGAACTTCGATTCTGCTAGATATTATCAAAACAAGAATACTGCTGAAGCTGAGTAACTAGGATTTTAGTTTACTTAGTATTGTCAACACGAAGTTGCAGTTTTACTTTTTGTAGTGTCTTAATTCATTGAGTATTCAAAACTGGACTAGGTCCCGGGGTTTTTCTGCAAGATTGTAGTTTTCCTCGTTAACAAAATTCTGGTGTGTGCTTTACTTTATTTCCGCATTATAATTATTTTTTATATTATAATTAAAGTAAATACACTTGTACGTTAACTAGGCACTTGATATTTATCTTATAAGATTTCGGTTATACCGTACTATTATCAAGTGAACACTTTTTTGTATTATTGTCTCGATTTCATATCCATAGACGAGGATTTCTCCATTTAACTTTGATATTCTCACTTTGTTAGGCAGTCCGGACTAACCCTATTTCAAGTGGACACCGTGTTTGTAACCGCAACTTTTCTGATGGTTACATCTAAATGAAGATAAATACTAAAACTTACTCTAACATTCAAGATTCAAAGATAAACAAGATGTAAAGAGCATAAAAGTAAAGATTGACACAAGCATACAATGTGGTTCGGCCATGAAGACCTACATCCACGGGAAAGAAGATAGTTTCTTTATTGATTATAAGGTCTTACCCTTGAAAGAGTTACAAATCTCATTTAGATCTCTCACTCTTTCTTTGTCTAGATCTCTCTCAGGAATTCTCCGTAGAAAGACCATCTAATAATACATAAGATAACTTTCCCATTTCCTGCTACATGGGTTGGTATTTATAGACAAACAATACTCGTGAAGGTCAGGCCTCGTCGAGCTCTCGGAGTCATCCTGCTTCTTCGAACTGGTTCCATACTATCCCTCGTGGTGATATCCCGGGTTCTCCTCCGAGTTATCTCTCCCTATTCGTGATGGTCAGACCTCGTGAAGATCTTCTCCGAAGGTCCTCGTGCTTCTCTACTCATGAGTTATAGTATAGATCGTCCGAGTTATCTGCTACGTTATTAGACTCGCTCTCACTCCTTCTGATCCTTCATTAAATGCAGTGCTACTTTTTAGACTTTGACCGACTGAATCGATTAGACCACTCCTTCACACGCGTCGCTCATGCGATGCTAGTGGCAGGCATCTCGATTCAGACGAAATCATCTTTATGGAGAATGATTCGGTGCTCCTACCTTATCATCTCATCATGAAGTCATCCCTTAAGATGTTGACACGTGGCCATCGGGTATTTTACCCTCACATTTTTCTCCTTTTCTTTGCACCTTGCCAAGGGAATGATGGGAAGAAAACTTCGTAACCGCTCCATCTTTTTCGCCACGTTTGAATTTTCCGCCACATGTGTATTTAATACAATTGTTTACCTATTGGACTTGAGGCGCCGGTTGGTTATCCCTTGGTTTCTTATAAAAACCTTTCTTGGGAGAAGAGTCATGTCTTTATTTCTTTTGCTCAGAGTTCAGAGATTTTTTTATCTTTTTATCTTCTGTCTTTTGCTGTTTCTTATTAACTCCTTGTCTACCCTAAAGAAACTCATTATGTCTGGAAGGAATTATCCTTTACGATCGCAGAGGCGGTAAGGTTCTATCTCCTTTTTGTTTCTTCTTCTCTACTGTTATTGTTGGTGACTTTTTTTTTGTCTTTCTGAACTTTTTACAGTTCTTGTTTGGTCATTAATGGTTCTTGCCATTGTTCCGTATCTTCCCCCTTTCCCTTTTTTTGTTGTTGTTAACGTCTGTTCTGTTTGGCTTTATCAGCGCTGAAAAGAGGCCGGTGAGGAATACAGGCACCAATCGATCTTCCGTTATGTCTGATGCTGAATTTTTGGACATGGTGAAGACCAAATATCGACTTCAAAAGTATGACGTGAGTTTTGCTACGCCGGAGGGCCAGACCAGAGTTCTTTCTAAGAAACTCTTTGACGAGAACCCCAGTGGTACCAACGAGATAATCATTGCGGCTGGTCAACTAGAGGCTGGTCTCCGTCTCCCTCTGTATTGCCCGCTCGACTCCTTCCAATATGAGGTTTTTGCTCTTCTTAGCCCTTAGCGAGCTATCTTCCAGCCAAATGGTAAATTTTATAGGATCATGCGAGAATGCAATCGCCTAAGTCTTAGTAAAGTAACTGATCACGAGTTGAATCAATTTGTGCCCAATCAGAGAGAGTATCACTCGTCCAAGTCCTTCATGGTCAATTATTGGTGTCAGCAATCTGACACTTATGAAGGCTTTGGGGTTGGAATTTCTAGGACTCGGAAGCCCCTTGAGGGTCCTACTCTTATCATTGATTTAATTCCTCCGCACGCTATTCAGTTGATGCTTCGTAAAACACACGATCCCAAGTGGTGTGTTTCTCCTCTACGAATCGTAGGGCCTTATATTTATGGTTGGAACGAGCTCGGCGATGTTCTCCCCGGGATTCCTGAGATGCATGCTCATTTGCCGGCTTATAGGCCACGGGTGCTTAAATAGATTGCCCCTCGTAGGCGTTCTTCTTCCCGAGGTGCTGAGGATGCTAAGGTATGAAATATTATTATTTTATTAATATATATATATATATATATATCTTGCCCCTGTTTAATGCCTTAGCATTTTAAGTTGATGTAATCGTGTGTACATAGGAGGAGGGTTGCTGATGGTTCTGGGCCATCCACTGCTCCCGTGGTGGAGGAACCTTCTTTTGGCGTCTATGTGGACGAGATATTTGAAGAGCGTGATTCAGTGGATCTTGGGGACTCGTTATTTGATGATCTTGACCAGGCCTTGCTGGGCCATCCTACTAATGTTTTCATTGCCGTTCCGATCTCCGACTCGTGGGTGCCCCAAGCGAATATTCCTGCTGAGAGGAGCAACATCCCCGGTGGGATTGTTCGAGCTGGTAACACGTTAGGTGTTCAGAGTGCTTTTGCTGGTGGTTTTCAATCTGTTCCCTTGGGTCCTTTGGGTTCGTCTTCCTTCACCTTTGGTGACGGATCCGAGTCTATAAAGTTGTTGTGCTCGGAACCGTATGCTCAGATGAGCGAGGACGAGCAAGCTCGTATCTTAACCTCGTTTCCCAAGGCGTCTCAGCAACAGCTTGTGTTAGCGGTATGTACTGAGATTGAAACAATGTTCTTCTTTTGGCTTTCCCAGTCAAAATTATTCTAATCCAGGTATAGTGCGTATTTTGTTAGAGCAACAACCTTCGCATTGGAATGCTATCTGATACTCGTGTATCTAGAAGACGAGCCTGAGATGCTGAGCACGAGATCCAGAAGTTGCGCCTCGCTGTTGACATGGCCCAAGAGGAGAACCATTCCCTTCGTAAGGATAAGAGGGAATTAGAAGGTATTTTACTACTCCCCCTTGTGTCATGTCTTTGTTATGGTAGGGTTTTTAGATTTCTGAAGTAGTCCCATCTATTGGTATCCATCATCAAACGTTCGGAGGAGAAGTTAAACGATACCGTTCATACGTATGATAGGGAAATATGCAATTGGAAGCTTGATGTGAGTTCTCGTCAGTGTAAAATTGACGCCGTAGAAAATGAAAATGGTTCGCTTCGGGTTGATGTAAATGTTCATCGCGATCGCATTGTCGAACTTCGGTCAATGCTAAATAAGTCTAAGTAAGTAGCTGTGGATAGGATGGATGACATCAAGCTTCTTCGGAGTCAGAAAGATAAGCTGATTGAATGGAAATCCAATCACATGTCATTATTAGATCAAGATGAAGATGATAGAGAAGAGTTGATGCATCTTAAACGTGATTTCGTTCATCTTTAAAAAGAGCGTGACAGGCATCTTTTATCCTGCCCAGCCGGAGATGCGTCCGTAACTCCTACAGAGGCACAGATTAGTGCCCTAGATATCCAAAAGTCCCAAGTGGAAGATACCTTGGCCTCTGTGTTGGTTGATCACTAAGGTTTCCAATTAGTAGTTTTTAAATTTATAAAACTCATGCCTTCTCAGGTAGAATATGTCGTATTGATTTTTGTTTTTCTCCTTCTTGCAGTGGCTCGTAAACGTATCGCCGAGATGGAGAAGCAATTGGAGGAGACGAGGGTTTCCAAACAAGGTCTAGATGAAGAGCTCAACTTGTTGGTCAATACCCACGAGGAGGATATTGAGGCAGAATGTGCTGATAAGAACCAGAAGCTTAGTGATATTCGGGTTGAGTACAAGCTTTTGATTACTAAAGCCTGCAAAGCCGCAGTTCTTCGTGAATGTCAGATGGTTGCTACATCTATGAGCTCGGCAGTTCGTACTCCATCTGTTCAACTCGGTCCGGAGCAAGCTTCTTTTGTAGATCCCGAGGTGGAGGATCGGGTGGAACGTGATTAAGTCACTGGTGATCGGATGGAGCTCGATCATGGCGCAGGCGATCAAAGGAAAGCCGAGCAGGGTACTGGTAATCATCAAGAGGATTGAGCGTTCACGCCTTTATGGTTCTTTTGATTTTGAACTTCTTTTGAGTATGGTGTGGTATGAAAGTCCTTCTTTGTTTATGGAGGCATGGTTATTTTTAAACTTTATTTGCGTAAGTCCTCAATTGTGGGAGGCGGTTCATACTTTTGCGCCTTATGTTATGATGGTTTTCAAAGTAACGTCCTTTTGCTATTATGTGTTTAGTTAACATTTGGGGGGACTATATGCCAGCTATGAGTCCAACCGTGGGTGATGAAGCCAAGGAGTGATCAGTTACTTAATTGGATAGGTCATCTCTTATGGTGTTGGTCAAGAAGCGTGGCAACTTTCTCTCTTTTCCCTTATGGTGACGATACCTTCGTTGATTTGTATTTAATAGTATTCTGTATAGGTTATACTTGCCCCTGGATTGTTGGTCATTTGTTTGAACCATCTTTTGTTTAACCATCGTTTGGAGGGCGATACCTCGGTCAAGTGATTCTTCCCTTAGCCAAAGGTTAGTACCTTGATTCTTAGTATCTCCTGTTATGGCAGGACATCACCCGATTTCTATATCGTGATGGCATTACCCTAGGTCTGTATCCGTATTAGGTAGCTTAGGGTGTCCCCCGCGTCATCATGCCTTATTTGGTCAAATGGCATTGCCTTAGGTCCATGTCCGTGTAGGGCAGCTTAGGTGTGTACCCGCATCACTCGCTGTGGAATGGAAGGTGTGGCTAGCACCATGCCATAATCTTGATGGGATTTTTGAATATGCAACATGCAAATGATGAGAAAAAATATAATACAAAAAATCTAAAAATAGCTAGTGCGAAAAATAAAAAATAAAAAATAAAAAAATAGAAATAGAAATAAAGATAAAGAACAATAAAGATTAAAGTGATTTAAAATGATCATGCAAAAGGTCTACTTTTATTACTATCAAAATAGGGTCATGGACCCTTGTTACATTGTGGTAAGGTATAAAAACCTTATGACGTGAGGATTCTAATCCTAGTGCTTCGTCATGCTATATTAATTGATAAGCTTCCCTCGATATTGAGGAGCCAGTCATCTCGGAGAGGGTATCCTTCTTTCCGAGGTATCATCCCTCGCAGTCGTGTGTCTTGGAGAGTGTTGTTTCCGAGTTAGGGTTATGCTTAACATCCTCGGATTGTACTGTTTGAGTCGCTTGAGACTTTTGGACGAAGGGGGAGATCATTCGCCTTGACCCGGGCCGTGCGTTTCTGAATGCCCATAGAGCATTTCGTAACTTATTATTGCGGTCGGTTCTGAGCTCGTCTAACTTCATGCGCATCATGTTGGTGATAGCTTCACTGGGATACTCCTATATCCTTTCAGAGGTGAAGAGGGCTTCGTGATCCTGGTTGTAGCCCGTGTAAATGTCTCTTAAGGACTGTAGTTCTAGTCTGGCTGCGACTTCTACTAGCTGACCAACATCAGGGATTGGAAGGTCGTCCTTCCTGCAGTCCTTGTTGTTATGGGGTTGTATTTCTTACCTTTTAGGATTTGTCATGCTAGGTGACTGCTTCACCCCGAGCGTTTCTGTCTGTGCAGATCTTCTTTGGGCTGGTATTTCCTTCTTGGGTATGCATCGGAGATCCTTTGTTATGAGATCTCGATTGTCCTGTGGCTTGTCGTCAAGCGGATCCTTCTTGGGTGTTAATATAGGTGTTTTCCACCATTTTTTGAAGTGGTTTTTGCTTCCGAATATGAACTCAGGGTACCTTGCGCTTGTCCGAGAAGGATCGTCTGTGTTTAGGCCCTGTTTGACTCGTGGCCAGAGTGTTAAACTGGGGTTATGTCCGATATCTCCTCTTGTAGGGTATATCTGAGTGTAACCCGAGTGTTTGTCCAATTGAGACGGTAATAGAAGCCAGTCGGCTGAATCCTGTCTTCTTCCTGCGGGGAGGTATTGTGGCCGCCACAAAGACCTTGTCCAAGGGGTGGCTTCGTCTAGTGTTTTTATTGTCACCATGGTGTAGGCGCTATCATTGGACTGGTTGGTGATGCTCTTGGTTCTTTTCTCATTGTGCATGTTATAATAGTATTTGGCTTCTCCTGAGTTACCCACTATTTATGCGATCCCGTCAGGAGTAGGTAATCTTAGCCTTTGGTGGTATATGGAAGCCACTCCTTTGATTCCATGGATCCATGACCTCCAAATTATGGTTGTATACGGTGAGATTACGTCTACAACACAGAAGGTGGTTAAGGTAAGGATTTTCCCTACTCTAATATCCAACGTGATCTCGCATCTTGGTCGTGTTGACGAGCCATTGAAGCCAAATATATTATAGTTAGATAGAATCAGATATTCGTCTTGAAGACCCATTTGTTTAAATGTTTCATAAAACAAGATCTCAACAGAGCTCCATCCGTCTACTAGGATCTTAGGCATTGCCGAAGGTAGTACTCTGGTTTTTTCCTCCTCTCACTCTTGTTCGGGGAGTGCAATCGCCATCGTAACCATCATAGGATCGTTGTGGTTGCCCCCCTCGTCTGGTGCCTCCAAGGCTGAGAAGCTAATAGGTATTTTCATCCACTCCTCCATTGGTGGTTCTTTTGTTGCGCTGAAAACCTAATTGCCTTTAAAGTCCCTTTTGTGGATTCGCCCTGTGATGCCTCCTTTGGGTTTGGTGGTAGCTGAGTGCGATATAGTGTTGCATCCCAGATATTGTGCCTCACGTGGTATTTCCACACGATGGACTGGTGCCCCTACCGTGGGTTGGATCGCTGGTTGCACGATGTATTCCTGAAGTTTACCTTCATTTACCATTTCTTGTATCATCTTTTTCAGATCTCTACAAGAATTTGTGGTATGGCTGAGAAATTGGTGGAATTCGCAAAAGACAGTGCGATTCTTGGCCCGCTCTGGCTGTTGGCCTCGGTTCCATGGATAGGTCACCTTGTATTTTCCCTCGATCTTTTTTAAGACCTCGGCTACGGGAACATTCAGCTTCGTATAGACAGGGTCTACGAATTTTTCCTTCTTACTTCGGGTTTGATCTCTCCCTTTCCATCCTCCACTCCGATGTTTATCGAACTGGGCCGCGCCATTGTTGGTTCTTCCTTCGCCTCGGGTAGGTACCTTGGGGTTTTGTGGTTCTACCACATTTGCACCTCGGGTGGCCCCTTTGACTAACTTATCATAAGTTCCATCTTGTAACTCTTATAGAGATATGTAATCCTCTTGGATTTACCTAATTTTCCTAAATTGGTTGGTGGGGTTTCGTACATGCGAACAAACATCAGGTCCGTCTTTCTCAGGCTATTCTTGAAGCCTAAGATCGCATAGGCCTATGGGACCTTTCTGATTTCAGCACATAGTTTCCTCCATCAGGTGACTAATGATCAGAGTGGTTCATTTGGCCCTCAGGCTAATTGAAACAGCGTATCGATCTCTGGCTTGACCCTACTGTTATGTATATATGCTTCCAGGAATAACTCGGATAGGTGGGCAAAGGACCTGACCGACTCCTTCGGGAGGTTATTGAACCACAACAAGGCTTCATCTTTTAGACTAGCATGAAAGAATCTACACATTACTACGTCATAATGGCTCCACTGTGTTAGCGTCATTCGATATGACCTGAGATGTTCTATAACATCGCCTGTCCCGTTAAAGGGAGTTATGAAGGTTGGGAGCGAGCATTTCTTCGGGAAGGGCTGATCTAATAGGTGCATCACTAGGGGAGATTGTCTTGCCTCCTGCATTACCTCCGCGAGCTTGTTACTATCTTGACTTCCGGTTACTTCCCTGCACATTGCTTCGAGATGGCAGATTCGGTTCTGCAATTTGTCGTCTAAGAGCCTTCCTTCGGCCTTCTTATTCCTTCCTTGAGCTCTCTTGGGTGAGAATGGAATTTCTGACTGGCGATATCTTGATCGCCCCGAATCCTCGTCCGATAACTCTGCTTGGGAGACTATCTTGGAGGGAATAGGTTTCGACGCCTCGCTTCGCCTTGGGTTAGTGATTACGAGTCTGTCGGACTCGCAATTAATCTTTCCTCCATTTATTGTATTCTTTTCTCGTCGATGCTTAGGATCGACATCGGATGATCCTTTGGATGGGTTGTCCTCCATATCCAGTACTCCTCTGCTCCTCTTGGGAAAGCAGTCTACCGTCTCTTCGTTGGAGGTATCGGGAATGTTGACCCTTTCGTCGTCCTGTAGTTTTTCAAAAGGGCTTTCCTCCTCGGGAACTTCTTCCTCTGGGATGTTGGGAACCTTCTTCTTGGTTTTTCGGTTCAACCGTCGGCTCCTCCGTTCTAGACTTCTGTTATGTTTTTCCAATTTTCCCATTCTTTCTTCATGCGCTTCTTGGGATTTCAGGAGGGGATTGAATATGGCCTTGGTATCGTCCGAGCTAGAATCGCTAGCCTTCTCGAGTCTATTGTTTACTATCTTCCTTGGCAAACGTTCAAACCCTCCTGGTTGAGTTAGATGAATATCATCTTGGCCCTCGAAGGGGTTTTCACCTCCATCCGAGCTAGAGTTATCTGTTAACCCTTCCCGGAATTGGTCATCCGGTTGTCCCTCTTCTGGGGGTGCACCGTTGTGCATGGATTCGCCGAGTTACATCTCGTCTTGGCCGTCTGGTATGGCTCCACCATTTTCGCCTTGGTTCGTACGAGCCGAACGCCTCGTCACCATCGCCTTACCTGCGATTCATGCAATAATGCTCAATTTTTCTTTTCCTTCGAAAAAGTTGGACCCTAGTTTTGCAGGTCACGTGCAACTGCTAAGTCATAATTCGAACTGGATAATTAAGTACACGAAGATTTCAAAGCAAATTCTGGAGACATGTGAAGATGTCAAAACATTCTCTTTCATGTATAAGACTTTTAGTGATAGAAAAAGGTATTTTTTTTTGATTCTCTTCTCAAGAGAAAGTATCTATCCCCATGCGTTATGCTTATGTTAGAAAAATTCTAATCATGATGATGAAGCATATCCTTCCATTTTTAGGAAGTATTTTTGCACCATCCTTTGATCTTTTGATTTCCAACAAACTTTGAGTTTGAAGGATGATTCTATACTTGTTAACCCCTCCTCTTGACTTAGAGTAGAATTTCTAAGAAGAAGATTATGAGTTGTATGGAGTTTTATGGAGTTTTATGTGAAAACGGAAAAGCCATTACTTAGCAGTTCTACTTTGGAGCCTTCATAAAAATTTGACTTTCTTAAGAGGTTTACTGGTGGAGATCTTCCCTGCTCGTTCATAGAGGAGATCGTTTAGGTATTGAAGTTTTGAAAACTCCATGTTCACCACGATCTTCTACTCTCCTGAGCACCTTGAGGAAGATAGGAGCTATTTCTAAGAATTTAAAGATCTCAACAAAAACATTAGAAATACGTAGATCTGTCAATTCTTGAGGTTCTTCTAGACTACACATATCGTAGAGATCGTGTCGAGTCCGAGCTTAACTCTTGAATTCTTTGACAGGAAGCTACCCAGTGGTTTGAGAACCACCATTTTCAGAAAGATACTAAACTTATATAGAGATGTTGATAGAGAGGTAGATTATATCTTCATACCTCCCTGTTTCTAACGCCAAAATGTAACCGCAACTTTTCTGATGGTTACATCCAAATGAAGATAAACACTAAAACTTACTCTAACATTCAAGATTCAAAGATAAATAAGATGTAAAGAGCATAAAAGTAAAGATTGACACAAGCATACAACGTGGTTCGGCCATGAAGACCTACATCCACGGGAAAGAAGATAGTTTCTTTAGTGATTATAAGTTCTTACCCTTGAAAGAGTTACAAATCTCACTTAGATCTCTCACTCTTTCTCTGTCTATATCTCTCTTAAGAATTCTCTGTAGAAAGACCATCTAATAATACATAATATAACTTGCTCATTTTCTGCTACATAGGTTGGTATTTATAGACAAACAATACTCGTGAAGGTCAGGCCTCGTCGATCTCTCGGAGTCATCTTGCTTCTTCGGACTGGTTCCATACTATCCCTCGTGGTGGTATCCCGGGTTCTCCTCCGAGTTATCTCGCCCTATTCATTATGGCCAGGCCTCGTGAAGCTCTTCTCCGAAGGTCCTCGTGCTGCTCTACTCACGATTTATAGTATAGATCGTCCGAGTTCTCTGCTACGTCATTAGACTCGCTCTCACTCCTTATGATCCTTCATTAAATGCAGTGCTGCTTTTTATAATTTGACCGACTAAATCGATTAGACCACTCCTTCACACGCGCCGCTCATGCGATGCTAGTGGCAGGTGTCTCGATTCAGACGAAATCAGCTTTATGGAGAATGCTTTGGTGCTCCTACCTTATCATATCATCATGAAGTCATCCCTTGAGATGTTGACATGTGGCCATCGGGTATTTTACCCTCACAATGTTGAAATATTCCTTGAGTGATTGTTGCTCCAAAAGGTTTATACACTGTAGAGATTGAATAGGTTGTGATCAAATAAAAATATTATGGTGTATTTGGGTACCCTCGCCTTTTCAATTAGTATCAGAGCAGGAAAACACGAAAAGATCTAACAATCTATGTTTGGAGTGACCCAACCTATAAGTTTTGAATCAAATGGTTGATTCAGTTAACGTACCTCCAGGGTTTGATGGCTCAAACTATCTATGGTGGAAAATGGAAATGCAATCTTTTCTTTAATGTCGTGACTTCATCACTTGGGTTTTAGTTATTGATGGATATGAACACCCAAAATTACTGGTCAACAAATCAACCACTGAGTTTAGACTAAAGGAATTACAGTAGTTCAAAAATGAAGAAAAATTGCTTTTGAAGCAAAATTCCGATGGATTGAATGCCATTATTCATGCTTTAACTCGAGACCTCCATCATCATGTAACCAAGTGTAAAACATCAAAGGAGTCTTGGGATATTCTTAATGTCGTATTTGAAGGGAATGCCTCTGAAAAGGAAGTTAGGCTTCAAACCCTATCTTCTAAATGGGAAAACCTTCGTATGGATGAAAAAGATACCTTTGATGAGTTTGACCAAAAACTTTCTGAAATAGTGAATGCCTCTTACGCTTTAGGAAAACCTATTTCAGATAAGGATATTGTGTGTAAAACTCTAAGGTCTTTACCACCAAGATACAAATCTAAAAAGCATGCCATCATGGAAGAAAATTATCTTTCCACATTATCTAGAAGCGCTCTAGTTGGTAAACTAAAGAACTTTGACCTTGAATACCAATCCAAGAATAAAGTGGGTATTACCCTCAAAGATGTAACTAAGACTAGTTCTTCGGCAGAAAATTCTTGTGATGCAAAAACTGAGAATTGTAATGTTGATACAACTGCAAGACAATTTAGAAAGTTATTAAGACAAAGGAAAAGAAGTTCTTGTAAAGATGCATCTTCTCCTTCTCAAAAATCACAGAAATGTGTAGAAAATAGAGAACAAAATGATAGTGTTAGAGCATTGCTCGGTCGAACTCGCATGCGTTGCTATCTCAAGCATGTTTTTCAATGTTAGTGATCAAAACTATAAAGTCTTGATTTTAAATCTACTATAGCTAAGGTCTCGAACTAGGATAGAAAGTGTAGTTGATCTCAAGAACTCCATGACGATCATCATATAAGACAAAGGACTACTCTCAAGGAACCAGTGGATCTTCATCGACTAAAAGGTATATGGAGACATGAACTTATCTATCACTCAAAAGTCTATTTACTCTATCTCCTATCTTGAGACAAAAGTCGTATTACTATATAGACTAAGATTATACATATATGATATTTCGAGCTGAGTATATCTTGCTTATCTATTTCTCGAAATATGTGTTGGTAAAGCTTTCGCTTTAGCCAAGTTCATCTTTACCTAATGACGAAACTCATGTTATGTTTTAATTATTTTGGAAATCGCTCTGACGAGAAATAGTGTGTGAATAACAACTATATAACGTCCTCTGAGAATGTTTCAATGATTGAAATGAGAGTTTAGACAATATAACCATTGGAGGATATAAGCATTATTGTGGTAACACATATATATATAAGTCCTTATTGCTTGAACCGAAGTTTGCAAACTTTGTTGATCAAGTGAAACCGGAGTAGTGCGTGAGCTCAGTCCGCGAAATCGGCATACAAGCTCAGTCCGCGAACCAGTCCTCGAACTGGCATAGTTCTCGAACCCGAGAATTTCTGCTGGAGTTTGTGAACTCCGTCCAGGAACTTAAGTCCTCGAACCCAGTCCGCGAAATTGAGTTGGTTATGTCTAAAAATTATGTTTGTGAACTTATCATAATAAACTAAGGAATGCTATTGCAAACCGTGGCTTTATAGTTCATGAATCAATTCGAGTGAATCACATCATTTTTGCTTTAGTTGTGTCTTGTATAGTACATAAAGATCTAAGCAATTGAACAACTCTCTAACTAGCTCATTTAAATCATTTGGATTAGTTATGGTAAAGAAGAATACGGTTGATATGAAAGTTATCATTTGGCTAACCATTTGGTTAACTAGTGTTGAACCAACTAATGTACAAGTTTGGGTACGGTTACACGAACCTAAAATTGTCTAGTACATGTGTGTATGACAAGCTAAGTTTTCGATCTAGCGGTTGATAAATATTATCTTGAATCTAATCAGGTTTTTATCTAACAGTGAATATTGAATGCTTTGTTACTAAGCTAATATTAATTGCAAACCCTGATTTGAAGACTATATAAGGGAGAACTCTAGCAACTGTGAAACCTAATCCCCACACATTCTGTATGATACTAGTTATGCTAAGCTAGAGTCAATTCTCCTTTAACCTTTAGTTTTCTTCTTCTAAAACCAGGTTAACGACTTCAAGACTTCATTGGGATTGTGAAGCCATATCGATACTATTTTTCTTGTAGTTGTGTGATCTGATATTGATGTTTCTATCGTACGATTACAATTGTAATAATTGGCTTGAGATTTCTATCTCCAATAGGCAAGATATAAAAGTAATCACAAACATCTTCGTCTCATTGTTTGTGATTCCACAATATCTTTTTTCGTTGCGTCGATTAGGACTATTGTGAGGTGATTGATAAAACTGAGCTGTTCTTCGGGAATATAAGTATGGTTTTATTGATTGTTTCCTGTTCACATTGATTCATCAAAAGACGGAACAAAACTCGTAGGTTTATTCGTGGGAGACGAATTTATCTATCTTATAGACTTTTCTGTGTGAGACAGATTTGTTTATTAAAGTCTTCGACTTTGGGTCGTAACAACTCTTGGTTGTGGGTGAGATAAACTAAGGGAATCAAGTGCGCAGTATCCTGTTGGAATCAGAGGCATAGGAGCACAATTGTACCTTGGATCAGTGTGAGATTTGTTGGGGTTCAACTACAGTCCATACCGAAGTTAATTTGGAGTAGGCTAGTGTCTATAGCGGCTTAATATAATGTATGTTTAATTTGGACTAGGTCCCGAGGTTTTTCTGCATTTGCGTTTTCCTCGTTAACAAAATTCTGATGTCTGTGTTATTTATTTTCCGCATTATATTTTGTTATATAATTAAAATAATACAGGTTGTGCGTTGTTCAATCAATTAGAATATCCGACCTTATTAGTTGTTGATTGTAATTGATTGACACTTAGATATTGGTCTTTGGTACCATCCAAGTTATCTCTCTTTGATTAAGACTCGCAGATTGTATTTGCTTGAGTAAATCAAATTGAGAGATTGAGATAATAACTCCTTGAGATATTTTCTATTGACTGAGTCTAGTTGATTCTCTAGAAAGTAACTCGGATTTGTCCATACATATTTCTAATCAAAATATTGGGTATGGTTGTTAGACCCCCGCTTTTTCAATTGGTATCAGAGCAGGAAAAATGTTCAAGACCTTACAAGTCTGTGTTTGTGGCAATCTGAGTCTGAGGACAAGATCTCCTTTGCGCATACCAAAATGTCTCCTAAATTTTTTGATTATGTCAAGTGTCTTAGAAACACCTCAAAGGATTATTCCTTAGTAGATTCTTCTGAATCCCGAGGTAAAAAGAATTTTCAATTTGATAATGACATTTCTTCCTCTCATGAGGCATGTGACACTCTGGGAAAAACTGAAAAGGAGCTCACCAGAATTTCAAAAAATACAGCTGAGATTGTTGACTTCGATGATCATGATCAGCTCATTGATGAATTTGAAAAGTCTCTTGATCGAGAACGTGATCTCTCTAACATCATTAAGTCATTCTCTAAGAATATTTAGAAACTTCTCCAAGAAACTACTCTTTGACGTGAAAAGATTAGTACTCTTGAAGATATGGTTAAAGATGACTCTTTTAGTGAAAAACGTTTTCTTAAGACTCATTCATTAGATCTCAACAGACTTCGTGTTGAAAAGAGAAACTAAGTGCATCTCTTACTCTAGCCCATGAATAGTGTAAATCCTTGGAAAATGAAAACTGTGTCTTAAGGAAAAATTCTTCTATAACTAATTCTCATGAATTACCGCATACGAAGAAGTGTTCTCCAGTAGAAGATTGTGTCAAGAAAAGTTTACATAACTTACAATCCCCTCATATGGCTATGAAATTAGGACAAGTGTCAATTGTTTCTTCTCCTCCACGAACCTGTACTTTTTGTGGGAAAAAAAATCACTATGCTATCCATTGTTTTGCTAGAAGGAAATTTTTTTCTAAGCTTCATAATTTGCTTCTTTTCACTGTCAATGGAACAAACAGTCGGACGACTACTGCAGTGATTCGCATGCCCACAGAAAACCAAAAACCTTATAAAATGATCTCTACTCTAGAAATCATTACAGATCTCAAGCGCATTCTGGCATTAGTTCTTGTGTTTCTAGGGAAAGCATTCATTGTACTTATAAGAATGTTTCTGGTAAATATAAGTCTAGAAAATGGATTCCTATCTATTCCGATCCTCTTAAACCAATTGTAAGAGGTCCTATATTTAGTCCTCAGAAAAACCTTCTGACGAATGTGTTAAACATGCCATGTCTTAATCTTCAGGGATGAGAGACAACCGAAGAAAGGCGAAGAACACAAAAGTCGATCTGTCATATGAAATATACAATACCTTTCTCAATGATCCACGTAGGACTAGTTTCCACTCAACAACCTGATCCCAAGTTTTTTTCCCCTTGTTTCTAACTTGAGAGGTGCAAGGAAAATAATTGAGAAATACTCAAGTATGTTGTATATTATTTCAGTTTGAGTTTTTTTTGGCAGTTCGCAAACGTCCGCGTTTCCTCTTGATTTCTTAGGGTTTTTCGAAACCAGAGTTTTCTACTCTCATTCGCAAACGCATATATATATTATATATTGTGTTTTTCTTCTCCCTATATAATTTTATGGAGAGCTCAGCAAGATCTCAAGAGATTGTGCGTCTTGATATGGAGGAAGACATTCAGGAGCGTATGACAATTCAGGAGCTGGTTCTAAAGAAGATGCTTGAAAGAAATGATCACAACTCTTGGATTGATGATTCTATCAAGGATTTAACTCGTTTTCAGAACGATTCAAAGGTCGAGTTTGCAAATCTTCAATTGCAAATAAATCAACTTCTAGATGGTCAGGCCAAAATTCTTGCTAATCAGAATCTTCTGATACGGAATCAAAAGAAGCTCATCATGGACTATGTCAAAGCTAGACAACTTGCTCGGGTTGTTGATCGAAAAGTTAGTGTTCTAACTCACAAACATGGTGTGTCTACATTCAAGAGAGTAAAGGAAATTAGTGATACCTTCTTTGATGGATTCATTGAAAGATATGAAGTTCTCAATGAACTCTGACTGTATAGCCTAATAAATTTCTATTTTTCTCTTTTGTTTAGGAAAATAACTAGTGTTTTGGAATAGCCATTATTGTGATTACACATAGCTATGTCCAAAGTTTTTCATCTTCTTGTTTTCATATTTATTGTGTTAAATTCTAAACTTGTTTGGAAGATGATGGTTGTAGTATTAATATTTATGGTTTTATATATTGCAATATTTTGATGGGATATGTGTTTACGTCTGTGAACTTAATTATCCCATATTTTTTCAAAAATAAATTCGTTCGTGAATTGATATGCAAATATTGATAAAAGAATGAATAGACTTTTGGCCAAACACAAAAGTTAAGCCTATATTGTAAATTATTGATGTAAGATTGGTTTAAATATTTTGTGATTCAAGGATTATGTCTATTGTGTGTCATTGTGCAAATGGTGATAGAAACATAGAATGAATCCTTATGTATCCCGCAGTAATTGATCTTTCCTGATTCATTTTTTGTGTATTACTGTGAGACTCCGTATTGTGTCTTATGTTGAGCACTAGACAACCAAGTTGATTATTTTTGTGAGTAGATTAGTTGAGTTCCGTAAGGTACTTTACGTAGAGTATATTGAACTAAATCAATCATCTTGTGCGATTATTTAGTTATGACTCTGTAAGTTTTTCTCTTGTTGAGCATGATTGACTGGGTTGGTTATTTTTATGATTAACTTAGTCATCGCGCCATAGATTTTCTTATGTGAGTATAAACGATTGAATTGATTACTTTTTTGATTAGTTTAATTGTGTATTCCGGTTGGATTAATTATGAGTTCTCTTGTGAATAATCTAATCGATTTATTAAGTCTCCATAAGTTTACTTGTGTTGAGCATATTTAGTCAAATTAATCTTGGTTCGCTTTGGTTAATATGACAGAATATTTCTTGTTGGATTCCAAATTCATACTTGTATGTAATTTGTTGAGTCTAAAGAAATCCTTTTTTGTTTTGAAATTAAGGTCGCTCTTGTTGTTCCCTTGGGAATGACATTTTATGAGGGAGAGTTCTTTTGAACTTGTGCTTAATTGCCAAATCTTCGTGGGGAGTGCGGATGTGGAATATTAGAGGGGTTATCTTGTATCTTTATAAACTCCTTGATGAATGCATTTAGCTTCGGCTTTATGATTGCATCTGAACAAGATGATATACATTTACCTTTAGTCATGAAATATCTCTTACGGAAATTTCATTAGGATCCCTTCTTGTACCTTTTCCAATTTTATTGACAAAATGGGGGAGAATTAATATGTAGTTCATACTACAAATAAATATGGTTTTGGAATCATTATGTAAGGGGGAGTGGTTTCCATGTGAGATGAAGTATTGACTAAGGTGGAGTGAAGTATCACCATAGTATTGTTGTTAAAGTTGTGATGTAATTGGACTTTGACAATGTGTAATAATACTATGACACTGTATAACAATGATTAAGAACCACTGCCTTTCTCTATACCTATGGATTCTCAACAACGATAGTGCTAAACTTACAACCTTTGGGATCATTGGACTACTTGGAGGTGACGAAGATTTCGAGTAATGTTGAAGATTAGACATGTAGAATAGGAGCTACAAAGTTTATTTATATATTTTTTGTATTTCATATGTATTAATAGTCTTGCCACTAAAATTGACAAAGGGGGAGATTGTTAGAGCATTGCTTGGTCGAACTCGAATGCGTTGCTATCTCAAGCATTTTGTCAATGTTAGTGATCAAAACTATAAAGTCTTGATTTCTAGTCTTCCATTCTAGTGGCTACATAATGTGTGATGCATCCTTTTTGGAGGGTACGTAGTATATTATAACTTTGTAATTGTCAAGTCAAATCTTGTAATTGACAGTTGGCTGAAAGTCGGTACTAGGAAAACTATGTAGCAAACTGAGGATCTGGATGCTATCAGAAAAATAACCCAAATTTAAATATATTTTTAGTATAGGTTTTCATGGCCAATTTATGTGTTACAACATTACAAGGCTTTTCTTCCATCGATTTGATTTGATTTTTTTTCTTTTCTTTTCTTACACTGTATATATAACATTTAAATTCTAAGCAACAGGAAGAAAATTTACCATCAGTAAGAGTGGACCATTTGATGCGTGTACTATATATACGAGTGTCGAACCATAATGGAGCCTGAAGGTTGAACCTTATCTTAAATTTTAGGAATCAGTAGTCGCTTGCTCTAGACTCACTGAAATTGGGCTTCTTACACTATGAACACCATCAGACCATTTAAGCTTTCCAAAAACAAATGTTTTAGGTTTCATTCCATCCTTAGCCTTAATAGTAAGCCAGAACATTTTCTTCTCCCCAACTTTCTCAAATTTCAATGTTTTTGGTGCAACTGTGACTGAAATTCCCCACGGTTCGATGATTGACGCGTTGTAAGTTCCGGGTGTACCCACGTTTTTAAGTAGTCTAGATATGGTTACGGATCCACTTAGACCCGGGATAGTAATTGCAGGATAATTGAAGTCTAAGATACAGCTGTGTTTAGGGCATACGAAAGGCTTCTTAAAGAATTTGGCAAACTGGCTTTCGTTGTAACCAATGGAACAAAAGAAGTTCCAATAGTCATGCATTGTTAATGGGTACACCAAGCCAGGATCTAGGGCGCGCACCAGCCGAACATGACCAGCTCCGTACCCAAATGGATCAGCCTCCACATTGTTAGTACATTGATCACGAAGTGTTTCGCCCAAGTGATCACGAGTTCTTGCTGTATAAATTACAAATGCAAGAAAATAGTTGGGATCAGTTTCAAACCCATTGTGGTAACAAATACATAATAACAAATGAGCTTAGGATATAACTATGAGAGTAATTGGTCACCAGTGGTCATGAGAGCTGATTTGATTTCAGAAGGAGTCCAATCTGGATGGGCAGATTTGATAACGCCGACCATTCCTGCGACATGAGGACTAGCCATAGATGTACCAGAGAGTACATTGAAGAGGAGTCGACGCTTATCTGTTGGCAACTCTGTAGCCATACCTTCCGGAGAATATGAAGCCAATATGCTCATCCCCGGGGCAATAATATCTGGCTGAACAAACAAATACCCAAAGAAACAAATAATATCAGGTTAATTATGAATTATTGACAATCTTAACACATAATAGGTTAATTATGAACAATTTTTGTTTTACTTCGTCTTTAGCTTTTGGCACTTTTAATATGGTATATCTCTTTTGATTAAAGCCATAGTGAAAAGAAAATAATTAGAGCAAATGATGCTAAAAAGTTATCAGAGAAACGCATTATATATACCTTAAGAACATCATATGTCAGGGAATTGGGTCCCCTGGAGGAGAAACAAGCTAAAGCAGGGTTGAGACCAAAATCAGTTTCCGGGTTCGATATGTAAGCTGTAGGATTCCTACAGCATTAGTAGTTTTATAAGTTCAAAATCAATAAACTAGGAAATATGATATAAGATCCGACTTTCTTTGAAAATAAGCATCTTGAAAGAAAAAGGAGGAACATACGTACGGAGAGTCAGCAATGTAGTCTATAATTGTAGTAGCATTCTCGAATAGGTGAGAAGCAGGGTGGAGATGGAGATCAGCGTAGCAGTCAGAAGGCATATCGTTGAGAACAATCATTCCTACGCCACCAGCATCAGCCACGACTTGCCCTTTTATAGTTCTCGGAATATAACCGTCTATGCAGGCTACAATTTTGCCTTTCACTAGTTCTGGATCCAATGTACCTTCTTTACATGCAAGTCTATATATAAAGCCAAAAATATAACAAAAAAAAAATAACAACAATCCGAATTAAGTCAGTGCAAATGTGTAATGAACGTTAGAACTAAGCTGGGAGCAAACAGAAAAAACCTACGCGTCATAATCATCTGCTTCAGGAAGTTTAACCTTGGCAGCATTAACAAGAGGATATTGTTTTTTCTCTGGCAAGGCTGTTGTTGCTAGGCTTTGTCCCTGGAAGCCATATTTGAGTCAAATTTTCATTTCCTATAAAGAAAAGATGTTGCAAAATTCCCAATTCAGCCTGGAAAATAAAAGGCACGAAAGAAAATAGAGATGCACCTTGAAGCGCCTATTATCACCAAGCTGGACATAATTAGAGAAACCCCGATCCATAACACTTGCTCCAACAGTGATGATCCATGGTGCAACATTTCCAACAGTAGACGCATCAGGTCCACCATTACCCGCCGAGCAAACAACAACAATTCCTTTCTTAACAGCATGGAATGCACCGATAGCAGTGGCATCCATGTAATACTCGGGTTGTGGTTCACCAGCCGCAAAGGATGTAGCAATAGAAGCCGATATTATGTCAACACCATCATGTATGGCTGCATCAAAACCGGCGAGGATATCTATATCACAACATCCTGTTGTATTTTCATCAACCGGTGGCCAACAGACCTTATAAGCAGCAACTCTTGCATTAGGAAGTGTCCCTCTGGCTGTTCCTTGGCCAAAACCAAAAATGTTGGTGCCTGGTATGGGAGATCCAGCTGCTATCGAAAGGGTGTGAGTGCCATGGCCTTCGGTATCACGAGCCGTTGTTTGGTCAGTTTCTTCAATTATGTTGTACATATCAGCCTTCATTGCTAAGTTTCCATAGTTGAAATGCTTAGCTCCTATTAGCTTCCTTGAGAAATATATCATCACCGAGTTAAAAATATTCGACTAGATTTTCTCCAGAGCCTTAAAGTAGTGTAACTGGTTAAGAACCTAAATGATAGAAAAATCAAACCTGTTACAAGGAATCCCCTTATCACAGGATCCTTTCCATTTAGATGGAATACGTCCCATTCCATCATCTCTGAAGCTCTCAGACTCTGGCCAAACCCCTAAGAACATTGACAGTAATAATCTCAATACCTATGAATTTTATTATAAATGAAATAACAAGTGTAGGAGTAACACATAATTGAATTTACCGGTGTCAAGGGCACCGATGATTAGATTGCTGCCTTCCGATGTTTTCCACTTTGGTTGTGCTTCAATTTTATCCACCCCAAGAAATTTCCAAGAATGGGTTGTTTGCAATGTCTTTTTCTTACTCAAAAAGACTGATACAACATCAGGGTGTTCTTCCGATTTCGAATAGTTGAACAAACAAACTCAAGTCAGCATTGAATGTTATTATTAGTCTATTTTCAAATGAAATTGACAGAAATCCATCTGGTCTTACTTGCAAGTTTTTCTGCTTCTTCTTTTTCGAGATTTGCAGCGAACCCGTTAATGTATTTAGTATACGAATAAATGAGGGATTCTTTCGCCTTTTCTTTACTGGAAAATCATCACATATGATAGAAAGGAAAAATAGATTAACAAAACATAAAAATGATATACATGGGGAGGAAATGATTAAAATTCATGATATACACAGTACAAGGTTTTCTCACCTTCCCAATACTGATGCAAGAAGCTCATAGTGATATTCGGTTGCTTTGGCAAAATGTTCTTCATTGGGTTCCGGGTGACCATGATCATGTGACCCTAAATACACCACATAAGCCTATACCGAAATTCAGAATCGAAAATTATACCAGTAAGGTGCTGCCTAAATTGTTACAGAGAGTTGTGAAAATTCACAAGTATACAAAACTGAGAAAATGTGATGAACACAATACAGAAAACTTGGTTATTAATAACGAGAAAAAAAGTCATTAACGAAGAACAAAACTTACTTTTTTAGTTGCAGAGGTGGGTTTCCCTAAGCAAGAGAAAACAGAAATGACCAGTAGGGAAAGGATAATCCTCCTACTCCCCATGTTTAACCCTGTCTGTGTTAATTGTGACTTGTTTTGTTTTCTCCTTTTTTTTCTTCAAAAGAAGAAAGGGCTCAACGATCTACATGGATGAGAATTTGTGGTTAAATTTACCCTAGAAAACTGCAACTGATTAAACAATTTGTATCCAATGATTTTGGAAATGGACAATTTTAAAAAGTGAATAATTATCTTTCCCAATCTTAGGATCTAACCGTAACCATTCACATTTAGGAGGAGTTGTTGCAGCCACCCATGGATGAGAATTTGTGGTGTTTTAGCTATCCCAATGCGCATGTCCTTTTCGCTGCATCAAGTTCGACTTAAGCAGTTTGTTTCATTCATGCCCCAATTAGATCTTCCCTAAACGCGGGGAAAAAATATTCCTGACTAGTATGTTTTCTCTGTCTGTTCTTCCCCAATCAGTAATTATTTAATATTATTACATGAAACTAGTCGGAAGCCTAACAAGCTAGGCTCCAACGACATACGCTCCAACGACATACTACTATATTAATTGAACAGGTTGCTGTGCTAGCCTACCAGCGAACCTCATGGGTAACCTTGTCAAGGGGAGTCGAAGCGGGAGGGGGGGCGAGATTGTGTCACAAGGGGGGCAAACTAACACTACCTTCCAAGTTAATTCCTGCGATATTACGCCATTGGGGACTTGAACCTGGGACCTCCTGGAACGCATGAAACTTCGGGAAACGGGGATGTCCAGCTGAGCTAGGGCCCGTTCTTTAGTTATAATAATGTTTTATCTTGTTGTTGACATATTGTGCTTGCATAGAGATGAGCATCAAAAGTTCTAATCTGTGTGGTTATCTTAGTAATAGGGCACCCATAAGAATCTTTAGTTATAATGTTTTATCATTAGATTATCGTAAGACTAATTTCAACCCAAAAGAAGCTTTTGGTAAAAAAAAAATTTAATTTTCTTTAGTCTCACCCAAATAACTCTAAATTTATTTTAACTCGCAGGTGATCAAGAGAGTAACTACTGAAATTGATACTATTTAAATTGCCATATTGCGTACTAAAATTATCTTTTTATTTGTTCTCGGAAGATTTGTTGTCTCTTATAGTCATATGTGTTACAGTCACACCATTATGCCAAATCTTCATAAGATGAACAATAGATGTAATTATATCCTCCCAAAAATTCATTCTCGATTGTCAGTATTATCGTCATGTGTTCATTATCCATATGATTTGGTGATTACATTCCGTTAATTTCCCATATCATTTTTATCGCATGATTTTGTTGAAGCCTAAAATCTATTCTTTTATTTTCTTCACGAATCATAGGTTAGCTTGTGATCACTAATGTAATGTAATCAATATTATGGCATGGGCTTTGAATGGTTGCTATCGTAGAAAATGATCATTGATTCTCAATATTATGTTTCTCCTAAGCTTTCTCTTGTAATGTTATTTTTTGCTTGATAGGTTTTTGGGTTATATTGGTTCAAGAATCAAGGTACACTCCTTGGGTCATTTGAATTGGTATGATATGCATCAAACGATTTTTTTCGTTGTCAATTTCATCTGTAACTCATCAGGGGAAATGTGAATATCCCTTGATTACTCCCCTATTTATATTGCCGCTCTAATTATGCCATCCTGCTTCAATCCATGTTTGGGCAACGAAGATGGATTGTTTCTACTCGTATAACTCAGGATAGTGCTTCAAATGCTATGGAAAAATATTTATAACACATTAAGCCAAGCCTATTTACAAAGTCAATAGATCATCAATAGAAATTAGTTCGGTCATACATTTTTTTTACTGCTTAAAGAAAGCAAATTTGCAATTGTCAAAAGATTCAAGTTAGGGAGTCCCAAACCCCGTGTAACTCAAAATCCTTGAGTATGCTTCGTGGGGCCATTTATCCTGTGAAGGAAAAACAATGTTGCCACTGGCCAACAATTAGAAACAACATTTCGTTGAACACAAACGAAAGTTTAAATTCACATAATTGTTGATTATAACCAAAAATTAATAGCCATTGTTTGGGTTTTGACCTAAAATTGGATAACGTGCGGCGGAGAGGCTAGTAGTTCTCTGTATTTCTAACCCTGAATCCGTATTTACAATCCAAAATGCGTATTTACAATGGAAAATGCTTTTGATACATACACCCAGTTCAGTATAAAGTAGAATTTTCGTAAAAACATATTAGAAGTACAAAATTTCCACCTACATACCATGCACGCATCAATGAGGCATGTAGGATTTTTTTTCCAGCTTCTTTTGTTCCAAACAGAGTAGCAAATTACATAATCAGCACACACCTTGAAGATAAAGGTAGTACTGCAAAACTACTGTAAATGTCCATATGAATGAATCAACATCTTATTCAGGAGACACAGTAGCCCTTTAAAGAAAATTCTATGATCATAAAGTAATCCAAATATGACTTCATTTTGAATATTGTTTGTTATAGTTTTGAGAAATGTAACAACTTTCATTTGTAACCCAATTTAAGGGGATAAAGTATGAACAATGTAATCCTAACCACACTCTACCTTTTAAAGTTTGAAGGCTTCCTTGTTTTATCAAACAATGGATTAAAGGTTCGAAAGGAAGTTAAAACTATAAATTGCAAATATCCAAGAATGTTTTCTACAATACTTAATATTCTTGATAAATCCTAGAACTGCTCTTACCTTTGCATCCATTAGACCACCTCATGACCTCTGCATCTAGAGTTTGTGATTATCGCTGATATCAAAATAAAAATTAGATCTAGGAGAGTAGGTAACATATTTACTCAAAGTCAATGTTTATAGGAATTCTTAATATTGTGAAAAGGCTATTTAGTATTTACATTTCTCTTTGCTTGCTCTCTTTGAGCAAGAAGACACTGCATATTATTTCCTATTAAAGTTTTTCCTGGAAAGGGAACATAAAGCATGAGTACATTTTAGTTTAGGTGAACCAACCCATACAACATAAAAGGAAGAGTTTAGACCTACCGTACGCTCAACGTTCGTTGATGCCTCTCTAATCTGAATTTACTGCTCTGAACTGAGTCAAATTTCAAGTCCTTGACATATATTGCTAACATTTGATATCGCACGATGACATTAAAATAAAATAGGGAGCTGTCAAGAAGCAAAAGGAAATGAAAGCTATAAAAGGAAAAAGAAAGACGATAAGTAGTAGTTGACTACATTTCAATATAGTTTAAAGATCTAAATCAGTACTACATATAATTATTCTTTTTCTATTGGTTGTCATGTATGTCATTAAGAGGTGCGAACTCACATTCTTGAGTCCTTCATTGCGGCTCGAAGTCTGGGGCTATGGTGTTTTTGAAATTCATAGATATCCATTAATAACACATTTTAACCATAAGGGATTGTTGATAAATGTATAATATTTCAATTTCCATTCTACTCGGTGATTTACATATTGTTAAAAGAGAGGCATTAGTGTCATTCGTGGGATAAGCAAATATTGCTAATCAAAAGTTTAGCTGTTTGAAAACAACTCACACCTTCTATAAAGAGATTATTCTATAGACCTCTATATGAGTAACAAATACTTGAATCTAACATGACTTATAATTCATCCAAATCAGTAAGTTTTTCCAAAAGATGTGGGGATGTATCTAGCATTAGTTAATGAAATTCTCTATTTTGAACTCATTAGTTCTCCAAGTTGAAAATGAAAACAACATTTGGGTACCACTGCATGTTCAAGTTTTGGACCTTCATTTTATAGTCAGACCTGATGAAGGTAAACAGACCAACAACTCATTAGAAAAAGGAATTCAAATCAATTGACAAAATGAATCTAACATTAGTTTCCACAACTGTTTCTTGTATATACAACCAATTGTGCTCAGCAATACTAAAAGTACCATAACTTTAAATAATTCAAAAACTCAGAGAACTACACTGAATCTCTTTGGCGTCAAAGCATATTTTTGTTTCTATCATATATCTCACCTAACTCATCTATTAACACTAACTGATATATCTCTACAACACAGTTATTGGGTGCTTACTTTCCCTAAGTGGGCTTTATCCAGACTAAACTGCTAACATATATCCCTCTATAAGCTAATTAAGAACTTAGGCTGATCTTACATAAAAATTTACCAATCCCATACATCCTACTATCCTAGTGACCATCTCGTCATTGTCGCCACACATATCCTTAACCTTAAAACTATAATCTTATGCTCTCTGATTATAATCGAAATTATCACCAGAGGTCGCTATCCTATTTTCTAATGAAAATTCTTGTATAAGAGAGCTTCATACTAAGACTATATTATTTCTACTGATCTGCTCTCTTCCTTTGGTAATCCAAGTAAATAAGCTTATAGATTATCTAAACTGCAGTTAAGGGATTCTTGGTCGCTAGCCTACAATTCAAATGTTATCCGAAATAGACAGACAGCCAATTGTATACCTAAAAAAAAAACATTTGCATAAATCCACAGACATAATAATACTCAATTACCTTGGCATTGATTATGCCATCTTGGTTATTGTACTGATCACTATTAATCTTCGCAGCGCTTAGTGCAAGTCTTTTGTGGATGAAATAGATATAAGAAAAGACTGACCTTCACTTTCATCTTCGATGTGAACTGATAATATGGCAGGTAGATTACCAAATCCAATTTGCCAGCAAAAGTTCATAGAGGTTTTTTCTGGTTGATGACCTATTTTGATTGGTCATGCAGGTGTGCGAGCAAGCTTCACACCTGACGGCACTCTTAACTTCAATTAGTATTCATAAGTAGAGAAAATTTTTACTGACGACACAAAACAGTCTTACACCTTACGCGACTTACATGGGTTTTTCTAAAAAAGAAGGCGTAACATTTGTATTCTACGAAATGAAACTCTGATTTTAATTTCTCTAAATACACAGATTTATAGCTGACAATGCCTACGGGGTGTGTTCTTCAAAATGCCACTAAAGGGTTATTGCGGGACGCTTCGTGGGGCTGGTGAGAATATAAGAATCCATTTGAAAAACGTGAAAAAGAATGGACTGCACAAAATTATAACATATCAGCACGGGAAAAACTTCTTAGAAGATATGTGGGATTTTACCAAACATCCTCATTCTCTTTCGTTCAGATGTTTGCAGGCAAAAATGAGCAGAGTGAAGACTTGATTCAAATGTTAAAAGCAGGAATCAATTCACTATGCATCAAATTCAGTAAGATTATTATTCAATTTTATTTACCTGAGATAGATGGTAGCTCTTTCGCCAATATACCAACAAAAATCTGCATTTATCCAATATAAAAAAAAACTCAAGAAACCCAGATCCAAATATACCAATAAGATGGTCTCTGAGTTGTTTACCAATCCAATCAAATACAAATTTAAAGTAAAATTAATCCAGACTAAGATAGTAGTTACCTAGTATTCTTAAGACAGTTTGCTGAAGAAATAAACGGAGAACCTAGGAAACTGACAAACAATCTCGAGATTTATGTATTCGAACATTTTCAAGGGGTTCCTGTAATGTAAGAAATTGATTATCAGTTATGAATCAAAGGGGTTTTGACATTGGCTTCTGTAACCGGCGAACAATGAGAGGATAATTGGCGGAAGAAAATCTCTACGATTAATTGGATTTTTTGTAACCGAAAAGGAGAATAAGTGAAAGAAGTGATCTCGGCCGTCGGATTAGGGCGTAAAAGGGGGGCTCATTTTCGACCAAGATTTATCTTTTCCATTCTAAGAAGAATTGAAGCCGCTGATGACTCAAAAAGACACATTTACAGCGATTGGAGGTCCCAAAACCATTTGTTTTTGTAAGATAGATTATAACTAAAAAACAGCGACCATAAAGACAGACGGTTACCAGCCCACAATTGGGGATACTCATGGTTATTATATAGGTTTCAATTTTGGATAAGGGGTATTTTTTTATGAGATGAATTGCCAATACTATCCTTCACCCTTATAAAAAAATAAAAATAAAAACCATCATTCTGTTTGGCATGAGTATGAATGAAGTTACATTGACGGTTATCTTCGGCTTCTCTACTGTTTTTCTTAGTATTTATATCAATTTTCTGCCAGGATTTTGAATTATTTTAAGATTTGGATGGAATTATAGATGTTATTATATATCTAAATAAATAAAAAATTATTGTTCCAACAATTTTTAGGATTTTCCTATTTATTTTCTCATCGGTCTGATGGTATTTTTATGTTATCTATACTTATCTCATAACCATTAATCACTCTTTTCAGAGTATCAAAGTGTAATATAGTCGAAAGAGAGTTCGAACCACAGAGATTGTAGGTGTTCAAGAGAGTTCATAAGCAAAACAATATTATGATTGAGTTGTAATTGAGAACACACATGAGATAATTTAAAGGGAAAGTAAATGATTGTTGTATCTACCAAGAACTTAAGGTTCCACCTAATGGGTTCAAGTACAAATATGACCAAATGATAACTCAAATAGAAGCAGATAGTAATCTGTTCTACCCGGAAAATGTGGCGAATGTACCAGTAATAACTAGACTGACATCATTCCCTAGCCTGATTCCTAAGAAAATATAAGAACAAATAAGAAGTGCTACAAGGATTTCTAAGCATTCAATGTATCCGGAAATCACAATGAATCAAAGAAGTATATTAACACTCTTATCACAAATCAGAAAGCAAGGAAATGAATTGGACAAAATAACTTCGATTAATGATCAAAGTCGACAATTGAACACATTAGGCTTCCCCACTTTTCTTGGAAGAGAATGTGTAATTAGCTTCTCATAGTTGTGTAGAAAGCCATAAAAAGTATTGAATGAATAATCTAACACAAAAGAAAACTAACAGCTAAAACTAATTAGGAAATTCAAAGGAAAAAATTCAGATTGTGGTATTCCAGCGTACCATTATTGGTTGATTAATCTCGTCCTCTATACAACAACAACTTGACTTTTTCTCTAACTACTTGATTCAAACACTTTTTGGATTTGGGAAAAACACTCCATATAGATGTAACGTCTTCCACATATTTCTGCTCACACCAGCTGAAATCAGTTGTTGATTACATGTATTTGACTTTATAGAAACAACTCTCTTCCTACAATGTCTCTCAATTCAGTCAATGTAAACATCAACCAAAGTCCCCATTTCTGCTGCCTACAATGGAACCATGAATCAACAATAGACGCCACAGAAAACCAATTATTCTCGCTGCCAGTACTATCTTCTCCTTGTTGCTGTTAATTGCCCTCCAAAGCCAGAAACCCATCGGTGTTGCTGTGTAATGCTTGTCCTTCATTTAATGTCAAAACCCCCACAACAGTTCCATTTTAACCTCATCAAAAATAGACCACCAAACACCACCAGCAACTTCCCATATCCTGTCACAGCACCTATCTCCTTCTCGTTTCATCTCAAAAATCCAACTCCGACAAACCCATTGTAGTTTTCCAGCTTGAAATATAAATCCATCATTGCTATCTCCTCAACCATCAGCTGCAACTGATCGACCACGACCAACGAACTGACCCTAAAGCAGTACCAAGAACAACTCCAATTTCATGTTTTGTTGTTGCCAAATCGAGATGCTAAGAACAGTACAAATCAAGAGCTGATGCTTCTTTAATTTCTTGACTGACTCCAGTCCATACCCTTCAATCAACCGAACCCCAATTTCACTCCATACACAAAACCCCCAAAATATGTTGTTTTATTGTTATAGAATAACTTGAACTTGTTGTGTATTATTGAAATGAATTGAAATAATCTACGGCAAAACACTTACTGAGATCGACAACCACCTTTTGTAGTATGCTGGTGACATTTTTTTTTTCTGATTGATAAAATGA
The DNA here is from genome assembly GCA_023529315.1 of Papaver bracteatum. NCBI lineage: Eukaryota > Viridiplantae > Streptophyta > Magnoliopsida > Ranunculales > Papaveraceae > Papaver > Papaver bracteatum. The sequence goes on from JAJJWX010002300.1 coordinate 1,339,211, forward strand.
TGTACTTCATACGTTTCAAGAAAAGTGATACTTTTATTTTGGGGACAATTCTCTAAAATTGAATACATAGCCATTATGCAAACTACCACAAATGATGCATAACACATCATCCAACCATATTTTGGTTTATGGATCGACTAATTTTTTGTTTCAGAAAAAGTGATACTTTCGTCCCATTCGAGAAAAATGATACTTTCATGACTTTTTCTGAAACGATGCGAAAGTATCTTTCTGAAAAGGGGCGAAAGTATCAGTTTTTCTGAAACGGGGCGAAAGTATCAATTTTTCAGAAACGGGGGGAAAGTTGTCGCAGAAAAACCCCATATACAGATGATGCTTTAGAAGAACCTGTTTATACAGAAGATACTATTGTTGAGTCTGACGACTTAGAGACAGTAGACGTTCATTATGAAATACCTTCTAGTCATTTGAATAGTGAGATTTTAGTTGCAAATAATGATGAATCGATTATTCATGATATTGTTGTCCCATTGAGCCCATGTTCCGCTGACCCATCTAGTGATTCTATGAATACCTGTGTGAATGTGGAACCGATTGATATTGTTCAGGTAACTTGCACTGCTGATTTTGAACTTATTCAGTTTGCATATGTCACTTTGCTGATTCAGATGACCCTATGACTATTGATATTATTAATGCATTGTGCCCTCCAATGGTTAATCAAGATAACTCAACAACGGAAGTTATTTCCGCGGACTTAGAACCGGATTTAGGAGTTACTGATTTTGATAAACTTGAGTTGAGTTTGATACATGTTTAAACCATTGTGTTGAGTTTGATAATCCGGTACCTTTTTGCATTGTCAATAATTGCTTCATATGATTTGTAGTGAAGATAATGTGTCGACCGAATGTATTTCAGCGGATTTAGATACTGATTGAGAGTGTGCTTCCCAAATAGAAAATAATAGACATTATATGTTTGTTGTCCATGTCGACTAATGACTGTTTTTTTTTTTTGGAATGGATTTACACATCTTTTTGGAAGTTTATAGTGTTTGCAGTTGCCCTGATTTGTTGGATTGATCCCCAACTTTTCAGACTTTATATATATGCTTTGAAGCTTACTTTGGTATTTTATCACCTTATTTGAGATTCTTTGCGTGCGCAAACAACGATACAAAGATTATGCTTTATGGGAGTCAACCTATATGATTTCGTTTCATGGGAGTCAACCCATCAGACTTGTTCTCTTTTCTTTATCTTTTATTTATTTCCTTGTTGTTTATTGCATATCATGACTTTCTCATCTTAATTTCTACGTTGGATGACTCAATATGACAATGTAAAGTTTAAGTGTGGGAGAGTGGTTATGCATTTTTATTCTAATAAATAAATAAATATATATGTATGTATATATATATATAATGAGCAGCTATTGAGCGGGTCTTAAAAGAAAAAAAAAAAACTTTTGCATAATGTGGCCAGCTGTTGAGCGGGTCCTTTTAAAAAAAAATAATCCCGATATGATTAGTTGTTGAGCGGGTCTTTCTCACCCACTGTTTAGTGAATTCGTTTCGCTGTTTAGCATACATATATGCACCACTATTTATTGGATTCGTCTCGCTGTTTAGCAGACTTCTCTAAACCAATGTTTAGTGGTTCCATCTTGTTGTGTAGCGGACATCACTCTTTATCTAGCTGTTTAGAGGATATATTTTTGATTTTGATCGGGACTAGCAAAATATAAGTGTGGGAGTGTTGATAAGCACGTAGGTTCTAAATTTTATATCCATATTTATATTAGCTGGACTCGATATTTTAGCTAATAACACGATTTTAGAACTTTTACAGGTGACACAATGAATTATGTTCTTCGGAAGAATAAACGTCTAAAATAGAAGTTAAAATAGCCTTTACGGCACATGACACCAATGCAGCCAGAGCTTAACATTAATGAGCTAGTGGACTGCCAAGGACTGATTCATTTTGCAGCACCACTTTCCATTTGACGGCTAGAGGATGATAGTGAGAAACAAAGTGCTCTCTTTGCTTGGGAAAAGCACGTGAAGGGTTAGAAAAGTATTGGGACGTGGTGTTGTTCGGTTCATAAGAATGTGAGACGTGGCCTATCTCTACCAAATCTTGAAGGCATATTTTTATTCTTTGTCAAAATGAACAGTAAGGAAGTTTCGTTTTCTATTCGAGCTGTACTGTTCTTGTGAAAGCTATGGGTTTGAGCATCAAAGAGCTATTAGTGACTAGAGAGGATTTAAGGGAGTTGTGGCTAGATGGACAGTAAAGAAATGTTTGCTGTGGTCGAAATTGAGTTGGACAGGGAATAAATGCTGCGGTTAGAAGCTTGGAAGGATCGGGAGAATGGAAGTTGCTTGTTGTATTCGAGTGCAAGGCTGATACAAGTAAGCCAGGTGCAGTCGATGGGCAGTAGAAACTGTAATCGGTGGACAATAGTGGTGAAATGGGTCCAGGTTTGGACATGGGCGCTGGAGTTGGACTGGGCCTTGGAAATATTTTCCTAGGTCTCGATCGAAAAGTTCTGGCACTACTTGGATATAAACAACTTTACAGAGATAGAAAGAACCATCTTTTGGGCACTACCCAAAAAAAAGTGGGGGACTACCCATTGATACAGATGTCCACCCTACATTATAAGGGGTGTCCCAAAAAATTGTGAAAGACTAAATTACCCTTACTCTAATTAAGCTTATAACTAATCCTAATCCAACCCACTAAACTAACCCACTAATTAAAACCTAAATAAAAAATAAAAATCAGTTTTATCTTTTCATCTTCTCCATCTTCTTCTTCTTCTCTTATTTTCCTCCTCCTCTTCTTCTTCGTAGACATCGTCGTTAATCGTCGATTCGAAAAAAATTCATCGTCGATTAATCAATCTTTATAAGCAATGCGTACCAAGCAAACACCCAGACTTCCAGGATTGAGTCCGGGACTCCCACATATAGTGAATCTCCCAAAACAATTGCTAAAGTTTAAAGAACTTGAAGCACCGTTTCGAGGCAAAATCAATCATCCAACCGCAAAACAGAAGTCTGATTCAAGTGAAATACAAATCCGCGGGTAATTTCCTTCATGCCCATTCCTTTTAATTCGTTATTTGTAGAAGAAATCGATTGAAAATCATGAAAACTCATTGAAAATGGTAGTTACAGGGCCGATTTCGGTTAGGAGATTTTTTGTAAAACCCTAAAAATTGCTAACCGAACTTACCATAAATTAGAACAGTTCGGTTAAGTCAACACCTTCCTGGTCACCGAACTATGTAGTTCGGTGATATCGCAAAAAACATGTACCTAACCGAACTCAGTCTTTTACTTGGAAAGAAAGGGATCGGTTAGGTCGAATTATTTTTTATAGCCGAACTCTTCATATATTTCGTTCGGTTATTCTTTTTTTTTTCAGGTAACCGAACTACATAGTTCGGTGATATCGCAAAAAACATTTTTGTAACCGAACTCAGTCTTTTACTTTGAAAGAATGAGTTCGGTTTGATCGAAAAAACTTATTTGGTAACCGAACTTGAATTTGGTAACTACATGTTGTGTTTACTTCATTCTTTAGTTCAATTTGATTTGGTAACACAATATTCTCTTATGTTTAGTTAATAGTTTGGTTTTTGTTCATTAGGAACAAAGGAGAAAGATTGAGACAACAACTAGATGAGGATTTCAAAACTCCAACCCCTAGGGGAGCAAAACATTTATATTTTCGAAAACGTGGTGCCACATATGCCAAACATGGAGGGGGATCGTTACCGGAAGTGAACCAAGAGAATGATTATGAAGAAGAGCAAGGAAATGAAGACCAAGGAAATGTAGAGGTTGAAAAACAAAGAGAACACGTTGGAAATGTAGGGGAAGAGGTAGGACAGGGTCAAGAAGAAGAGGAAGAGTTTGATGAGGAGGAAGAGGAGGGAGAGGGTGAAGAGGAGGAAGAGGATGGAGAGGAGGAAGAGGAGGAAGAGGAGGGAGAGGAGGGAAAGGAGGAAGAGGAGGGACAACAATAAATTGTTCCCTTTAAAGAGAAAAAGAAGCCGAAGCCGCCTAGTGCTAGATACTCACACATTCCCCCTGATAATTTATGTTTGTCACCTCGGAACCCAACTTATGGTACTCCAAATGATGGAGGGGCAACATTGTTTGGCTAAAAACACTCATGGGCTGCGAAGATCTATGCGACAAAGGTATTATTTAAGTTAACCCTTAACTAACAAAACTATTTATTTATTTTTTGGGACATGTTTCGTTAAGTATTAATAGTGTTATGTTTGTTTTCGTAGGATCATAAGGATGCAGTCCGTCTTATTAAACGTCAAAAGGCGTCCAAATGGGATCTTTCTTTGGAGTGTGACGAGTTTGTAGCAAAGGTTAAAGAATGTGTGTTATGGAGATCTATTGAGCATGCACATGTAGATTTTGACTCTGTTTCCGTATCCGCATTTCTCGAGAGGTATTATCCCGAGACATATACTATGCATCTTCAATTTGGAACGATGGGAATAACTCCCGATGATTGCCACCATATCACTGGCTTACCAGTGGAAGGTAAATGCCTTCGAGAAGGCTACAACCCCTCGATGATTTATGAAGCTCTTGAAGAATTAGCTCTTAAATGTCTTGGATGGGATGCAAGAAAGTCTCAATGTGAGTTTAGACGTTCCGTGAGGTCCCCTAAACGTGGTGATGAGTATAATACACATGAGGCAAATGGAGGATTGAAGAAAAAGGTGAAGAAATTCAAGTTGGTTAAGTTGAAGGAAGCATTTGGAGGGACCAAAAAGAAGGTGCAGCGAGGAAAGTTGGTGATGGACCAGGACACCCTTAGGTATCATTTCACAGCTTATTGGTTATATCAGCTAGGAACTGTTATTTTCCCCGACACTTCAGGAAATAGGGTGGATGCACAATATCTACAGCTTTTGGAGGATCTCGATGACATCAACAATTACTCTTGGGCCACTGGGGTGCTTGCTTTTGTTATGGAAGAAATGAGCAAAGGGTCGAGGATTAAGAAGAATCAAATTGGAGGCTATTTAACTCTTGTTCAGGTGACCTTTTACATTTTTAATGAGCAAATTATCCACTAAATTGATGTCCTTCCAATTATATTTTCATGAATATGGTTAATATTTTCCTATTTTCTCACAGGTTTGGATTTACGACCACTTCCCTTCATTGGGATTGGGAAAGGAAAAGAAACCTTATCCATATGACGCACCTACAGCAGGAAAATGGGTGTTTTTGGACGATAACCTGACGGTGAACGATGTGGTATTTCACCCATACGCCGTACCCGATGATGTATCAGTAGATGAAGACGATCTTAATGGTTTTTCTACCGTCATGCCATACTATGGACCTATTTGGCATCCTAACGGCTACGCAATATATAATCCGAGGAGAATAATAAGACAACTTTGTTGCGTCCAAATGGATCCCGATGTGGAGAATGAAAATTTCACTTTGCAGGTTCAAGGAACAAAGAACAGTGAGAAATATTTTGTTCCAAAACATGAACCAACTCCTGCGGTAGCACATTGGAATGCACTTGGAGAATACCACTTACCAAGAGCTGATTGTGTACCTTGTGAGGAAGATGTAAATGCATGTGACGAAGATTACAAGGAGTATTATGAAGAAATCAGTCATCCCTTTGTGATAAATAAAGAACAACAAGCTAAGGAGGATGCGGCGAAAGCGAAGGCAAAGTATAGGGAGGCTAAGCGAGCTAAGGAGATACCTATTTGTGGAGATGAAGCAAAATTTTATGGGATAATGTGGTAAGAAAATGTATTTGTCTTATACTTTGGGTTGTTTAAAGGTTTTGAAAATATATTTGCTTATGCTTAAAATTGGAATTAGGTTTTGAAGGGTTCGAAATTGTTGAAGAAATGGATGGCTAAAATCAAAACCGGAGAGCCGATGTTGACTGAGGAACAAACTACCTACTAAAAGGAGTGGGAGGGTCTTATAACTAAAAGAATGGTGCAGCCAAGTAGGACTAAGCACCTCAAGAGGGGTCGACAACAAGGTGAAGGTTCGAGTCGCGTTGTGGAGGAAACCGGTGGAGGAGATGAAACCCCAAGTGATGAGGAAGTTCCACCAAAAACTCGTGGAAAACAAGGAGGTAGAAATAGGGGTCGTAAGAGTGGTCATTAGTGATTTCGTATTATTTCAGTTTCAAAAAACAAGTTGGTTATGGATTTGGTATGTTTCTGTGTTTTAAACAATTACTTAAGGATTTAATCCGGTTTGTGTTTTCAATTTTAGAAGGCTGAAATGTTGAATACATTATGGTTTTCGGCAACCTAATATTTAAAACTAGCTAACCGAACTTCAAGTTCGGTAACCTGTTAATAATTCCAGGTCACCGAACCTATAATTAGGTTACCTTGAAAAAATAATAGGTCACCGAACCTAAATTTCGGTTAAGCGTGCAACAGTCCCAGGTCACCGAACTTAAATTTCGGTTATGTCGCAAGGTTTTATCTGCTAACCGAAATCGTCCCTGGATTTTCAAAATTTTGTCATTGCACATGTTGGAAAACTCATTCTCTTGATGAACAAATCACATAAATTAACTCTAAGGTTTGTTTTGAAGTGTGTTTTGTATCACATATATGTTCAGTTTGTCTTTGAGCCTTCCCAACAAAGTTCGGTTATCTCAAGAAATTTAGTTGCATCCGAACTTGAAGTTCGGTGATGTCGCAAGGTTTTATCTGCTAACCGAAATCTTCCCTGGATTTTCAAAATTTTGTCATTGCACATGTTGGACAACTCATTCTCTTGATGAACAAATCACATAAACTAACTCTAAGTTTTGTTTTGAAGTGTGTTTTGTATCACATATATGTTCAGTTTGTCTTTGAGCCTTCCCAACAAATTTCGGTTATCTCAAGAAATTTAGTTGCATCCGAACTTGAAGTTCGGTGATGTCGCAAGGTTTTATCTGCTAACCGAAATCGTCCCTGGATTTTCAAAATTTTCAAAAGATAGTACATAAATTTGAAATTTTAATGTAATATCAAGTAACGGCTAATTTTATGACCGTTATACAACAAAGTGTTATATATATATGGGTCTATAGTTAACATTTTGTTTCTAAATCTGCTAAAAATTTCACCTACTAGTCATAAATTTAATCTAGTTGAAGATCTTTCTCTTTGCAGAAACTACATAATATACTATCCAAAGACGGGTGAAGAACGAAGAATGAATGGTATTATGAGTCAGAGTTATTGGGGGATAATTCATGAAAAATTCTGTTCCGACACAATGAACCCTTATAACCGTGATCATATAGCTTTGTTCTTTCGATTTCAAAAGATTAGAGAGAGAGTTGTGGAATTTATGGCTTTATTTCGTATTGTAAGGCGATATCGACTTAGGGGTGAAGGATTCAACGAAATCCTTTTAACATCAAAGAACGAATGGCGAAGATGGAAGACAAAGGATTTCAAATATGAAAATCATTTCCGCCTCCTTAAAGACTTTTTCATAACGCGTTTCGGATATTAAATTTTATGTAATTTTATTTTGGAAAGTCCTTTAAAGGTTCGGCATTGTTCTACAATTCAATTTCATAACTGAACTTCTGTCTCGCAAGTTTCGGTTAGGTCCTGTAATTTGATTTTGTAACCGAACTCAGTTCGGATATATCTTGTAATTTCATTTACTAACCGAACTACGGTTCGGTAACCTTCTTATTTTTACGTAGGTTATCGAAATTGGTGTTCGGCTACGTAAAATATTTATTAATGTAACCGAACTGTGACCTGCCAACACCATAAAATAATAACATTTACTCCATAATTACTACCACTCTTCAAAGAACAAAGTTTTAGATTCATAAGCATAATTAGTTCCATTACATGTGTCATTTAATCATCCTCTAGTGAAATAGGACCTTCATGAACAATTTCTTAGGACTTCTTCAAAGCATTCCACATCTCCATGTTATGCTCATACATGATACACCAACCCAACATTGTATCCGGATTAAATGCAAGCCAATAAGAGGTTGTACATATTGGAGGCAATGGACAATCGGGTTTTAACTGTAGGCCTATAAAGTGGTTGTTGTTAATAAATGCCATCACACATATCCTTCGTTTGAGTTGTTCAACACATACGGTTATTTTTGGGGTGAAGGTGAAACTACCACTTTTTGAGAAACAATGAACCACACAATTGAATGCCTCGGCGATTAAGTGTCCACATATAGGCATGCTTATCCAATAATCCCTTGTGATCGGTTGACCCCCATGAAGACAACGTTGATACCTAACATATTGCTCATTGATACTACCCTCATCGTACAACATTTTCTTGTAAAATGCCGGATTATCCTTTAGTTTGGATAACAACCTTTGCCTTATATGAGTGATTGTACACCCATTATTTCGCTTGGCACCTTCAATGAAAGGACCAACTTGTTGATTGACAACATGAAACCCACAATTACTATCCGGAGGAACGTCGTCGGTGGATATAATGTATTCTCTAATGTGTAGAGGTAGCTCATTCAAATAGTCTTTATTTGGAGCTTCAAGCTTCACGTCTACGGAAGATGGTTGGATGGGGAACATCGGAGACTTAAGATTCATGTCGCCGGAAGATGGTTGGCTTGGTTGTGATGGACACATCGGTCCATTTTTCTTTAAAACCCGCTCACTTGTTTCTCCTTTACCCTCAATACTCCTACCCCGTTTCTTGGGTTTCTCCAAGTACATTTCCGCGGTATACTCATGGCCACAAGGATCTCTAGTAGTGGCGTTTTGCTGACTTTTATTTTTATGTAACACCTTTGCATATTCTCTTAGTTGCTTTTTAGTTTCTTTTTTGCTTGGTCTACCTTTGCGCTTGCCTTTTGCCGGTTCATAAACATTATCTTGCGTTTGCGGATATATGATTTTCTTCATGTCATCCCAGAAGATTTGTTTTTGGAGCTTGCTCATGCCACGATACATCTCTAGTACGGTTCTACCCATTTCGTTATCACCAAACTCTTCTTCGGCTTCTTGTCCCTTTGGAGGAGGGATGAAACTTAGATGCTTCCAAAATGGATCAATTTCGCTTAAAGGAATTATGCCATGCTCATAGTTGAATATCATATGGCGACAAGGGAGTCCCATAGACTTACATACACACACCTCATCCGACGTGGTTTCCCACTTATCCATCAACTCGACTTCTATAATCAACAACTTCATACATTGCCGAGATACGTTGTAATGGATTCCCTTGAACAATGGATGGTCGGCATATTTTCCTTTCATTTTGAATATACGGCTTTTTTGGAACTTCCCTTTAATTTTATCAATGTCGCGCTTGAAGTAATTCTCCATAGCATTCCACACGGTTACGAAATTATAAACACATCCAAAGAGATTTTTCTTCAACCGGTAGTGAGCCGACTCTACTAAAATTGTCGCTTGATTTCCCAAGTGTTTATATTGGTTGGTAAAGGCATACACAAACCTATCTTTGTGTGGTTCCAACCATTGGCGAAGAACATACGATACAACATCGGGGTAATCGGGAGTATCCCAATGGGAGATAAACTCCGCAAGATTTTGATAATACTCTTCCTCGGTAAGGGACCAACACAATGATTCCCATTCACCGTTGAATGCAACCCATTTATCAAAATTTAGATCGTATTTTTTATCAACTTCCTCTTTTGCATCCGCTCGTTCATGTTCCGGTAGCATCTTAATCTCTTCATATCCTTTTTTCTTGGGTGGACAAATTGTTGGCTTGCACCTATGCAACAAATTACACCATATATGGAACGTACAAAGCATATTATGTGCTAGTGGGAACACTTCCGCTATTGCATTCATCAATGCGACTTCATTGTCGGTCACTATAACCCCGGGAATATCATCACCTCGGAAGATTGCCTTAACTTGTTGTAGTGCCCAAATATAACTAGGTTCTTGCTCGTCCCTTAAGAAAAAAAATGCCACGGTAAACAGTGACTTCGTCGATGTACGACCAACAATATTCAACAATGGCATCTCGTACTTGTTTGTCTTGTAAGTGCAATCCATTATTAGAACTTCATGAAAGCATTGAGCCAATTTAACACTTGTTGGATGCGCAATAAATAGTTGTGTTATCTCTCCTTCCGAATCCACATCCTTTTGAACCGCGTAGTCTTTCTCTTTGGCAAAAAAAAAAACAATTGTTGGATCACTTGTCTATCTCTCCATTCCTTCTTTCTAATTGTCTCAATAGCATTGTTAATGGTGGACACAGATGAGTGGTTATCCTTGTTATCCTCCTTTATCATTTGGAGCATTTGACTGGTGTAAGACCCATTTTCCTCATATTAGCTACCTTGTCCATCTCTTGAGGAGTTAGCTTGGCCGCCATGAAATGTCCTTCAAGATGCTCCGGACGAGGGTGGTTATGACGACCTTCCATAACCCGGTAGAGAACCCATCCCTTCAATTTTTTGTTGTAATTAAAGGAAAGCTTGAATGGGCATTTTATCTTATTTGAGAAAGTTTTGTTTTTCCTATTTGTCTTTCCTTCATAAACATAAACCTTCCTCTTGTGGCTTCTATCGGGATCACCGCTTCTCTCACAAACCATTTCAAAGCAACTATTCTTTTCTCTCCCATTTAATACTAATACGCACATGTCTTTTTGTGCATGTTGTCTAGCCCAAGTCTTTGCATCTTTTGGATTATCGAATACCAAGTCATTCATGTAGTGATGGGATGTGTCATCGTACAACATACCAATCGGGGGAGGTTGGTTTTCCATTGGTTCAATTGGATCACATGGAACCTACAAGTAATAGCACAACTTCAATACCATAAACAAGAAACACGTACAAGTTCGGAAATGTTAAAAATTTCATCGACCCTACCGAACATAAATTTCGGTTATGTATGTTTTAGTAAAACCATTGCGAGCTTACCGAACTCTATGTTTACATTTTATCCGCAAAGGTTCGGTAATGAGAATGAAAAATAAGACCAAACCGAACATACTGGTTCGGTTAGCAACGCGGTATACATATATTTTGCGATATTGCCGAACTTAAAGTTCGGTTACCAATTTATAAAAATCTACTAAACCGAACTATGAACTGTAAAGTCTATAAAAACAGTTCGGTTATGTCTTCTGGAATTTCCTAACCGAACTATCAAAAACCACCATTAACGTGTAGTTCGGTTACCTGCTTCTACAAGATCTAATAACCGAACTACATCTTCAGAAACATTCGGTTACCTATGTTTTAAATCTGGTAACCGAACGAGGATGACCTAGCCGAACTTTTACCCTGAAATTTTGAGTTTGTCCAATTTTTCCCACAATTCAACCTACATTAACTAAAAATGAGACATACCTGAGTACCCATATCTTCATCTTCAGGTTGTGGCTGATAAAATCCATCATTTGATGGGTTGGATTCACTTTGGGGCAAAAAGTTTTCTCCTTCTAACAAATAACTCATATTTGGATCATTTGAAGTATTGACATATACACAAGGAGGTGAAGGGGGTTCTGATTCTGATTCTAAGGTTTCATCACATGAATCACTCAATTCATAATTACTAAAATCAAAAAAAGTTTTTTTGGGTTCACCCATATTCTTCTTCCTATTTCCTTCTTCTTCTTATCCTTCCAAAACAAATGTTTAAAACAAAAAATCCAACTTATAAAACACTAATCACTAATCAGTTTTTAACTAATCACTAATCAATTTTTAACTAATCACTAATCATTAACTAAGTTTATCATCAAGGGTAGAATGGGTATAAAAAATAATAATTATAAGGGGTGACCAAATATTACTTCTAATATCCACACCAAAAACTGATGGGTAGTCCCCCACTTTTTTTGGGTAGTGCCCAAAAGATGGTTCGATAGAATAGGGGAGACAAATTTGGCGTTAGTTTTGGTTTTGCTCTTTTGGTAACAGACAAAGAGGAGAAGGTCGGCGGCTGTGGAGGTGTTTGTAGAGCTTAATAACAAGAGACAATGAAGACTATATCGGTCTAATATTTTCTCTTATGCTATTATTTTTGATGGGTTTTAAGAAACCCATAATCATGTCTTGATATATTTCTTTGTAGCTAGGGTTTATGTTGAAATCACATGGAGTTTTAGGCTATTTTAAATTGAATAAAATTGAGCAAAAGACTATTATGATTTGACTAGATTAATTCTTGATATTGTTTATTGATTAATCGAAAAACGAGTTGTCGCTTCACCGGTTTTGTATACAATAACCTTTGTGCCTAATTGTTCAGTTCATAATATATTGTTGTCTCATTATTTGATAATTTCATGCTTGGGTTAATATCTTTGATGGGTTATGCTTAGAAGAGCCATATAATATTTGTGAATCAATATTTTAGATTCATATAACTTTCTCGTTGATGAAATTTGATGGTGCATGCTTGGATTTATTCTTTTGATGTGTCATGCTTAGGGTATACCAGTGATATTTGCGATTCTAATACATATAATAGGTGATGTCGATAGAACGAACAGTAAATAAATATTCATGAATTATGTTTCATTCAGCAATTGAATAGAAATTGTGGTGGATACTATAAACCCTGGTTACCGACTTTCTCAATGCATTTAATTAATTTTTTTTGTTTTTATTCTTTTAGTTCTTTAAATTATTAAAAAAAAAAACTAAAAGCATTATCTCTAGTTAGTCAATTAGGAATATTGATTACAATATTTCCATCGTTCCCTGTGGGTTCGACCCGTACTTTCCTCTTTCTACTAGTTAGACACAGTGCGATTGCGGTTATTATATATAGGTATCTCCGGATCCTATCAATTTTTGGCGCCGCTGCCGGGGAGCGGCTGAGGAATATTGTAATTAGTATTTTTGATTTTGTAAATAGTTAGTTTTTTTTTTTTTTTTTAGAATTTCTTTTTCCTTTTGACTTGTTTTGTGCTTTAGAATTTTATTTCAGATACCTTTTTGAGGATGATGACTCTTTCTCAGGAGACGTCACCTAAGATGACACTGCAAAATATAAGCGTAGAAGTTCAAATTATCTGGCAACCTCATCTGAGATGACGCTTGGTGAATATATGGATAGGCAACTGTATGGAGTTTTTGCTCCACAAATGGTAAGTGAAGAATCACCTCAAACTATATATAAGAAATATTACAAAAATACACTGCTTAGTTTGGAGAAAAGGTTAAGAGTTATATGCAGATGATGATTTAGAAGAACCTGTTTATACTGAAGATATTATTGTTGAGTTTGGCGACTTAAAGATAGTAGACGTTCATCATGAAATACCTTCTAGTCATTTGAATAGTGAGATTCTAGTTGCAAATAATGATGAGTCGATTATTCATGATATTGTTGCCCCATTGAGCCCATGTTCCGCTGACCCATCTAGTGATTCTCTGAATACTTGTGTGAATGTGGAACCGATTGATATTGTTCAGGTAACTTGCACTGCTGATTTTGAACCTTATTCAGTTTGCATATCTCACTTTGATGATTCAGATGACCCTATGCCTATTGTTATTATTAATGCATTGTGCCCTCCAATGGTTAATCAAGATAACTCAAGAACGAAAGTTATTTCCATGGACTTAGAACCAGATTTATGAGTTACTGATTTTGATAAACTTGAACCATTAGATACAGGTTTAAACCATTGTGTTGAGTTTGATAATCCGGTACCTTTTTGCATTACGTTTATCATCCATAGTATTAATTCTAAACTATTTTAAATAGAAAATTTGGACTTGATCCTCATCGATGATAATCGAAGATATCATACTCATACATAACCACACCAGATTAGTTTGGATGTTTGTAACAACGTATGCCATCGTTCGCCAGCGAAACATGAACCTAATAACCCAATTCTTTTTATTCCATATTGGGTTCAAGATATTTGATGCTCAATTCTGCTTAACATTCAGCGTTTATATAGTTAGCATATTGTAAAGAAGTTTTAATTAATTGTGATCATGCGATAACTGTGATCACACCTCTGTGATTATTTTCCCCATATCCGGTTTAATAAATCCGTATATATTTTTTAATTAATATTGTAAACGTATTTATAGATTTATTGTTCTCCCAATATATTCCCGGCAAATGCAATAAATACGAACAGAATCACGGAATATATATTTCCTATTTCCTAAAAATTCGTAAGACCATATACTCTATCTTTCCAATTCGCTCATACACATTAAAAATTGTGCCTTCAAAACTTATGGATAATACCTGACAATAAGTGCCCTTGGTCAGTTCACCATTTGGTCCCCGTTCGGCATAACCATTGCGATTCTTTTTATGGACGAGCACTACGTGGATGAACTTCAATATGTATTTTTTTAGAGAAAGAAATTGCAGACTCTCCACGTACCAATCCGTACGCAATGCATTTGTCAGTTATAAATGGAAAAAAAAAGGTAAACGAAAGAGATTAAATCATAATTACATGACACTGTTTTATTTAGTTTCATTGGTTATAATTAGATAATGCTCTACATGAGCATGGAAGTTTAAACTTGGTGGTGGAAAATATCGTCATCAGCTCCCTTCTCAGTGAAATCAACTAATCGATATCGTTCATAGCAGTCTTCCCATGCTCCTATTTCGTATCACCTTTCCCCATTACATCTGTTAAAGCTTTCATACCAGAGACTCATATGTTATTGTCATGTTTCCGATCCTCCAAATAGGTGGAGAATATGATTTTTTGGCATCAAAATAGTATTTTTTGGCATCGAACGGATGATACAAACTCTGTATCCCGCTATGTTGTTCCTGTAATTTTTATAACACTAATAAGAAGAAAATGTTTAAAATATGTTCCCATTACGTTTTAGATGGGGTAGTGTATATTCCAACCTCTTCCATTAAATCTTCAACATATAATTGTGCACAACAGTTTCTCTTGACGAATGCTTTTGTAACTTCTAAAGTCTTATCCTTATTACCTCCATATGTTCTTATTTGCACCCGGAATACAATTTGGCGATGTAGGATCTCATAAAGAACCTTGAACACATGATGAACTCCTTGCTCATGTTCCAAATTAATAGGCTATCAGAAGTTCCCTTACCACTTTATGTCATTTTCAACCGTAAACTTCATGTCATTTTCGACTGTAAGCTTTATGTACTTTATGAATCGAAATAGCTATACCCATTTCATTCATATCAAGTAATCCGCCGTATATCCCAAAAATTCTTCCGTTACAATTCCTTTTGCTTGGAATATTTCTGATTCTGTCCCATCAGTAATTATCATTGTCAAACACAATCTATCCAAGTGTTGATTAGTATAACAATCTCTTTATATCGATATTATGTAATGTTCATTTTTTTAATACCAAAAGTTAAAGAACATAAATATTACATTGGGATTGAGTTAACGTATTTCAAGCACTTTAGACACTGATTTTCGTGCCTTATTTACTCAAAATCATGTCTGCATTCTGGATAGTACATGCAACACCAATCATCAGCGAATTGAGTTATTTGTGCCAGTGTAGTCAATATATACACTTCCTGTAATAACACCACGTAAAATTTTTGAAGTCGGTAAATAGATTAATCGATTAGTTCATACCTCAATCTCGGACTTCATTTTCTTCTCACATAGCATAGCAATTGACATCCTCGGTCCTCGTTCATATGTAGAATGGATTGCATGATCCCTTTGGATGGTAGTCATGCTATTGTTGTTGTTCGATTCATTGGAGGTTGTCCATACAAATGTGAAAGAAGGTTCCATATTGAGTAATATTTTTGATTACATCATAGTTATAAAAAAGGTGGTGTTTGACTCTGAGATTTGAGAGTCATTAGACGGACATGATTTACTAGGAATTGTCATCCGGCGGTCGGAATCATCCAGATGGAGTTATTGACACAGACGGCTGGAAAATTTCGTGTAATGTTAAGTTGAGGGGGTGGATGAACGAAATATGGGGTGGGTGCGTCACGTAAAACCAAATTTTCTTTACACATATTTCTCAAACACTCTCTCCTCTCTTCGCCTCTCTGAGAAACCTAATTTTCTTAGTACAGAGAACTCTTACGGTTTCTAATCTAAATGTCTCTTCGCCACTTATATTCTCTAATCCTAATCTCTACAAGTAGAGCTCCTCCTTCCGGAGTTTTTTTGATCAAGAAAGGAAAAAATTATGGAATGGAGAAGAAAAAATTACATGAATCAATTGGAAAAAATTTATTGAAGGGAAAAATCAGTAAGATATTTAGGCTTCTTACGTTTCTAATCATATGTAAGGTTCAATTTATTTGTATTTCATGATTTTATTATTTAGCAGTACCTAATTCCTTTGAATCTGCATCTCAATTTCTTTTCCGTCGGTGTTGTTCTTTTTGACTCATCATTGCTTTTCTGATGTACTGAATTTCAGTATGCCCCTTGAATTTAAATTATACTGATTTGGTTTGGTTTTATTCGGAGATTGATTAATGGAAAGTTATCTTCTTATTCGATGGAAAATCTACCACTTTCACAACAAGGGAATCTTTGAAGAAATCGTTAAATCCCTTTCTCATATCCACCGTGTTCCTGTATCAATTTTGAAGTGGGTTGTTTCTCAATTTTGGGGTAAGACTTGATGTGGGTTATTGTAATTTGCTTATTTTACTTGGTTTTAATTAGGGTTTTTGATTGATTGATGCTGAATAATGTGCGATTTTTTTTTGGGGGTTAGTTTTGTTATGTTATTAACGAAATAAAAAAAAGAAACTAAAATTTTGTGAGAGGATGCGTAAATTTGTTTGTCTGTTTCTGTAATTTGTTAATGAGCTTTTGCAAATTTTTGGATAATTAAATTATGTTTTTGTATATTGGTTAACAACCTAGGGACAATGGCATTCAATATGCAGAACTGCTGATGACCTGATATTCTCTTTGTTTTGATATACATTGACAGGTCGGCTAACGTTACCTTTGAATTGGAAACAAATACTGAAGTAATTCCAAAGATTGAGAAATATGGTGCTGGATACTAGGAATGTCGCAAATACGGTAAGTAATGTTAAATTCAAATAGATTCAAATGTCGACAATGACACAAAGTAATGGATAGAATGAGCAATATTTCTCATATGGTAGCTTTGTTTGTATATGGTAACTTTAGGTGTGATGAGAGATGTTAGTGGTAGTTTAGATTTACAATTAGAATGAAACTTCATTGTCACTTTGATGCAGTTCTAGAAACTAAAACACTAAGCTAGGGAGAACGAACAAAGATAATTGAGTTAAACACAGAATTGATAGCCTTAGAATGAAGATAAATTGAGTTTAGGGTTAAAACCTAACTCTTTGATATAATCAATAGATTATAAACTTTGGAAAATTATAATAAAAGTCTGACCATTCTAAGAGACTTAATAGCCTATTTATACTAAAATGAGAAAAACGTAATTAAGGAAACCCCAACCTAAAGACAAAAACTACTGAAATTAATAATAACTTGAAAATCACTCCTAAACTTAAGAACGTTCTAGAGATAGCTTTATGCTCCTGGATCAACCACCCCAGGTTGAAAAAAATTATTAGCTCCGATGAGAAGTGTTCTGAATTCTTCTTATGTTTGAATGTCTCTTCGTCCTTGCCACGATCGAACACAAAACTCTTATCACTAGAAAACAACTTGGCTTGTTTTCCTTCTTGAAACCCTTTGTGCTTTAGGTTATCGTTCGTTGCGCTTTTGTCCTTCCCAAAAATATTATTTATGTCGGCTTTCTCAACACAAACTTGGTCCAGTTTTTCAGCCACACTACACAACCATTCCTCCATATTTTTCACCACTTGAATGAACTTTGAATGTACCACACAACTAGGTGTAAAAGCAATATTATCTTCTATGCTTAAGACTGAATTCGCATGACATAGATTTAGTGGAACACAGTCCATCTCTATGTAAGTATCAAAATAGCTCGACTTACACGAAAATTAATTGTCTGGGTATGTATCATATATCGGAGGTGAACTCCAGTCCACAAATACTTGATATCCATCATTCTCATTAGCTGAAAACAGAGTTGTTTCATCATTGACGTCTCCATGAAACATGCTTTTGAACTTCTCATGTGCATCATCTTCAAAATCCTCTGTCCATAGCTCTGTAGGTGCAAGTTCTTGGACACATTGCAATAGTTCGGCAACTTCTGGTGGTTATTCATTGCAGCCATGTTGTTTATCTGTTGTGGGTTTACACAATGTGTAGCTCACACCCGATTCCCCACCTCCATTCCGAAAACTTCCACATGTTAACAGACTTATTGACTGCAGCTTCACATCCTTCCCTCCTTGTACTTCCCCTTCCTTCATAGGATGTAGAGTCATCTTCTTTCCATTATACATAAAGGTATAAGTATTAGCTTCAGTCAAGTGTGTCATATTTTTGTCGAATAAACAAGGTCTGCCTAACAGTATATGACAGGCATCCATAGGTGCTACATCATACCACACTTCATCTTCAAATTTGCCGATAAAAAACTTCACCAAGCACCTTCTCGTAATTGGTACTACGTTTCCCTTTTTGAACCAAGAAACCTTATATGGATGAGGGTGCTCCTTAGTTAACAAACTCAACTTGTCTACTATTTATTGAGACACTAAGTTTTCACAATTGCCGCTATCTAAAATTAATTTGCAGACCTTACCTCCACAAAATACTTTGGTGCGGAAAATACTCTTACGTCGACAGTCCTCCTCCTGAGCAACAATATTAGGACATGTAAGAATTCTACAGACAACTAGACTTTCTCCTCTGACTGGCAGCAGATCTTCCTCTTCCTTATCATATTCGTCAGATTTCGGCTTCCCTAGTGTGACTCCATCACCATCACTTTCAATAAGTGTAACCTGTTTTGTGCACAGTTGTACGACATGTGACCGTCTTCACCACAAGTATAACACTTCATAGTTGAGCGATTATTGACCTTGTTTGCTCCATTTGTAGTATGAGCAGTTATATTTGATGTACTGGCAGTTACTTGGCCCTTCTTACTCCAAGCAGAAGCCTTAATCCATTCATATGTAATTCCTGTTTGAGCAGGAGAATTTCGGTTCTTCCACCGACAATTCACCCTCTCCTCTGCTTTCAATGCACATTGATAAGCGTCTTCTAGGTTGTTAACTCTTAGCAGACCAAACTCTTCTCGAATGGTTATGTTCAAACCCATAATATACCTTGCAGTGAGTTGCTCTGGTGTTTCATTCAAATCAACTCTTAAAGACAAGTTATAAAACTCAGTTGTGTATTCTTCGACATTGAGATCACACTGACAAAAGTTATGAAACTTTTCGTACAACGTCACCAAGTAATCAGGTGGAAGAAATTGTTTCCGCAACTTTTGTTTCATATGATCCCATGTTTGGATCTTCACTTTGCCCTTCCTTGTACATTGTTCCTCCAGCTTTTTCCACCACTGTAAAGCCATTCCCTTCAATTTCAATTTCATAAATAGCACTTTACGAGCTTCCGCCGTTGTCTTCCACTCAAAATAATCGATGCCAGCATCTCCAGAAAATTATCGGCATGCATCTTCCCAGTCATATCACGCACTTCGACTCTCACCCCTCTGGAATTTAAGTCAAGAGCTTTAATCAACCTATCTTCCAATCTTCCTTGTTGTGGACCATGAACAACACGATTTTCATCTTCATTACGTTCATCTTCTTCAGATAAACCTTCCGGTGAATCCAAAGGGTTGCGTCGGCCCTCTCGTCTCTCCATACGGGATTCAACACGTTCTCGATGCTCTAGGGTTTGCTCTAGGGTTTGCAACCGTTGATACATGCCTTCCATCGGGGTTCTGAACTCGTTAACATCAATGTTTCCACCTCTACCTCTACCTATAACTCTAAGTCTTCTTGCCATAGTAGTTAGCTAGGGTTTGCTTGTCTATTTGGTTTCTAGCGCCAACTGATGAAGTTCTAGAAATTAAAACACTAAGCTAGGGAGAACGAACAAAGGTAATTGAGTTACACACAGAATTGATAGCTTTAGAACGGAGATAAATTGAGTTTAGGGTTAAAACCTAACTCTTTTATATAATAAATAGATTATAAACTTAGGAAATTATAATAAAAGTCTGACCATTCTAAGAGACTTAATAGCCTATTTATACTAGAATGAGAAAAACTTAATTAAGGAAACCCTAACCTAAAGACAGAAACTACCGAAATTAACAATAACTTGCAAATCACTCCTAAACTTAAGAACGTTCTAGAGATAGCTTTATGCTCATGCATCACACTTTATACGTTAACCCTTAGATCACTGTCAGAGAAGAAACTTACATTAGCATAACCAACTTAGTATAATAATAAACATCAGTTGAACTTGATGCACAACCTAATCATTCAGTTCAATATTTCACAAGCATTAGAGTTGTACATTGACGTTGTATGTGCGATATTTGGCACAATTCCTTAAATGAGTTGTTCTTCGGTTACTTTTTGCTTAACTGGCTACAACTACTATCCCACAAAGTAATTTCTTTCTTAAAAAGGTACTCATTCAATTTTGAAGATTAAGAACATGAAGAGATATAAAGGTACAACTTTGCAGTATTTATAGTTATATTATGAACAATGATGGTTCCTTTGGGCATGGTTCAGTTGCTGCTTAACTTGAAACTACGTCTACTCCTGATATGACATAGTACTACTCTAAGCATATTGTTTGTTATACAAAGTAATTTCATAAAGTTCAAGTTGGAGTCTGTTTTCAGTTGTGTTTTCTTTTTACCGAGATGATAGTTTTCGTAAGAAGGTTACAGGAGAAGAGGTCCTCCACCTGCTTTTTTCTTTGATGTTTAGCTTCTATTTCCTTTTCTGATCCTAATGTTGTTTTGGGAAGATTGTATACTTTGGAAGCGATTAAATTAAATTTTGGGAATTATTCAGTAGCCTGCCATATGAATCGTACGTCTTTAGTTTGGTGAATAGTTTGCCAAATGCATATCCTTGCAAGTCTCCTATAGGGATTCTTGAACAAAAATTGCACCCCCATGTTGATGATTTATGAGCAACTTACTCTTTCAAATACACCCGTTCATATTAATTAACCGTATTAAATATAATTGGGTACATTTATATTATTGTAGGTCCGGAAACAGGCAGAGAAGATTGCTACCTTGGTAACGACAGCTAATGTGCAATGTTCATTAGTTATACTAGACCAGCCTCTTCGTGAAGTTGGTTGAGAAGAGGAACGTTAAACACTTGACCACAAACATGGGCTCTGGTGGTGGTGTTGCTGCATCACTGTCTGTACTCTCATCAGGGGGTGCTGGTGTTGTAGATGTTGTTTCACTGGCAGCTTACGAGAAGGTAATTATCATGTATCTTTTTATTTAATTTATTTTCCAATTGTATTATTGAATTCTTTTGTTTTCTAATGCATATGGTGCGGTCTGTGGCTTAATGTTATACAGGAAGAGGCCAAGGAATTAATCTGAGTTCTTCTTGAAGGTACACGTTTAATTTGTGAGTTTGAAATTTGTTTTTGTGTAATCCATCCAAGATCACCTTATTCGATAGCATGTTACCTTATCTGCCATTGTTCACATACCCTTGGTGCTTTTCATGCCTTGGTTTCGTCATTCGGCACAAACAGAGGGTGTTAACCAACTCGCAACCGAGATGTGGGTCAAGGGACTCTGTCACTAGCTAAGTCCAACCAAAATCAAATATATATCATATAAGCCGATAACTATATTAAACAATATATTATAAAGAGCAAATCAAATTGTTGCAAGTGTAAATAATTAATTCATCCGAGAAATTGACTAACCAAACAGGCTAAGATTGTTTTGTGTAATTCCGAATTTTTCATGTGCCAAAATATGTGATCGTGAAGGTAATTAACTGTGGATTGTTAGAGTTAAGGAATAATTATGGACTTTGGTGGAAATAATTTTGTGTTTTCTCAACTTCTATATTATTCTGAACTAATTGTGATTTCGTTTTTGGACTAGAATGAAAACTTCTAAAAGTTTCGGAATCATAAAATGGTGTTCAAACACAACCTTTGGAACCACCGCCTAAACATGGCTATATCCATATGTGATCAAGAAAGAGGGAAAGTTAATATTGTTCTGCATACGCTGAGATAAGGCTCTTTCCATGAGTGCTGGATGACTGCAAGCATTGATGTGGGTGATACTCGCCTCTATATTTAAATTTCTAGGTCTTGGTGAGTACTTGACTTTATCCACTTTTAGGTGTCGCCGCTGTCATATAATTTTACTTTTAACTTTTTGATTTGACTTGGTTGATTGAAAATCATCCTCACTGAATCAATCTTATATAAATGCGTCCTGATGGAGATTTAGAGACTAGGGTCTGCAATCCTATGAAAAGTCCTAACTAGCAAAGTAGTAAATCAGTAGTACTTCAGCTAACTAGCGTTCCAATTCAAATCCACAGTTTTATTTCTACTTTTTCAAGTCCTCAGTGCAATTATATTTTATATATAAACCTTATCCTGTTAAGGATATTGTTTTCTGCATCTTGGAAATTTCTGCTATTACATTACTCTACCTCATTTTGCTCTTGGATAATAGTTTCAGCTTTCAGTTTTTTATGACAGAAAGTGTTTAGTGAATTTGATACTAAACAATAGCAAATTACTATTATCATTGCATAATTTTAGTATTATATATTTCTTTATAAGGACTTTAGCAGAGATCTCACTAATAAAGTTATTGATCTAGAAGAAGTGTGAGTACTGTAACTTGGTTTTATTTTATGTGATCTCGGAACGTTTGCTTTATCTGTCAGATCTTGTAGTTTCTATGTTCATTGGCATGAGCTCGGGTAGCTATGTGCATAATCATTTCCACTAAGCTCGGGTCAAATGTACATAATCATTTCCCACTAATTTATAAGTTGAACAACTTGATATTGGATTTCCGTCATGATATGTAGTTGCAAATAACTAGACAAGACCCTTGACGCAGAGTTCAGGTTTGACCATTACCTTATGAACATAAATTTTATTTTTCCTAATCGATAGTGTAAAAAACATTAATTGTTAAATTTTCTTATAATTCACTGAATTATTGAAGCATAATATTATTCCATATAGATGTGTCCGAGTTGTTTGATGAAATACCAAATAGAAGCTCTCTTTTTTGTATCTTCAGTTTTGATGCATAACAGGGAATCTGGATCATTGATCATTTTGTATGCCTTCAAATTTCAAATCCATTCATTAGTTTAGTTCCTTCACAAAGTTATGCAATTACTATCTTGGTTCATGACATACTTTAAAGAAGAAACATACTTCAATGTTCTATACTGTTTTAACCTAATCACATGATTGATAATTGTTGTTCCTCACTTATTCAACCAGATCAGTATTGTTGTGGAAATCTTCTTCCATGTCTTAACTATACCAGCATTACGGTCAAGATTAACCATATTTAAGGCTTTGTTTGTGAAGGACAGATCATACAAAATGGACAGGGGAGTTGCACAAGAAATAAGTACATCATTGACGTTGTTGAGGTATATTGCTTTAGTGATTCTTCGAAACATACGTAGGAAGTTACCCAACTGTAAATACATGATGTTCTTTGTTTTGCATAGTCAATTGCACAAATGTTGTTTTGATTCTCGAATTACAAGGTTGGTCCTACCCAGTGCAGTTCCCTGATAGAAAAAAAAATTGTTTATACACTACTCATTCCTCAGGTGTAGCTCCCCGTCGCTATTATTAGTAATTTCAAAAACTCTCTGTAACATAAATAAATTCATAAAAATTACGAGAAACAGTACACCCTACGTAAATAAACTTTTATGCTCAGGTATCCTTATTAGAAGCTGAGACCAATGCCGCATGAAATTATCTACAAATAAGATTACAAAATTGATCATTTCTCTTCGTATGCATTCCCAGCTTGATGTATTTTAGCTCTTTCAGCTCTAATGAACTACTTCTACACTATTAGTTCGCTTAATTATGCTTTCGCAAGACTTCTTTCGATTAAGAAATTGAATTGGTTAATGTAATCTTATCTTCTTTCGCAAGACTTCTTTCATAGGTGTTGCTACATGTTGTAATATCCATAGAAACATCCGATGTGGTTGTATCTTGGGGTGTTTAAGCAGAAAACTCCAACACACATCAAGTTTGGAAAGGCTGATATCTTTCCTACAAATAGTTCTCAGTTCTTAGGCATGGTGGAAATTGTTCGAGGAGGCTATAAACTGTAAAGAAAACAAATGGAATTCTTGGTAATCCTGGGGTTTTCCCAAAAATCGCAGAGCCATTAAAAACACAATGGTGGAATGCAGCATGGATGGGGTTGTAGCAAACAAAGGTATTATTGTTTCTTACCATTTTATTTTGATAATAACCATGGCGGAATCTTCATAAATTAAATTTTATTCATGGATCCTTAATAAAAGTGTGAACTTAGTGTCTAACATTAATGGACTTTGGCTAGATTCTTTAAATAGTCAGATGTTGTTTTGATTTTCTGATTACAAGTGGTAACAAGAAAAGGTCATGGCTTTTAAGATAGATGAAAGTTGAACATGTCCGTCTTAGATAAATATCTCCAACAGACTTTATATTAAGTACACTTAACGTAAGTATATTTCCACACCAGTATTCAAACTCAGGTGCCATAATTTGTGTGTTCTTTGTGCAACTTATATAAAAATAAAATGTTGAAATTTGAATACATCAAACCTTAATTACACAAACTGGATGAAGAAAAAAACACCAAACTAAAATCATATCTTGATCCATTATGAATTTAAAAAAACATGGGAAGATATTAACGGGATAGGGTTGGTTGCGGTTGGTTGGTGTTGGTTTTATACTTTGTTATTTATTTGTCGTTATTTTTATTATTTATTCTTTTTATGAATGGATATAGGTCAATGATGAGTGTGGAGTTCATTTTGGCTATTCATGGTTTATATGGAAAAACGATGCAAGTATAACAAGCGCATCTAGGGTACTTGCTATGAAGCATCTTTATTCGAAGTAATTAATAACCGAAAATGTTTTAATATTAAGCATGGAGAGAAAACAAGAATGAACAAAGAATTGACTTACCATGTGAAAGGGGTAAACATAAAATAAACTAGGCTAGAGTTGATGAAGTGGAAGAGTGTGTTAGGAAAATGGAAAAAATATGGGGTTTCTCTGGATTTTATCTGTTGTAAAGGCATGTTTGTCAGCCTTTACCAAGAATTACAAATAACCAATTAGCGGGATGACTAATCAGTTAACTACACTAATTATTGTGAACTCATAAATGAAACCTAACCAAGAAATTGCTTGAAGTTTACCTTAATTGTACAACGATCATGAGTATAAGACTGAATCACCCCATTGTCAACTTAATTGTCTCTCGCATATCGGTCGAGTCCTGCAAACCATAGAATTAAGGTTTGATTAAGTGAATAAAATTCACAATGGGAAACCCATCCATTAACAACATTGTACTCAACAATGGGTTATGTCATTGTCTCTCTGCTATGGTTCTCCATTAGACAATTTAAAATACAGAATACTCATATTTCTTAATAAAAAACTTTCCCTTACCTCAGCATCTCTCAAAATTAGTCAAAAACCCTAAGCCAAAGAAGAAGAATAACCAAAAACCCTAATCAAAATTAAAAAATAAATTGAGATACAAACGACGTTAGCCGGTGATACCTCAGATTCGAATTGAGATAGAAGCTCAAATTTGCTGAAGCACGGAGGATGATGGAGAAGGGTTTCACCGATTTTTTTGTTGTAAGTAAGCTATAAAAAGATTGTAAATACCTGCAACTAATTCATTAAAACATAAGGACCTTTCCCAGCAACCAATTGTGAATGTTTGAGACAATAAGATGATCTTTTTGACTTCCTAGCTAGAACATCCTGAAAATGCAGGGGTCTAACAACCACACCCACTTCGAATTAGAAATCTATATGGACAAACTCCAATATACTTTCTAGAGAATCAACTAGACATTTAGACTCAATCAATAGAAAATATATCAAAGAGTTTACATCTCTCTCATTTGATTTGATCTTTACTCAAGCAAACAGAAATCTGCGAGTCTATATCAAATTCAAGGAGATAACTTGGATGGTACCAAAGACCAATATCCAAGTGTCAATCAATTTAAATCAACAACCAAAAAGGTAGAATATTCTAATTGATTGAACAACGCACAACCTGTATTATTTTAATTATATAACAAAATATAATGCGGAAAACAAATAACATAGACTCTAGAATTTTGTTAACGAGGAAACCTCAAATGCAGAAAACCCCGAGACCTAGTCCAGATTAAACATACACTATATTAAGCCGCTACAGACACTAGCCTACTCCAAGCTAACTTCAGTTCGGACTGTAGTTGAACCCCAACCAATCTCACACTGATCCAAGGTACAATTATGCTCCTACGTCTCTGATCCCAGCAGGATACTACGTACTTAATTCCCTTAGATGATCTCACCCACAACTAAGTGTTGTTATTACCCAAAGTCGAAGACTTTAATAAACAAATCTGTATCACACAGAAAAGTCTACAATAATAGATAAATCCGTCTCCAACGAATATACCTACGAGTTTTGTTCCGTCTTTTGATAAATCAAGGTGAACATGAACCAATTGATAAAACCATACTTATATTCCCGAAGAACAGCTCAACTTTATCAATCACCTCATAATAGTCTTAATCGACGAAGCGAAAAAAGATATTGTGGAATCACAAACGATAAGACGAATTGTTTGTGACTACTTTTATATCTTGCCTATTAGAGATACAAATCTCAATCCAATTATTACAATTATACTCGTATGATAGAAACAACAAGATCAGATCACACAACTATAAGAAAAGTAGTATTGGTCTAGCTTCACAATCCTAATGAAGTCTTTAAGTCGTTAACCTGGTTTTAGAAGAAGAAAACCAAAGGTTAAGGGAGAATCGACTCTAGATTAGCACAACTAGTATCATATAGAATGTGTGGGGATTAGGTTTCCCAGTTGTTAGAGTTCTCCTTTATATAGTCTCTCAAATCAGGGTTTGCAATCAATGTTAGCTTACTAACAAAGCATTTAATATTCACCGTTATATAAAAACCTGATTAGATTCAAGATAATATTTATCAACTGTTGGATCGAAAACATAGCTTGTTACACACACATGTAATGCACGTTTCTAGGCTTGTGTAACCGTACCCAAATGTGTACATTAGTTGGTTCAAAAATAGTTAACTAAAAGGTTAGCCATATGATAACTTTCATATCAACCATATTCTTCTTCACCATAACTAGTCCAAATGACTCAAATGAACTAGTTAGAGTGATGTTCAATTGCTTAGATCTTTATGTACTACACAAGACACAATCGAAGAAAAAACGATGTGATTCACTCGAATCGATTCATGAAATATAAATCCACGGTTTGCAATAGAATTTCTTAGTTTATTAAGATAAGTTCACAAACATCGTTTTTAGACATAACCTACTCAAGTTTGCGTACTGGGTTCGCGGACTTAAGTTCCCGGATGGATTTCACAAACTCCAACAAAAATTATCTGTCGAGAACTTCCGCCAGTTCGCGTACTGAGTTCGCAGACTGAAGCTCACGTACTTCTCCGGTTTCACTTGATCAACAAAGTTCGCAAACTTTGGTTCAAGTAATAAGGACTTATACATATATGTGTTTCCACAGCAATGCTTATATCCTCCAATGGTTATATTTTCTAAACTCACATTTCCATCATTGAAATATTTTCAGAGGGCATTATATAATTGCTATTCACAAACTATTTTTTGTCAGAGCGATTTTCAAAGTGATTGAAACATAAAATTACTTTCGTCACTAGGTAAAGATGAACTTGGCTAAAGCGAAAGCTTTACCAATACCTATTTCTAGAAATAGATAAGCAAGATATACTCATATCGAAATACCACATGTGTATAATCTTAGTGTATATAGTAATACGACTTTTGTCTCAAGATAGGAGATAGAGTAGATAGAATTTTGAGTGATACATAAGTTCAAGTCTCCACATTCCTTTTAGTCGATGAAGATCCACTGGTTCCTTGAGTAGTCCTTCGACTTGTATGATAATCTCCATTGAGTTCTTGAGCTCAACTACACTTTCTATCCTAGTCCGAGACCTTAGCTATAGTAGACTAGAAATCAATACTTTATAGTTTTGATCACTAATATTGACAAACATGCTTGAGATAGCAACGCATGCGAGTTCGACCGAGCAGTGCTCTAACACATCCCATCACCAATTTTTGATAAATTACTTCTTACTCATTCATCCTATTCATAACTTAGCAATACTTTAGGCACAGAATCCTGGGATTCAAACCCTAAAAAAATCATTAATTAACAAATACATTAAAAAGGAAAAAAACCAACGATTTAGGCTCTCTGCATCAAATCTTAACTTATGTTGGACTGCACAAAAGAATGCATCAAATATATAATGTATTTATTATCAAGATAACACAACAACCATTAATCAAACTAACTCAATTGTTTAAATTAAACACTACATTAAAAAGATCCGAAATTTACCCCCAAAAATATGAAACCTTAGGTTTTAATTTCTTGAATCGTGACAAAAATCAATTACCATTACCAAAATATTTTCTTACCTAGCAAAACCCTTCAAGTTCAACCGAAATCAACAAAAAGAAGAGATGTTGCAAGCACTTTCTCAAGTATGAGAAGTTGATGTCGTTCATTGAACCACTGTTGTTGTTCGAGAAGGAGAAGTAGATGAAGGTTTAGATACTTGTGGTGGTGTAGTTGTATGAGAAGATGCAAAGAACATCTCTTCTATTGGATAGCAAAGTACACATCCAAAATCTTCATATAAAATGCAAAAATTACACAACACCATTAGAACGACTGAATCATAGATTTACAATCTAATAAGATAGAAAAGTACGGTACCCAAATCCAATAGCCTAGTCCAGAAATAATCTTAAAATTGTATTTGTCTAAATTTATTGTAAATCAAAGGTGAAGTAGTTATATATTTTGATAATATTGTGAATCATTTCATCTGGTATGTATATCAAAGACCAATTTCATGAGAATTATAAGAAAACACAAATATTAAGACGTACCTCCTATTACTCAAGCGAAATGCATGTTAAGAAGAAGACTTGTGCAGAAAATTTCCCATATTAGAACTGAATATAGCTTGAAAAATACTTGGGCATGTATTAAGTATTCAGATAAAGTGGAAACATGACAGTGACTGATGCAATGCTCTAAGTTGATTTTGGACACCTCTTAGTGACTGGAAAGACAGATAGGGTACATGTTAGATAGATCCAATATAGATAAATTTAAAACAAATTTAATTCATTAATTTTCTGATAATTGGTGACAGTTTCCAAGACAATAAGAATTCTCCAAACCATATATGAGAAGGATAATATTACCAAATTCGAATAATAACTGTTGACCACAGTTGTAGTTAAATCAATAATTCATGTTAAACTATAACATATTTAAGCCTTCACAACCTATTAAGTTACATACCATGTTGAGTTCAATAAGTCTCACACCACCAATAATTCCTGAATAACTAAAATTTCTTTTCATTTCAAATTCTGTCACGGGAGATAATTCAGATGCTATATTGGTACACCTTTCGCAAAAGCGAACATGTTAAGAGTTTGAGTTAAAAATTCGGTCTGAACAAAATAGTAGTAAGCTCACCAATCTGCATAAAAATTTAATAAGTCAATACGTTCGTGACATGCATGCAGTAGCATTCAAAAGATTAATATGCAACTACTGATGTTTACGTGATGGAGCTATCTTATAGTGAATTATTAGGAGAATCCAACATCACAATGAAGTGAACTTAATTTATTTTTTTTATAATGAAAAACCTATAGTAAATTATATAATAACCTGCTATGTCTTCTCCCTTACCTACCTTTCATGTCTACGTGCTTGCATCTAATGTATGGTGAATCATTCTATACTAAAACATTTGTAATGGGAGAATCATTTATCCAGAAGCAACTAATGTCTTTTGTTTCAAATATAACTCATTGAGTTGCAGCACATGCACATCCACCTAAGATAACTGCACCATTTTATCCACTTTTTCATGGTCAAATTTCCCATGAGTTCAGTAATACAATCTTTAAAGTTTGTGACAATCACCTGAGGTTTTACCGATCAAAATGGAATGAGGGACATGCCTATTATAAATCGTGATAGACTCTGTCACCCAATACGATTGAAGAAATCTCGTAAGCAAGCAAATTTCTTAATCGCTCCTCCAAGACCGTGGTCTAATATGTTCCGCTGGAGTCCAGTTTTGTAAGCATCAAATAATAGAATCACTATTTTCGCCATCGGAAACATGTAACGTTTTAGCATACTCAAATAATAATGCCATATGTAGGAGTACAACCCACAACCACAGGGTTAAAAACCACGTGCTCTTCCATTTGAGCTAATACAGCAGATACTATTTCCGATTTAAGTGGGATTAATATGAAGTTATGTAAAGTTTATTGAGCTTATAGTCGTGAACATTATTCATCTTAAGAACCTACTTTAGACTTGTTGTGGCCATTTTTACACCTAGAAACGATTGAATGAATAGTCATTTTTCAGTACAAAAGAAGAAAATACCTGTTTCACTACTGCAGTGAAATCCCCATCATCAAGGTTACACTGGCTCCAATAGATTTGGAATTACTCTTGCTAAAATATAACTTCTTAAAGTAGCTGTATCCATAGCATTACACAAAATGAGCAGTAAAATATTGCAAATTGTGGGTCCCAAGCCCTTGGAACTGTGAAAAAACTTGTTGAATATGCTTCTCATATGACATCAAAAAGGTTCCTACAAAGATCATTAACCAACTATAATAGATCAACGAAGAGTATTGCAAGCTAAAAACTGGTTGACAAAGCAATGTTACTCTTGGCCGTCAGGATTCAAGAATACAAACACAAAAATGGAAAGATTATTTAGAATCTTAAATGTGAGAATGCTTAACTTGTTGATCAATGTTAGAGACATAAAGAATTAAAATAATATCAATCTCTAATTCAGATTTTGATCTTGAATTCAAACTGTTAAAACATAGTTCTCTCATTCTTGTTTTCTATTATAAGAAAGTTAGAACACTTCATAAGTTGAACAAATAAAACAATGCCCCCCTCCCTACCTTAGTTGCATGTCCAAACTCAGAAAACCCTTCCAATTTTCTATTTTTAGTTAGTCTCAACATCCCTAATATCAACAACAAAAACATTTGGTATGGTACCATAATAACACCAATTAAGAGGTTACTTAAGTGGCTGCAACTTCCACATGGCTATTTGGATTAGTTGAATCAAATCCAACACACCAAGATTAGTCATCTACATAGACTAATCTTAATCTTGGCTATTTGTTCCTATGGTATCAAAAGTGATGGTCGTGG
Source organism: Papaver bracteatum (assembly GCA_023529315.1). Taxonomy (NCBI): domain Eukaryota; kingdom Viridiplantae; phylum Streptophyta; class Magnoliopsida; order Ranunculales; family Papaveraceae; genus Papaver; species Papaver bracteatum. The sequence continues at coordinate 1,370,680 of JAJJWX010002300.1, forward strand.
TTCTTAAATGAGGGCTCAACCTGCATGTAGGCTGTAATACCGCCATCAAATTTATCCATTCTATGATAATCTAAAAGCATTGCTTCACGTAGACATAAGTTAGAGAAAATCGGTTTGTAATCTCTGTTCATGTTGAAGTCGCTCTTAAATTACTGATCTTTGAAGGATCTTATAGTTGGTTAATTATAGCCACGTTGAGGCACTCACCTATGTAGAAAATATTAAAGAAAGCCCTACATCATATGAATTATCTCAAAATGATTCTTATAGTTCGTCCAATTTAAATCACTGTGTAACGGTATATTGGTGATGCATAAAAAGCAATTGGAAAATAAAAAAATCTTGAAAATGCATTAAAAGAGATAAACAAATGACTGAAGAAAATGGGCCCCAGATTTATAGTGTTATGTCTCTACAAAATAATCATATGTACCTGAATAAGGTCTGGAACTAATGATTTCGCCAATAAAAGCTTAGATGTCAGATTTCTCCTAAACCAATAGAAGTTGTGACATTGGTGCTGAGAGGACTTAGTGAAATAATTGTTGGACCTGAACTTGTTGACAAAAACACTTATATTCTTCTTTCAAATCTTATATTAACCTGTTAGCAAATGAATAAATGAACAAACTATTATTTTGTTATGGGCCTATGAAATCTTTTATATAAACACTGTTAGAAGAATCATACAAAGTCAGCAACGAATATAATCTAAGCTTGAAATATAATATAATATAAATTATTCGAAAAGTTGTTCTAAAATATAATATAGTTTAAAATATACCACAGTCCAGTGAAAAAATATATAATATAGAGATTATACTATGGATTAGGAATTGGTGGATGCATGGGATCAACCTATTTCGAGTCTTGTTTACTGTTTGGTCAGCCGGTCAGCATCCAAACACAAAATTTTAGTCGTCTGGTAATGATTGGGGCGGTGTTTACGTGATCATTTCATAGTAACCGGGGCCTATGGCCCCGACTATGGATTAAAATTTCTAGAGTCAAATATCTCATTTTAAAATTAACCGTGATTAGGTTGAAATCTAGAGGGTTGAACCTATAAGGAAGATCCAGATGTCTTGCTGGACTGATCAAATTTGGTCAAACGGTCAGTACCTCGAACAAAATTTTAGTCGTCCGGCAATGAGTAGGGCAGTATTTAGGTATCGTGTCATAGTATCCGGGGATTACGGATTCGAATTTCTAGAGTCAAATAAAGTTCCTACTTTAAGATTAGTCGTGATTAGGTTAAAATTTAGAGGGTCGAACCTATAACGAAGATCCCGATATCTTGCTGGCATTATCAAATTTGGTCAGCCTGTCAGTATCGTCGCACAAAATTTTAGTCATCTGGTAATAGTTGGGGCGGTGTTTAGATGATCGTGTCATAGTATCAGGGTCCGTAGGCCCCGATTGTGGATTAGAATTTCTAGAGTTAAATATAATCCTCACTTTAAAATTAGTCGTGATTAGGTTGAAATCTAGAGGGTCGAACTTATAAGGAAGCTTGCTGGCCTGATCAAATTTGGTCAGCCGATCAGTATGAACAAAAAATTTGTCGTCCAGAAATGAGGGGGCGGTGTCTAGGTAATCATGTCATATATAATAGCCGGATCCTATGGCCCCGTCTGTGGATTAGAATTTTTAGAGTCATATATAGTCCCCACTTTAAAATTAGCCATGATTAGGTTGAAATTTAGAGGGTCGAACCTATAAGGAAAATCCTGATGTCTTATTGGCATGATCAAATTTGGTCAGTCGGTTAGTATCCTCGCTGAAAAAGCAGGGGTCTAACAACCACACCCAATATTTCGATTAGAAATCTGTATGGATAACTCCGAGTTACTTTCTAAAGAATCAACTAGACTCAATTAATAGAATCTCAAGGAGTTATTATCTCAATCTCTCAATTTGGTTTACTCAAGCAAATACAATCTGCGAGTCTTAATCAAAGAGAGATAACTTGGATGGTACCAAAGACCAATATCCAAGTGTCAATCAATTTAAATCAACAACCAATAAGGTCGGATATTCTAATTGATTGAACAACGCACAACCTGTATTATTTCAATTATAGAAAAATAAAATGCGGAAAAGAAATAACACAGACACCAGAATTTTGTTAACGAGGAAACCGCAAATGCAGAAAAACCCCGAGACGTAGTCCAGATTAAACATACACTGTATTAAGCCATTACAGACACTAGCCTACTCCGAACTAACTTCGGTCTGGACTGCAGTTGAACCCCAACCAATCTCACACTGATCCAAGGTACAATTATGCTCCTACGACTCTGATCCCAACAGGATACTGCACACTTGATTCCCTTAGCTGATCTCACCCACAACCAAGAGTTGCTATGACCCAAAGTCGAAGACTTCAATAAACAAATCTGTCTCACACAGAAAAGTCTACAAGATAGATAAATTAGTCTCCCACGAATAAACCTATGAGTTTTGTTCCTTCTTTTGAAAAATCAAGGTGAACAGGAACCAATCAATAAAACCAGACTTATATTCCCGAAGAACATCTCAGTTTTATCACCTCACAATAGCCTTAATCGACATAACGAAAAAAAGATATTGTGGAATTACAAACGATGAGACGAAGATGTTTGTGATTACTTTTATATCTTGCCTATCAGAGATAGAAATCTCAAGACAATTATTACAATTGTACTCATATGATAGAAACAGCAAGATCAGATCACACAACTACAAGAAAAATAGTATCTGTCTGGCTTCACAATCCCAATGAAGTGTTTAAGTCGTTAACCTGATTTTAGAAGAAGAAAACCAAAGGTTAAAGGAGAATCGACTCTATCTTAGCAAACTAGTATCTGATGAGTGCCAAATATTGCATATTCATACACCTTTTCATTGGCACTTAACTTATCTTTCGCGCTTCAAAGTCATATATTATCCCAAATTCTGCATTTTTACCATTTTCAAGAATAAATATTTGTATTAATTAATTTTGTGTTTTTAAGTACTAAATAAAGCTTGGAAGAATTGAGAAGACAAAAGAGAAGAAAGTTGGAAGCGTTGCAACCCGCTCACGCATCAGTGGCAACTTTGTTTACAAATTCATGGGATTAAACAACCCATGATCCAAAACCCAAGACCCAAATCCATTTCCACCTCACCCCCATTGGATTCTTTCCAAAACATCCACCTCACCCCCATTCTCTCACTCAATCACTCCCAATTTGTTTCCCACAACCAAATATATTCCATCAATTAAGAAAACATGTTTTGTTGAGTGGATGAGTGCCAAAATTCGGATCCAAGTGCTTGAGGGAATTTTGTGTATAAATAGAGAGGGTTGTTGTGTTGAAAAACCATCCAAGAATAGCTTGTTCATGTTAGTTTATCAAATTTAAGTTTTGTTGTAATGTTCTTCATGTTCTAGTTTCATTTACTAGGGTTTAGATGAAGCCCTAATCTCATTGGTATGTATTCATATCTTGTATCTTGTTCTTGAAAGTTTAGAATTGTTTAAAGATATAATTTAATCCAAGTTTGTCAACATCTTGCTCTCACAATGTATGCCATGTATCCATTGTAGTTAGAATATCTCTATGTTGATTATGCTACAACTCATGCTTAACCAAATATTGATCTTTAGATTAGTTGTGCTTAATTAGACAATTAATTCTTTGGAGAAATACTTTAGTTGTGATTAAATTATCCATTGGAGAAACACCTTAGTTATACGGTAGACTTGAATCTACTATAAGGACAAGAATAATATTACAAGTTGAATGCATATCATAGGTTATTGGTGGATTTGAATACCCTAGTATCCATATTATCATTGTTTACATATCTTGGTATTTGCATCTTTAACTTTTATTATTTCAGTCACTTGAAAATCATATCGTCGTATCGACAAAAACAAACCCCTTTTGGTTACTCTCTGAATCAGGATTTAGAATCAACTTCTAGACTCTCCAAGTCTCTGTGGTTCGACCTGTGCTTGCCCTGTGTTGCTTGTCGACACTGTACACTTGCAGTTTATACAATAGTAGGTATCTTTCCGAGCCTACCAGTATCACACAGAATATGTGGGGATTAGGTTTCCCTTTGCTAGAGTTCTCCCTTATATAGTCTTCCAAATCAGTGTTTGCAATCAATGTTAGCTTAGTAACAAAACATTCAATATTCACCGTTAGATGAAAACTTGATTAGATACAAGCTAATATTTATCAACTGTTAGATCGAAAACATAGCTTGTTATTCAGACATGTACTACACTTGTGATAACCATATCGATACTTGTATATTAGTTGGTTCAACACTAGTTTGAACACACTACAGAAAAACAAAATACGTGAGACACAAACATGACGTAAACCTACTGGAGTTGGAACTCAATTGCCCAAAAGATTCGAGATAAGCACAGGGGAAAGAGTTACGGAAAGACTAATGAACTGAAATAACACCAATAGACTGCCTTAAGTGCTGAAAAGTGGTAGTGTCTAATGGTTTGGTGAGAATGTCAGCCAATTGTTGTTCATAAGGCACAAATTCCATATTGATAATACCATTCACATAAATATCTCGAATAAAATGGTACCTTATGTCAATGTTCTTTGTTCTTGAGTGCTCAACGGGATTCTCAGTAATTCGAATCGCACTAGAGTTATCACAAAAGATCTTCATTATTCCAGTATCAACTCCATAGTCAGCCAACATTTGTTTTATCCATATAAGTTGAGTACAACATGACTCAGCAACAATGTACTCTGCTTCGCATGTAGACAAGGATTGTGATTTTTTTTTTTGCTATGCCAAGCAACAAGATTCAGTCCTACATAGTAGAAACCCCCTGATGTACTTTTTATGTCATCTACACATCCTTCCCAATCAACATCAGAATAGGAGGAAAGGTCAGTGTTTGTATCAAAAGTGTAGGATAGACCATACCCAATAGTGTGATTGACATATCGTATGATACTTTTTGCAGCTGCAAGATGAGATTCCTTTGGATTATCCTGAAATCTAGCATAATAACCAACACTAAAAAAAAATATCAGTTCTAGTAGCTGTTAGATATAAAAGGCTTCCAATAATAGAACGATACAATTTTTGATCTACTTTTACTCCTTTCTCATCTCTATGTAGTATACCAGTAGTAGGCATAAGTGTCAATTTTGGAGAGGACTTATCCAAGATGAATCTTGTCATAAGATCCCTTGTATACTTTTCCTGGGATAGGTAAATTCCATCCTTATGTTGTTGAATTTGTAATCCTATAAAGAATTTCAATTCACCAACATTGCTCATTTCAAATTCTCTAGCAAGTGAAACTTGAAAATCCTTTGCTAGCTTCTCAGAAGTTGATCCGTAGATGATATCATCTACATAGACTTGGGAAATGACAACGTTTTTCCCACTCCATTTGGTAAACAAGGTCTTATCAGCTCCACCTCTTGAGAAACCTTTCCTAATAAGAGAAGTGGTAAATTTTTCAAACCAGGCTCTAGGTGCTTGTTTTAACCCATATAAAGCCTTTTTGAGTTTGAGAACATGATCTGGAAAGTCACGGTTTTCAAACCCTTTTTGTTGAGCAACATAGACTTTTTCTTTTAAAATCCCGTTTAGGAACGCAAATTTTACATCCTTCTGGAAAAGTTTAACTTTGAGAAAACAAACATGATCTAATAAGAGTATAATGGAGTCAAGGCGTTCCACAGGTGCAAAGGTTTCATCAAAATAAATACCTTCAATTTGTGAATATCCTTGAGCGACAAGTCTGGCTTTATTTCTAACAATTGTGCCAAATTCATCAGACTTGTTCTTACATATCCATTTGGTACCAACAATATTAACATTTGAGGGACAAGGTACGAGTTCCCATACATCTTGCCTTTGAAATTGATTTAACTCTTCATGCATAGCATTCACCCAAGCAGGATCGTTAAGAGCTTCAACAATATTTCTTGGTTATACAAGAGACTAATTGAAAATCCGGGGGTCTAAAAACCACACCCAATATTTCGATTAGAAATATGTATGGACAACTCCGAGTTACTTTTTAGAGAATCAACTAGACTCAATCAATAGAAAATATCTCAAGGAGTTATTATATCAATATCTCAATTTGATTTACTCAAGCAAATACAACCTGCGAGGATTAATCAAAGAGAGATAACTTGGATGGTACCAAAGACCAATATCCAAGTGTCAATCAATTTAAATCAACAACCAATAAAGTCGGATATTCTAATTGATTGAACAACGCACAACCTGTATTATTTCAATTATATAAAAATATAATACGGAAAAGAAATAACACAGACACCCGAATTTTGTTAACGAGGAAACCGCAAATGCAGAAAAACCCCGAGACCTAGTCCAGATTAAACGTACACTGTATTAAGCCGCTACAGACACTAGCCTACTCCAAATTAACTTCGGTCTGAACTTTAGTTGAAACCCTACCAATCTCACACTGATCCAAGGTACAGTTATGCTCCTACCCCTCTGATCCCAGCAAGATACTGCACACTTGATTCTCTTAGCTGATCTCACCCGCAACCAAGAGTTTCTACGACCCAAAGTTGAAGAATTTAATAAACAAATCTGTCTCACACAGAAAAGTCTACAAGATAGATAAATTTGTCTCCCACGAATAAACATATGAGTTTTGTTCCGTCTTTTGATAAATCAAGGTGAACAGGAACCAATCAATAAAACCAGACTTATATTCCCGAAGAACAGCTCGGTTTTATCAATCACCTCACAATAGTCTTAATCGACGTAGCGAAAAAAGATATTGTGGAATCTCAAACGTTGAAACGAAGATGTTTGTGATTACTTTTATATCTTCCCTATCAGAGATAGAAATCTGAAGCCAATTATTACAATTGTACTCGTATGATAGAAACAACAAAATCAGATTACACAACTACAAGAAAAGTAGTATCGGTCTGGCTTCACAATCCCAATGAAGTCTTTAAGTCATTAACCTGGTTTTACAAGAAGAAAACCAAAGGTTAAAGGAGAATCGAATCTAGCTTAGCAAACTAGTATCACACAGAATGTGTGGGGATTAGGTTTCCCAGTTGCTAGAGTTCTCCCTTATATAGTCTTTCAAATCAGGGTTTGCAATCAATGTTAGATTAGTAACAAAGCATTCAATATTCACTGTTAGATGAATTCCTGATTAGATACAAGCTAATACTTATCAACCATTAGATCGAAAACATAGCTTGTTATATACACATGTACTTGACGTTTTTTGGGTTTGTGTAACCGTACCCAAACTTGTACATTAGTTGGTTCAACACTCGTTAACCAAATGGTTAGCCAAATTATATCTTTCATATTAACCATATTCTTCTTCACCATAACTAGTCCAAATGAATCAAATGAACTAGTTAGAGAATTGTTCAATTGCAAGGAAATATCATGTACTACACAAGACACAGTTGAAGCAAAAACGATGTGATTCACTCGAATCGATTCATGAACTATAAAGCCACGGTTTGTAATAGCATTCCTTAGTTCATTAAGATAAGTTCGCAGACTTAAGTTTTCGGACGGAGTTCACAAACTCCAGCAGAAATTCTCGGACAAGAACTTCCGCCAGTTCGCGGACTGAGTTTGCATACTAAGTTCGCAGACTGAGTTTGCATACTACTCCGGTTTCACTTGATCAACAAAGTTCGCAAACTTCGGTTCAAACACTAAGGACTTATACATATATGTGTTACCACAACAATGTTTATATCCTCCAATGGTTATATTGTCTAAACTCTCATTTCAATCATTGAAACATTCTCCGAGGACGTTATATAGTTGTTATTCACAAACTATTTTCCGTCAAAGCGATTTCCAAAATGATTGAAACATAACATGACTTTCGTCACTAGGTAAAGATAAACTTGTCTAAAGCGAAAGCTTTACCAACACATATTTCGAGAAATAGATAAGCGAGATATACTCAGCTCGAAATATCATATGTGTATATTCTTAGTCTATATAGTAATACGATTTTTGTCTCAAGATAGGAGATAGATTAGATAGACTTTTGAGTGATAGATAAGTTCAAGTCTCCACATACCTTTGAGTCGATGAAGATCCACTGGTTCCTTGAGTAGTCCTTCGTCTTCTATGATGATCGCCATGGAGTTCTTGAGCTCAACTACACTTTCTATCCTAGTCCGAGACCTTGGCTATAGTCGACTAGAAATCAAGACTTTATAGTTTTGATCACTAATATTGACAAACATGATTGAGATAGAAACGCATGCGAGTTCGACCGAGCAATGCTCTAACACTAGCACAAAATTTTATTCATCAGGTTATGATTAGGGTGGTGTTTAGGTAATTATTTCATAATAGTTGGGCCTACAGCCTCGGTCGCGGATTAGAATTTTTAGAGTTAAATATAATCCCCACTTTAAAATTAGTCGTGATTAGGTGGAAAATCTAGAGGATTGAACCTATAAGGAATATCCCTATGTCTTGTTGCCATGATCAAATTTTGTCAGCTGGTCAGCATCCTCGTACAAATTTTTAGTCATCCGATAATGATCGAGGCGTTGTTTATGTAATCATGTCATAGTAGCCTGGACCTACGGCCCTGGCAGTGGATTATAATTTTTAGATTTAAATATAGTCCCCACTTTAAAATTACGCGTGATTAGGTTTAAATATAAATGATGGAACCTATAAGGAAGATCCAGATGTCTTGCTGTCCTGATCAAATTTGGTCAGCCGGTCAGTATCCTCGCACAAAATTTTAGTCGTCCCATAATAATTAGGGCGGTGTTTAGGTAATCGTCATAGTAGCCGGGGCCTACGGCTCCCACCATGGATTAGAATTTCTAGGGTTAAATATAGTTCCCACTTTAAAATTAGTCGTGATTAGGTTGACATTTAGAGGGTCGGACTTATAAGGAAGATCCCGATGTCTTGCTGGAATTAGCCGTAATAAATTGGAATTTTTACTTCACCAACGATGCTTTGGGATTTTGGTATAAAGTTTAACTTTATGCCTATAACTCATTATAAGAATAAAATCTAATAACTTTATGTCTATAACTCATAGGCTTTATAATGAATTTTCACAAACACATTTCCCAAAAAGGAGAGGAAAAAACAATAATATAGGATTCTTTTTCTAGGTCCCCTATTATTTTTTTTAGCTCTCTTTTAATAGTATAGAAAAAAATAAGAAGACAAATCCAACTCAATTTTATGAAAAAGATAATTAATTATAATAATTTATAAAAACAATTTTTTTTCTGTTTTTGATAATAATTGATTTTTCAAAACCTTATATTTGTGATCTATATTTTTATAATATAAATCGATTGTCTCATATTGAGTCGATATTCTCAATCTGAGATGCGATGAACAAAACCTTATATTTATGGGTTTGTTAATCCATTTTAATGATTTTCCAGCCCCAATATAAGTGTATAATCATCAAACCTACCTATTTGATGTGTCCGTTGGAGTTGGTCTTTTTTTATCTCCCTATAATTAGTTCATAGACGATAGCAATAAAAGACTTCATCATAAAAAGATTTCCTCTTTTTTTTTTCCGCTCACTTATTGAGTTGTTATAGATTAAAGTCATTGGGAGTAACGAAATGTCGAGATCAGTCATTTAGTCTAACCCAGTTTAAGTCAAATCTTACGCAAAAACATCTGTCAACCATCTAATGATTAGAGACAATGCAAAAAAAAATTAACAAAAGAATGTAATAACATTCATCACTGAAACTCGTAACATACCCCGAGAAAGGTAAGTCACATAAGCTTATAGTAGACGAATTCAATGCAACAAACATACAAAAATCAATGACATATTCCAAATTGGAATCATTAAATTATTCAAGAAGATGGAAATTTACCTGATCTTGGCTTTCATCCTTCCTATCTACTCTATCTCAAGTAACAATTCAAATCAGTAAAAAATTATAAAGTCATTAATAGAGAATAATCAGCAAAAATTGGTAAACAAATAACATGACCATAGCCGAGTGCAGTAAGCAATGTGATTTTGGACCTGCGGTGTAATTTTGGCTCTTAATTACTCGGAGAAACCTTCTCTCTATTATGACTCTGAATAGTACCACTCACACTTGTTTGGCTTGATGCCAAGCTTTAATATAACTTTTGCATCCTCGCTCCACCATGAAACTGAAGCCAATATAATGGTTGTCATTGCTTAGATCTTCTTGAACTTTCTCAGTTTCTGCAGACAAAGAAGCAGGCAAGCCTCTCTATTTCCAATCTAGATGCTCTCTCAATGTTGTTAGAATCTACAACAACTTATATATAACATACCCAGATAACAAACTAAATGGTGCACATCTCAAACGAAAACAAAAAACAACACTACAACTATTTGTAAGACACGGTTAAATATCGACAATTGGACCTGACGTGAATCAAACACGTCACCTTCTAACATGGAGTCAGACGCTCTACCATTGCGCCACAAATCAGTGATTTAAAAGACTGCATAATCCATAAAGTTGATAATTTATACCAATAAGAAAAGAATAAAAATCTGGCCACGATTCAGTGGTCGTCTCTGCAATAAAGTTGTAGCGTAAATTCCGGAAAGAGTATTAAATTAGCACAGTTTAAGATTTTCAGATTTTGAAGCGTGCAAATTCTTTAAGCTAATGCAGTAATTAACATTAACAAACTCAAAAGCTGCTACGACGTCCAGTAATTCCAAGAACAAAATATCATATATAAACTATTATAGATAATGTCTAAAAAGAAGGGATATCACCACACTGAGTTTTATAGCAGGACTTGGCCGAGAATTCTCCTGAACAAAGGACTTCATCAGAAGTTTCTGATTAAAGTGGACCCATTCCATATCATCTTCAAAAGTCAAAACCTTCTACATTCGGCATGAAAAGAGATTATGTTATTAGTATTGATTGCTAAAATATACCGTTGCCTTGTCGCAAAATCCTATTGTTCCAATGCCCTGATATCTAACTCAAGACCTCTAGGGACCTAAAATAAGCAATGAACAAAATCATTAGAAAAAAGAAAACTGAAGTACATGATTAGTATCAAGATACACACAAAATATTTTTATGTAGAGAGCTGACTATTCTATCTAGATTAGAAGGAGAGTGCATCATATACAATTAGATGTAGAATAAGTAGAAATGTAGAATGCATAACAAATCTACTAACCTCACACATGAATATATACACCTTACAAACTTCAGGTTTTCTAAAAGTAAAGAACAATAGTTCTCCTGGTGCCTTGGAAACAATTGGTTCCACTGCCGCCTTTACAGATATTTTGAACATAATAGGAGAAAGGGACATTAATATGTTTATGCAGAACTAAATGATTAATAATTAAAAGAACAATGGAATTATGATGCATTAAACTACAACAACATGACATACTATATGTTTTGCAGACGACACCTTTTTTGGTTAATCCCAAGTGACATCATATCCAAGTCTATTATTCTGACATACATAAATGAATAGTGGCAAAGCAAAAGGTAGAGACATCTTACTGGTAGAAATTGAATCAGCAGACCCTTAGAATCAGAAAAACATGAAAGCAAAGAACAATAAAAACCATAAAAACCTAAACAAACAAATAAGAAAAGAAAGCAAAAAGGAAAGATGTTCGAAAAACAGGTTTCTTTCGGTTGCACAACAGATTCGAAATGCTTCCTATCACATTCACCCTACTATTTAGCAGTTGATCCTATACAAAATGTAAATTTCAACTCCTTCAAGATGTGATCTTCAAAAATTATTGTCTAAATACAACTATATGAATTACCAAAAATGTAAATAAGGAAGTTTTTTTAAAATAGAACTTCAGATTTGCAGAGCCCAAAACGATAACTACCTCTTTCGCTGTAAATTTCGTTTTTCATTAGTGACAGCTCGAAACATAGACCTACTCTAATGTAATACAGTTGTATGCCAAACAACCTCCACAATTCATAAAGTCCGAAGCTTGAAAAAGCAACCCCATGAATCACTTTCAAACTACAATAAAAAATCACCATCTACAATTCAACACCACATTAAGAGATTAGTAGTAAGAATAACAAAAGAAACTCTAGATTTTTAGTTTGAACATCTTATTTGGTGGAAGAAGACTCCCAGCTTTCTCACACCCCATAGTGTCTACTGGTGCGTCTTTAAAGACTTACTCCCAATTTGCAAGTGCTTCCTATTTACAACAATATTCCAGGTTAAATTTCTGCCCACTGTAATAAACAACACCGAGAGTAGGCCTAAAAGTGAATTCATAGTCAACCTCATCCAGAGATAACAAAAACAACCAACTCACAATCATATGGGAGTATGCATACATTCAAAGCTTAACTTAATGGTTTTAGGAATCACTAAATAAACGCGATCCCCTGTAAGTACACTAATTTATAGTTAGTGTAGGTAGAATAATACGATGGATTTTGAGTATTATATCAAAACAATGCAACTTATGCATCTTGGGTAGAGATATTCTGTTAAGTCATCTAAGTTACATATTTTCATGGAAATAATTTGTAAATTCACGATATGTAAACAATTTCATCCTCGAGAGTTCATAATAGAAGCTAATGTAGAATATTGATATGCCACACAGTATATTTCAATGGTGTACCTTAAATAAATTAAACAAAATTTGGTCCTTTCTCAATGCATTACATTTCTTCAATCTTATCCCTATTATATAGATTATAAGAATTAAAATTCTAAACTTTCATGTCTGCTGCAGAGGTTAGAATTAAATAGAAAGATTGTCAAAAAGCCTTAGTAACCACATAGAACTTCGCCTAGAGTCAATTTTATCTTTAATCCTTTGACCCTTCTTTTAATCACAGTACTGGAAATTGAAATGTTTAACCCATAATTCCAGAAGATGAAGAAACTCCCACATGGTCAAATTAAAATACTAATAGTGAAGTTCTTTTGTTTCGGAGTTCTTCGGTATCCCAATATGTTATGTATCTTGATTATAGAAAGATGATATTAAGTAATCAAAAAAGTCAAGATAGCAGTTGAGTATTTTTGTGATGCATCAGCAAGCCAGGTATTTTTACAATATTTCCGACTTATGAGCACAACTTCGTGGCTATCATGTAATCAGGAGGAATGCGTGTTTGTCCATCAATGCATCCCTGCTCTCATGCAAAAATTCTCCTCATAGCAGTGTTCCTTTCAAGTCCAAAAAAAGGTGTCAGTTCAGGACATAAGATTAAGAAAAAGAACATTTAAATTCTTGACTTCCCAAAATTTCAAGGTCATGAGTTAGAAGCTTATCGGGAAATGATAGCGCACGTTTGAGCAATATTTTAGATAAAAGAAAAAGTGGTGTTGAGCTGACAATTGCACCTTTCAGTATGCAGCTACTACATAATTAACTTGCACTTTCCTACCCAAGTCAAGTGGAAGTACATTTTTTTGAAATCCCTAATCTTTCATAAAAGCTAAGACTGGCCTATATCTGTTGTAAATGCATGTTTATCAGCCCATACCAAGATATGAACAATGATTGGAATTTAGAAAGAATTATAAACAACCAATTAGAGGGATAACTAATCAGTTAACTACATTAATTATTGTGAACTCAGAAATTAAACCTAACTAAGAAAATGCTTGAAGTTTACCTTAATTGTACAACGATCATGAGTATAAGACTGAATCACCCCATTGTCAGCTTGATTGTCTCTCGCATATCAGTCAAGCCCTGCAAACCATAGAATTAAGGTTTGATTAAGTGAATCAAATTCACAATGATAAACCCATCCATTAACAACATTGTACTCAACAATGGGTTCTGTCATTGTCTCTCTGCTATGGTTCTCCATTAGACAATTTAAAATACACAATACTCACATTTCTTAATAAAAACTTTCCCTTACCTCAACACCTCTCAAAATTAGTCAAAAACCCTAAGCCAAAGAAGAAGAATAATCAAAAACCTTAATAAAAAAAAATAATCAAAATTGAGATACAAACCACTTTAGGCGGTGATACTTCGGATTGGAATTGAGACAGAAACTCAAATTTGCTGAAGCATGGAGGATGATGGAGAAGGGTTTCACCGATTTCTTTGTTGTAAGTAAGCTAGAAGAAGATTGTAAATACCTGCAACTAATTGATAGAAACAGAAAGACCTTTCCTAGTAACCAATTGTGAATGTTTGAGACAATAAGATGTTCATTTTGACTTCCCAGCTAGAACATCCCATCGCCAATTTTTGATAAATCACTTATTACTCATTCATCTTATTCATGATTCAACAATACTTCAGGCACAGAATCTTGGGATTCAAACCCTAAAAAAATCATTAATTAACAAATACATTAAAAAAGAAAAAAATCAACGATTTAGGCTCTCTGCATCAAATCTAAACTTACGTTGGACTGCACAAAAGAATGCATCAAATCTATAATGTATTTCTTATCAAGATAACACAACAACCAACCATCAATCAAACTAACTCAATTGTTTAAATTAACACTACATTAAAAAGAACCTGAAATTTACCCCCAAAAATATGAAACCCTAGGTTTTAGTTTCTTGAATCATGACAAAAATCAATTACCATTACCAAAATATTTTCTTACCAAGCAAAACCCTTCAAGTTCAACTAAAATCAATAAAAAAAAGAGATGTTGCAAGCACTTTCTCAAGTATGAGAAGTTGATTCGGTTCACTGAACCACTGTTGTTGTTCGAGAAGGAGAAGTAGATGAAGGTTTAGATTCTTGTGGTGGTATAGTTGTACGAGAAGATGCAAAGAAAATCTCTTTTATTGGATAGCAAACCACACATCCAAAATCTTAATATGAAATACAGAAATTACACAACACCATTAGCACGACTGAATCATAGATTTACAATCTAATAAGATAGCAAAGTACGATAACCAAATCCAATAGCCTTGTCTAGAAATAATCTTAAAAGTGTATTTGTGTAAATTTTGTGTAAATCAAAGGTGAAGTAGTTATATGTTTTGATAATATTGTGAATCATCTCATCTAGGATGTATATCAAAGACCAATGTCATGAAAAATATAAGAAAACACAAATCTTAAGACGTACCTCCTATTACTCAAGAGAAATGCATGCTAAGAAGAATACTTGTGCAGGAAATTTCCCATATTAGAACTGAATATACCTTGAAAAATACTTGGGCATGTATTAAGTATTCAAATACAGTGGAGACATGAAAATTACTGATGCAAAGCTCTAAGATGATTTTGGACACCCCTTAGTGACTGGATCGACAACAAGGCCATGTTAGATAAATCCGATATAGCTAAATTAAAAACAAATTTAATTCATTAATTTTCTGATAATTGGTGACAGTTTCCAAGACAATAAGAATTCTCCAAACCATATATGAGAAGGACAATATTACCAAATTCAAATAATAACCATTGACCACAGTTGTAGTTAAATCGATAATTCATGTTAAGTTATAACACATTTAAGCCTTCACAACTGTAGATGGTGGATTTTCGACAAAGGGTAGAGTTGTAAAACTATACTCTAGATTCGGCAATTAGATGAATATCGAGACTCATGTCTCTCGATTAAAGCATGAAAGCTCATGCCATAAATCTCTGACTGAGAAGGATGTCTCTCAGAGTACATGAAAATGTGTAGTCTCTTAGCTAAGGCCACGGCACATATCATGAATACTGAGCAATTTAAGTAATTACTCCGGATCCGGCAAACGGATGAGTATCGAGACTCATGTCTCTATGCATGAAAGCTCATGCCACCTCTGATGGAGAAAGTCTCTCAGAGAAGATGCATATGTGCAGTTTCCCAGCTGATACCACGGCACATCTCATAACCCTCTGATGGAAAAAGTCTCTCGGAGAAGATGTAGATGTGTAGTCACCCAGCTGAGACCACGGCACATCTCATAACCCTTTGATGGAGAAAGTCTCTCAAAGAAGATGCAGATGTGCAGTCTCCCAGCTGAGACCACGACACATCTCATGTTGTATAGAATCTAAAGATTGGGCGACAACGTCTTCGGGATGCGAACGGTTTTCCCCGACTATGCAAAAAGGAATATGACACTCCAACAAGTTCATATTGCTAAAACCCTCAGATGATTAATGCTCTTAGACAGGGATCCCTTCTAGAGTCATCAATTAATTATCTGAGATCGTTTGAATATACAGCAATATTCTACGAACCATCGTCTGAATATCCAGCAATATTCTACGAACTATCGTCTGAATATCCATCAATATTCTACGATTCTCTGTTATATTTCGTCACTTCAATTCGTGGTTCTTCCCAGTAGAATGCCACGGGTTAGTGATAAATATCCGACGAAACAGGCATCTGAGTATCGAATAAGCCCTGACAAAAAATGGTGCAAGTGTAATTAGCAAATAATGCACAGACCAGCATGAATGAACGAGAAACCTATGCAAAATAGGAAATAAAATAATAATAAAAAAATATTAGCAAAAGCACCAGGGGACTGGGTTCACCAGCCGACCATTCATGCCGTGACCAGTACCGTGCCCAATTTTATATTTTAACATATTTTTTCTATTTTCCTGATCTCGTGAAAATCCTCTCGTTCGAGCAATTTTCTTTATTTCAAAGAAATTATCCAAACCACATGGTTTTATCAAAAATAATAAAATTAGGGAAAGGTGACATGAGACCGCCGGCCGGCCGGTCATGCCCTGGCCTGTCCCACACCTCATGTCCTCATTATTTTATTATTTCTCTTGAATTATGAAAATTCTCTGATTTCTTATGAATTTTCTCTAAAATCATGAAAACTACCTAATTTCATGTGTCACATGATTTTATCAAAAATAATAAAATTAGGAAAAGGTGACATGGGACCACCAGCCGGCCAGTCATGCCCTGGCCGTGGCCGGTCCACACCTCACTTCCCCATTATTTTATAATTCCTTTTCAAATTATGAAGATTCCTTGATTTCATGAATTTTCCTTAAATTACCTAATTTCATGTATTTTTATCACATGATTTTACCAAACATGATAAAATTAGGAAAAAATACCATGGGACCGATCCCTTGAAATCTTTCTGAATTTTACTCTCGTGCTGTTTTCACCTCCCGAACAAGCTTAAAACCTAAATATTCCCGCACAGGGAGATAGGAAATTCTTTTCCGTACGGAATAGAGGGGCGGACCATCAAAATCCGAGTCCGTATGAGAATTCTACGTCAATTCTACTAAAGGACGTTAGCTAGTGTTTCAACCTAGCCGGTCCCACGTGTTTTATTTATTATTTGGTATTTTGTTTCATGATTTCATGAAAACTCCCTGATTTCAACAAAATATTTTGGTTCTCAATAAATCCCTCTGATTTCATGTAAAATTCCCTTAAAATCATAGAAAAATACATAAAATCACATGAAACTAGGAAAAGCACGTGGGACCGCGTGTCAGCCGGACGGCCATGCCCTAGCCGTGGCCGGTCCCACAACTTGTAATTCCTTGTTTTATTTATTTTCCCTCATCTCATGTGTTGTTCCCAGTTTCATCAAAACCATGGATTTTGCATATTTTCTCCAAATGTTGCTCAAACGTGCACCAGAAAATATCAAAATTCTCGTGGACTGAAACACGAACATTGTGGTGACACGGGCACATCCCCTTGACTAACCAAGGGTGACCCTGAGGCTTGCAAACAGCTTATCCCGCATGTTTTACTGATTTTAACCTAATTTGCTCAACTGCTCATATTAGGTTCAAACTCTTACCAAACTATTGGAAGTTTGCTCAGACGACTATCCACTGGTCCCACACACACCAGGAGACAGTCTCATGACCTCTTGGTCGGCCCATCACGTTTTCATAATACCAGGTTTTATTATTCGTTGCTCACACGAGCATTATTTCGGTAAATGATTAAACCAACATTTAATCATTATATCACCAACTGGTCCTCAAGAGACTTTGGTATTTCTGCTCATTCGAGCATTTGGGAATTACAAGGTGAACCCGTCATCTCATGTAGCCGGTCCCATGTTGATTTGCAATAAATCATTATTTCGGTGAAATTAGGGTTTTGAATCCAGAGTTCTGCAGAAGCGTGATTTTGAGCAGATTCAAACACTCTGATAATTTTATGTTGATTTCATGATTAACATTTTTATTTATTTTGCTCGACCCAGCAGTCAGTAAATTAAATTATTATTTTATTCGGTCCTGCTACCAATAAATTCATCAAACTGGCAATATTTGCTCGAACCGGCAATATTCACTTAAATTAGCAATATTCGTTCAGACTAGCAATATTTGCTCGAATCAAAGAATATTGGTTCAACTATCAATATTCGACAATTCAGCAACACAGTTTGCTCGTTTTAGGTTATGGTACCTCGTCTGAGCGGATATATATTTTGAGTTTTGGAACATTTGCTAAAACGTGTTCAACTCAGCACTACATGGACTCATCGTCCCACAAAGTCAGCAACTGACTCCACTATCACGAGATTTCAATCGTGTCACAATGGGGGATATTAACTAGGGTTTTGGTATGGCGGTCTACGGCACGTGTGTTCACCCATGATGAGAATGTGAGAAAGTCGTGCAATCAATTGGAAGAATCAGCAAAGTAGTGGGTGGAGAATTAACCAAGTCTCCGCGCGATGAGTAATTGGTTTAACACGATTTCCCACTTTCCCACTCTCTGATTCCAGCAACTGTCACGCTTCATGGGATCAATGGTGTTTTCAATTCCGGCACTATAAAACGTCTCTGAATTCTGATTGAAAGGTAATCGAACAACATTGAAAGGGATTCGAACAATTCGAAGATTCAAGCAACTGCCTAAACGAGCAATTTTTCATCAAAGTTCATACAGACAATCTTTCGTCTACACGAACTCACAGAAATCACTCTCAATCAGGAAAAATTCAATCATTCAGAGCATTTTCACGCTGAAATCATAACACACCTATAATCTCATATCACCATTGATCTCACGCATTTCTCAGCTTCCCTCCTACAGATCAACCCATCCTCTCTTGTGACCGAATTTACTCTGGAACGTCCATTGTCTTGGTTTAGGCCGGAGTATTACAGATTGATCTCTCGAATTCAAAGCACTCTCTTATTGCAGTGCATCTGTGTGGGGTTCAACATTTCGCTCGGTTCAAGGAGTCTCCACACGGTCGACTCTTCAATTCCGTAAAAACCAGCAAATCGTTTTTCCCCATCCACAGATTGGCGACCACAGTGGGAGATTAATCTCTCGGTTGCAGTCTCATTTTCACAAGATTGTTGTTCTTAGGTCAGGATCGGTCACAAATCCTAACGCAAATATCGCTATCACTAGCAACAATGAGGACATCCCGGAAACTGTTTCGGTCACTAACACTGATGGTGGTGACGTTACTCCTCCTCACACCAATGCATAAGGTCATCTTTTGTTCGGTCGAATTCCCGAAGAAATCAGAGGAAATCCACCACCTACCATGGCTGATCTCATCAAAACACAAGAGGTTCTTGCAAAGAATCAGATGGACATGTCTGCAGCACAACAAAAATTATTGGACCATCGGAAGACTCTCACAGATAAGCTGTCAGAGAAGGCTCAAGAAAAAGGGAAAGAAAGGGAGAAGTCCTCAAATGCCGCTTATCCTGAGGTAATTCCAATTCATACAGTGGATGATGAAAAAACCGGCAAAGCTGCAGGAGATTCGTCAACAAAGGAGTCATCAAACTTCAACACTCGTGCAGATCTGGAGCGTCTTCTGGAGAACCGTGGAAAGGGCAACACATCACACGTCTATCGTCACCAACCTCCTTATCCCGTCTATACACAGAGGATCCCTCTTCCTAAAGGTTACATTTCTCCAACTTTTACTCTGGATGATGGAACCGGCAACGCTCGAGAACATGTTTCCCGTTTCCTCGAAGCTTTGGGAGAACATGAACATAACCTGGGACTATCAACAACTAGGGAGAAATGATCAGCGCCTTCTACAGGAAATACTTCTTCGTGTCAGAACAAGTTACTCTATCTGACCTTGGAAGGATGTCTCAAAGGGTCAGTGAAAATCCCAATGACTATGTGTAAATATTCTGAGTCCAAGCCCTGGATTGTCATGACCCAAATATCACAGACCAGCAGCTAGTATATTTGTGCATCAACGGCATGCTCCCAGTATACAGAGCTCTGCTATAGAATATTCGATTCCAGACTTTCTCAGAACTTCATGAAGCAGCTAAGAGATCAGCAACCACAGCACCTGCTCTGCTGGAAAAAGCAAAACCCATGAAGACTGGGGACGCACGTGACACTCGAGGTGGTAGGCGTCTGATCAACAAACAGTACAACCTACATCCCTTTACAAACGATATTGCATAAGGAAGCAAGCGCAAATCCGAATCCACAGACAAGCATGCTGCCTCTCCTTTGAAGACCCAAAAGAAGGACAAATCATAGACGCAAGCACAGACTTCTGTCCAACGCACAAAAGCTCCTGACGAAGATGCACCTGACTTTCCTTTGCCCATTGGAGAAGTGCTCGAACTACTAGATGCCTGGATCCATGATGGTGCAATCAAACTGCCATACGTTAGGAGGGACCCAACTGAGGAAGATATGGAAAATTCTCGTTATTGCCGATTCCACCGATTCGTGAATCATCCGACAAGCAGCTGTAAAGTTTTGAAACGCATATTCAGGGAGAAGGTTGAGTCATGAGAACTTAATCTTGGATCCGAAGGGGTGCACAGAGACCCCCTCCCTGTCCGGACGTTCTCTATTTTCGAAGCACCGGTCAAAGAAGCAGTTCAGTCATTGATGGAGCATGTCTGCGAGTTGCTCTATCTGTCAAAAGCGCAAAGAGGGGACCTGTTCACGGCTTTAAATCACATAATTTCCCGGAAACACCTGCTGATTCCAGATGTACCTTCTAAACCTTCAGCCACCGACAAAGAAATGTATGACTGGGGACTGCTCACCACAATGCACATTAAAGGAAATAAATTCAAAAGGGAATTTTTTGATGTTGGAACTGCTGTCAACATCATCCCTTTGAAAGCTCTCAAGGATGCTGGCATTACTCGACAAGAAGATACTCATGCTCCCATAGCAATCAGAGACCATGAAGGGATTTCCAGAGACGCATATGGCTTCATCACTCTCAAGGTTACAGAGAATTTTGTCTGCACTGAGACCAAGTTCTACATAATCCGAGAAGACCCTGGATATGACATGATCCTTGGAAGGACTTGGATCCATGCTGGAAGGATAACTCTGGTGCCTTTAGCACAATCCACCACTGATGAAGACTCTGAGTCGGAAGAGGAAGCGGAAGATGTTCCACCGTGTGAGCATCTGGAGGAAATAAAAACTCTAGTAGGACTTACACAAGAACCTGGAGAAAGTTCACACACCTTTGTCAGAAGGTTTCAAGCTCAGGCAAGTCTTATCCCTCCTCACGCTCCAATATTACCAATGTTAAAATATGCTACATTGATCCAGGGAATCCTTCCCCTGAATAATTTAGCAATGATTAGGAGTTATGAATGGATAACTTCACCTCATCAATATTATACCCAGTGGTTGGGTTCAGGGAAGCTCCATGTTTATCATTCCGTCAAAAGGTTTATTACCGAAGACCTGGCTAAGCATGACAGATTATATGCTGTATACTCTTCTCTGCACGAATGTCCATATGTACCACAACCATGGAATCAGCGCAAAATATTCAAGGCATGGACTGCAAAGCCGAACAAATTCAAGTAAGGGAATTTAGTTCTCAAAGCAACTAAACGGGATCTCCATTCTGCAAGGAGCTCTAATTGGTAAGGACCATTCATGATCGCTAAGTCCATCACTGGAGGATACTACAAACTAATCAACATGGATGGACGAACCTTACTAATAATTCACGAGAGTTGGCTTAAGGAATTTATCTGAGACTATTGGGTATTTGAGGTACTGGGCGTCTGATCATTCATGATGTCTGGATTTGGCATTTTAGGATTTTATTTCATTGTATTTCAATTCCTCCAAAACGTTTGCAATACTTGCAATTAGTATTTGAATTCAGCAATTTATCAAAATTCAATTCATATTCCTTAAAAGAAAATTCCTATCAGTTCAAAAGAAAATCCTTAACCATCTACCTATCCAAAACCATGATATCAAAACCCAAATAAAACCTCACATCTCTCAGAAAGTCATTAAATAAAATCAGCAAAGAAAGATTTTTGTGCCTCTGCATCCTTCAAAACTTGTAAGGCTGCCTTCTCCTTGTTCAGCTCTTCAGTCAGTCTAGCAATCTTTTCTTCCTTCTCAATCACAACATCATTGGGAAAGAGTATGTTATTTTCACATGAATCCTTAATAGCATTCATTTTCTTACGAAGCCATTCCACATTGAAGCCAAGTCTCTCGGAATTCTCCAAGTTGAACTCCCAATCAAAGAGTACATCTGGAGTTACAACATTTCTAGCTCTAGTGCATATATCGCTTACAACACGCAAGAACACACCTACCTGCATTGTTAAAGCATAAGCACGCCCAGGATTCCTGTCGACAATTACGTGGCCAAACTTCTCCCATATTTTCTTATACAAACCCACATACCCAATGGGAACGCTGAATCCACCAACTAACTCATGGTACGGGAGTGAGGCATCGAATGGAGGATCAAAAGCCACTCCTGCACTTGGATATTCATGTACAACTATACGGTTCTCGATTATTGGAGCGGCCTCTGCAATCAAAGCAACAGTTTCTCCGGTGTTTTTTGCTGGTGTCATGGATTCTTCTATTACTGAAGCAGCAACAATCTGGGTTTCCACGACTCCATAAACAACACTTTCATGGACTTGAAGAGAAGATATATTTGCCTCCATATCAACAGCCTCAGGGTCGCTCATCTTATCATTCTGGGTTCCTTTATTCTCAACTTCAGTATTTTGCACCTAATACGAAGATTACATGAGATTAGGATCATCCAAGTATGAATCCAAAAGAAGTCATGAACTACAGCATACAAATGGTCAAGCATCATCAAAATCTCTTATTAAACATGCTAGATGTCAACAAATAATGTGAAAGTCATAAAATCACGTTTTACAACAAATTCGCCTGAGAAGATTTTACACTGCCCTATATGACGTGATGAACTGGGAGAAATTGGTGAAGAATCAAGGGTCTAGTTATATACCATTCTCTTCGTATGGAAGTTTTCTACAACATATCAAAATTTCATGATGATTGGATGAACGGGCAAGGAGATATGTCTAAAACTTTAAACAATGCGCAATCTGGAAAAGTTTTGAAAGTCTCCTGTAAGTTTACTATTTTGCCTTTTTCAGGCCCTGAACTTGCTCAGAAGTTAAAAATCTTCTTTGCAAAAGCTGGGAAATTTCGCGGGCTTAAAAATGCATATGCAGACATTGAAATTCCGGTTCCAGACGAAGGATTTACGGTATTTTCATTAAAAATTGAAGCTTGAAATTTCCTGACGACGTATTTCGCCGAAATTATGTACATGGTCACATGGGTTTTCATTCATTCATGCACAAATCAGCAAATTTATACTTATATGGAGAATCCATGGGAGAAATACTTACTAGGGGAGGCTCTAAACCGCTTAAGGGCTCGGCAGTGATGGAATCATCATCGACAACTCCGTTATTTCCATTTGGTTCGTCAATCTGAGAACTCTCCATATTTTCATTTGGTTCAGAATTTCGGGAGCTTTCCACATTATTATCACTCAATAAGGAGGGCGGTACATCAACTTCCTCCTCATCCACGATGAATTCCTCCTGAATACATCAACAATGGTCACTATCAAATCATCCCGAGACATATCATGATGGTTTAATTTGAAGAAGGATACTTACATCAACTTCCTCATCAGTATTGTGTCCCTGGGTTGTTTGACCATGGACGAAATTAAGACCATCAATAACGGATGGACCAAAATTCTACAACCAAATGACAAATGTTGGTCCTGGTAAAGCGGGTAGACGAAGTCACAGCGGAAAAGTATCAACAACTTACCAGAAAAGCAACTGGGGACTTTATGGTGTTTGGAATCAACTTGCAATTCTTGCTCCTACCTTCTCCACCGTGAATAATCGCCTCTGCATATGAGAAGTTCACTTTAATTCGGGATCTCACGGCACGACCATCCTGCAAGAAGACATTTATGTGATGATTAAAGGAAATTATACAAGTTATATAAAGAATACGCAAAAATACATACCGGTAAACTTCCTGGAGATGTATTTCGTTTCTCACCACCAGAAATACTTCTCAATCTTGGACGGGAAGCGCTCATCTCAGAAGAAGGAGGTTCCTTCACTAAAGGTTGGACCGCCGTCACATAATTATTCAGACGCTCAAGCTGTTGGTCCCAGAATTCTATGTAACCCGGAGTCACATACGTGGTTCGATCAGCACAAGGGAACCAATAAGAGCTTCCTGCAACATGTGTATGAACTAAACAAGTCTTAAGCTGCTCCACCGATGGTTTTATCCTCCGAAAAGTTGGAACGCATTGGTCCATACTCATCTGACGAGCAGTTCTGTCAATGTTATACTCCTCCACCGAAAAATCTCCATATGTAGCTGATAATAGATGACCAGGAGTGCAACTCAGCATGAAAGATCTTTCGCCATCACTTAAATCAGCACCGGATTTCAAATACTTACTTTCTCCAGTATTGAAAGTTGTCAATTGAGAAATGTAAGGAGGAATCACCACCCAAGGACGGAAATTGAACTCGGAATCGTTATCTAACACCTCAATAAGGCGCGTCTTCGACTGAGTTTGCTTTGTAGACCAGCGCATGATCCTAGTGTTGTCCTTCTCATGGAAAATACGTCGAGCATCAGCAGAGTTTCGACCTGGCAAGATACTACGGGGAATAGGAGCATAATTTTCAAAATGTTCCCACATCAAAGCTTGGAGAAACATCGTATTGGCGTAGCATTCAATCTTCATAAAGCCGTTCGAAACGCTGGAGTCTATAACCAAAGAATCCAGGTTAGAATACAAAGAGTCCAGGAATAAGCTACCTAACGGGAGTTGTCCACCTTGAGCTATCTTAATAGAAAAAGGGATTACAAATGGCTTCAACAAGGTCCCAACATCTTCCAACACGTCCCTGGACATCCATAAGCACAAGAAAGCGACAATAGACAACATACCGTCGGGTTCATCAAGAGGGACGTCTCGTGGCCAACAGTGTGTTAGCCAATGAGCATAACAACCTTTACCAAAAACCTTGTTGATCCTCTCCATCTCAGTTGTTAAGGTTTTGGAAACTGCTTTCTCCTCTGCCGTACAAAGCTCTTCAGGAAAGTTACCTGTAATTGGAAGATGCAATAAAGCAACTACATCCTCCAAAGTGATGGTAAACTCTCCCCAGCTGCATATGAAGGTGTGAGTTGGGATACACCAGCGAGAAAGAAGAGCTACAATACCTCGTATGTCATGAAAGATATATAAGTCTCCAGCTGTTTGAATGGCCTTGGTAACTTGCGCTCTATCCAAAATATCTCTAACACGAGGAAATCCCAGCATGTGCCTTGAGCATCCAGAAAACTTCTCTAAAGGTCGTCGAGAGATCTTGAATTCGATCATTGAAGCTTGGAAGAGACCTCGTTCAAGATAAAATCGGATAGCAGCTCGGGGAGTCACCAGTTTCTTCTGAGTAACTGTTCGGGGATTAATAAAAAGACGATACACCGGGGACTTAAGACGATTTTCAGTGTCCTGAACCTCGAAGAATGCATCATCTATGTTTGGAAAATTCTTGACTCCAGGTGTTTCTTCTTCTTCACCAATAGAAGTCTCATCCATATATGTTTCTTCTCTGGAGGCATCATCATCTACACACATTTCATCTCTGGATGCATCATGAGTTGGGGAATCAGACATCCTTGCAAAGCAGCTGTGAAATCCATAATAATGATTATTTTTAGTCGTCTGAATGAAAATTTGGCGATATGATGGGTTCATGCAAACGGGAATTCCAGCATTCAAAATGGTAATTCTTAACTCTTACCTCTTTAAATTTCACTAAACAACAGTGATTGCGCCTGTGAGAATTACCACACGAAATTAGTTCGTTTCTTGAAACCTGCGGTAATGAACGAAACTTCATTAGTTTATAAAAATGATTTTCTCATAAAATCGTAGACATTATTTTCATAATATGAACATGCACACAACTAAACTTTGAATTTTATAACAAGACATTATTTCATCATAAATAAATTGTCTAATTTCGGAGGTTACTCAAAACCCGCGTCTTGATTTTACCAAAGACAATAATTAATGTAACTTATTCACGTAAATTTTCAAGAATTTATTTAATAAGAATAAATCCATATGAATAACACATATTATCATATCCCACATTATATGTCAGGGTTACACACATGTAAAAAAAAAAAATCTATTTTCCTTCGTCTTTTGAAAACGAAGGTTTATGCTAGTCTTGTGAAATCTCACACCTCTTGTGATAAAATAATAATTCTCATGAAATCTCATACATAAGGTTTTATCACTGAACACAAGTTATATACATATGTCATGGCTACATATTTATAAAAATCTATTTCCTTCGTATTAGCATTTTCTCTTAAAAACAAAGGTTTATGCTAGTTTTGTGAAAACTCACACCTCTTGTGATAAAATGCTAATTCTCATGAAAGCTCATACATAAATTTTTATCACTGGACATAAGTTTATGTGCATAAAAAATCTACTTTTCCTCGAACGAACTCTATTTTCTAAAGCGAGGTCTACTTCAGTTTTGTGAAAGCTCATAACTCCTAACATAAAGTTTTGTTTCTCATGAAAGCTCATAAACAAAATTTTACCACTGGGCACAAGTATATTTTCAAAGAAAAATCTCTCATAAATCAGAGATTTATTATTAAGTTTCAAAACTAATGATCGAACGAACATACGTTTAATAAAATAAGGGTTTTTCAACAAAGCTCACGTTAACATATACCCATGTATAAATTTTTTACATGATAAAATCATGAGCAACTCATGAAATCAGCAAGTATTTGTAAAAAAAAAAAAACCTGGACGTGGCCGGCCGGAATATGACCGGACGATCGAACGGCCGGCGGTGGAATTCCGGAGAATTTCACCTGCTCTCTCCCGGTGAAGCTCGGACGTGAGGTGAGGAAGAGGAAGATGGTGGTGGACGTTCGTGAAGAAATAAAAAGGATTAATTCCCTTTTATACCTAATTTTATTTCCAAAACCTAATTCCTTAAGGATTTCTTTTTTTGGGCCTATCCCGTAAATCCTAAACCAACCATGGTTCCGCCATCGAATCAGCGGTTCTACACGAATTCATGTTCACTGGGTGACGCTTTATTATGCCAATGGGCTTCTCTAAAATCGCGGTTTGATCACTCAGTCGAAATCCGGTAACATCACATCTTATAACTAAGTTCAATTTACACTAGGAAAATCACCATTCAATGCAGACTGAGAAACATGATTGTTCCTCACTAAGCAGGGGACTTAATGTAGATGGTGGATTTTCGACAAAGGGTAAAGTTGTAAAACTATACTCCAGATTCGGCAATTAGATGAATATTGAGACTCATGTCTCTCGATTAAAGCATGAAAGCACATGCCATAAATCTCTGACTGAGAAGGCTGTCTCTCAGAGTACATGAAGATGTGTAGTCTCTTAGCTGAGGCCACGACAGATCTCATGAATACTGAGCAATTTCAGTAATTACTACGGATCCGGCAAACGGATGAGTATCGAGACTCATGTCTCTATGCATGAAAGCTCATGCCACCTATGATGGAGAAAGTCTCTCATAGAAGATGCAGATGTGCAGTTTCCCAGCTGAGACCACGGCACATCTCATAACCCTCTGATGGAGAAAGTCTCTCGGAGAAGATGTAGATGTGTAGTCTCCCAGCTGAGACCACGGCACATCTCATAACCCTTTGATGGAGAAAGTC
This sequence comes from Papaver bracteatum, assembly GCA_023529315.1. Lineage (NCBI taxonomy): Eukaryota > Viridiplantae > Streptophyta > Magnoliopsida > Ranunculales > Papaveraceae > Papaver > Papaver bracteatum. The sequence continues at coordinate 1,398,660 of JAJJWX010002300.1, forward strand.
TCTCAAAGAAGATGAAGATGTGCAGTCTCCCATCTGAGACCATGACACATCTCATGTTGTATAGAATCGAAATATTGGGCGACAACGTCTTCGGGATGCGACCGGTTTTCCCCGACTATGCAAAAAGGAATATGACACTCCAGCAAGTTCATATTTCTCAAACCCTCAGATGATTAATGCTCTTAGACAGGGAGCCCTTCTAGAGTCATCAATTAATTATCTAAGATCGTCTGAATATCCAGCAATATTCTACGAACTATCGTCTGAATATCCAGCAATATTATACGATTCTCTGTTATATTTCGTCACTTCAATTCGTGGTTCTTCCCATCAGAATGCCACGGGTTAGTGATAAATATCCGATGAAACATGCATCTGAGTATCGAATAAGCCCTGACAAAAATGGTGCAAGTGTAATTAGCAAATAATGCACAGACCAGCATGAACGAACGAGAAACCTATGCAAAATAGGAAAGAAAATAATAATAAAAAAATATTAGCAAAAGCACTAGGGGACTGGGTTCACCAGCCGGCCAGTCATGTCGTGACCAGTCCCGTGCCCAATTTTATATTTTATCATATTTTTGCTAATTTCCTGATCTCGTGAAAATCCTCTCGTTCGAGCAATTTTCTTTATTTCAAAGAAATTATCCAAACCACATGGTTTTATCAAAAATAATAAAATAATGGAAAGGTGACATGAGACCGCCGACCGGCCGGTCATGCCCTGGCTGTGGCCGGTCCCACACCTCATGTCCTCATTATTTTATTATTTCTCTTGAATTATGAAAATTCCCTGATTTCTTATGAATTTTCTCTAAAATCATGAAAACTACCTAATTTCATGTGTCACATGATTTTATCAAAAATAATAAAATTAGGAAAAGGTGACATGGGACCACCAGCCGGCCAGTCATGCCCTGGCCGTGGCCGGTCCACACCTCACTTCCCCATTATTTTATTATTCCTTCTCAAATTATGAAGATTCCTTGATTTCATGAATTTTCCTAAAATTACCTAATTTCATGTATTTTATCACATGATTTTACCAAACATGATAAAATTAGGAAAAAATACCATGGGACTGATCCCTTGAAATCTTCCTGAATTTTACTCTCGTGCTGTTTTCACCTCCCGAACAAGCTTAAAACCTAAATATTCCCGCATAGGGAGATAGGAAATTCTTTTCCGTACGGAATAGAGGGGCGGACCATCAAAATCCGAGTCCGTATGAGAATTCTACGTCAATTCTACTAAAGGACGTTAGCTAGTGTTTCAACCTAGCCGGTCCCACGTGTTTTATTTATTATTTGGTATTTTGTTTCATGATTTCATGAAAACTCCCTGATTTCAACAAAATATTTTGGTTCTCAATAAATCCCTCTGATTTCATGTAAAATTCCCTTAAAATCATAGAAAAATACATAAAATCACATGAAATTGGGAAAAGCACGTGGGACCGCGTGTCAGCCGGCCGGCCATGCCCTAGCCGTGGACGGTCCCACAACTTGTAATTCCTTGTTTTATTTATTTTCCCTCAACTCATGTGTTGTTCCAAGTTTCAGCAAAACCATGGATTTTGCATATTTTCTCCAAATGTTGCTCAAACGTGCACCAGAAAATATCAAAATTCTCAGGACTGAAACACGAACATTGTGGTGACACGGACACATCCCCTTGACCGACCAAGGGTGACCCTGAGGCTTGCAAACATCTGATCCCGCATGTTTTACTGATTTTAACCTAATTTTCTCAACTGCTCATATTAGGTTCAAACTCTTTCCAAACTATTGGAAGTTTGCTCAGACGACCATCCACTGGTCCCACACGCACCAGGAGCCAGTCTCATGACCTCTTGGTCCGCCCATCACGTTTTCATAATACCATGTTTTATTATTCGTTGCTCACACGAGCATTATTTCGGTAAATGATTAAACCAGCATTTAATCATTATATCACCAACTGGTCCTCAAGAGACTTTGGTATTTCTGCTCATTCGAGCATCTGGGAATTACATGGTGAACCTGTCATCCCATGTAGTCGGTCCCATGTAGCCGGTCCCATGTTGATTTGCAATAAATCATCATTTCGGTGAAATTAGGGTTTTGAATCCAGAGTTTTGCAGAAACGTGATTTTGAGCAGATTCAAACACTCTGATATTTTTATGTTGATTTCATGATTAACATTTTTATTTATTTTGCTCGACCCAGCAGTCAGTAAATTAAATTATTATTTTATTCGATCCTGCTACCAATAAATTCATCAAACTGGCAATATTTGCTCGAACCGGCAATATTCACTTAAATTAGCAATATTCGTTCAGACTAGCAATATTTGCTCGAATCAAAGAATATTAGTTCAACTATCAATATTCGACAATTCAGCAACACAATTTGCTCGTTTTAGGTTATGGTACCTCGTCTCAACGGACATACATTTTGAGTTTTGGAACATTTGCTAAAACGTGTTCAACTCAGCACTACATGGACTCATCGTCCCACAAAGTCAGCAAATGACTCCACTATCACGAGATTTCAATCGTGTCACAATGGGGGGATATTAACTAGGGTTTTGGTCTGGCGATCTACGGCACGTGTGTTCACCCACGATGAGAATGTGAGCAAGTCGTGCAATCAGTTGGAAGAATCAGCAAAGTAGTGGGTGGAGAATTAACCAAGTCTCCGCGCGATGAGTAATTGGTTTAACACGATTTCCCACTTTCTCACTCTCTGATTCCAGCAACTGTCACACTTCATAGGATCAATGGTGTTTTCAATTCCGGCACTATAAAACGTCTCTGAATTCTGATTGAAAGGAAATCGAACAACATTGAAAGGGATTCGAACAATTCGAAGATTCAAGCAACTGCCTAAACGAGCTATTTCTCATCAAAGTTCATACAGAAAATCTTTCGTCTACACGAACTCACAGAAATCACTCTCAATCAGGAAAAATTCAATCATTCAGAGCATTTTCACGCTGAAATCATAACACACCTATAATCTCAGATCACCATTGATCTCATGCATTTCTCAGATTCCCTCCTACAGATCAACCCATCCTCTCTTGTGACCGAATTTACTCTGGAACGACCATTGTCTCGGTTTAGGCCGGAGTACTACAGATTGATCTCTCGAATTCAAAGCACTCCCTTCTTGCAGTGCATCTGTGTGGGGTTCAACATTTCACTCGGTTCAAGGAGTCTCCACACGGTCGACTCTTCAATTCCGTAAAAACCAGCAAATCGTTTTTCCCCATCCACAGATTGGCGACCACAGTGGGAGATTAATCTCTCGGTTGCAGTCTCATTTTCACAAGATGGTTGTTCTTAGGTCAGGATCGGTCACAAATCCTAACGCAAATATCGCTATCACTAGCAACAATGAGGACATCCCGGAAACTGTTTCGGTCACTAACACTGATGGTGGTGACGTTACTCCTCCTCACACCAATGCATAAGGTCATCTTTTGTTCGGTAGAATTCCCGAAGAAATCAGAGGAAATCCACCACCTACCATGGCTGATCTCATCAAAACACAAGAGGTTCTTGCAAAGAATCAGATGGACATGTCTGCAGCACAACAAAAATTATTGGACCATCGGAAGACTCTCACAGATAAGCTGTCAGAGAAGGCTCAAGAAAAAGGGAAAGAAAGGGAGAAGTCCTCAGATGCCACTGATCCTGAGGTAATTCCAATTCATACAGTAGATGATGGCAAAGCTGGAAAAGCTGCAGGAGATTCGTCAACAAAGGAGTCATCAAACTTCATCACTCGTGAAGACCTGAAGCGTGTTCTGGAGAACCGTGGAAAGGGCAACACATCACACGTCCATCGTCACCAACCTCCTTATCCCGTCTATACACAGAGGATCCCTCTTCCTAAAGGTTACATTTCTCCAACTTTTACTCTGTGTGATGGAACCGGCAATGCTCGAGAACATGTTTCCCGTTTCCTCGAAGCTTTGATAGAACATGAACATAACCATGTTGTTCGGCTCAAGGAGTTTTCAAAATCATTGAAAGGCAGAGCATATACCTGGTATAACAACATTGCACCAGGGACTAACAACAACTGGGGAGAAATGATCAGCGCCTTCTACAGGAAATACTTATTCGTGTCAGAAAAAGTTACTATATATGACCTTGGAAGGATGTCTCAAAGGGTCAGTGAAAGTCCCAATGACTATGTGAAAATATTTCGAGTCCAAGCCCTGGATTGTCATGACCCAAATGTCACAGAACATCAGCTAGTAGATTTGTGCATCAACGACATGCTCCCAGTATACATAGCTCTGCTAGAGAATCTTCAATTCCATACTTTCTCAGAACTTCATGAAGCAGCTAAAAGATCAGCAACCACCGCACCTGCTCTGATGGAAAGAGCAAAACCCATGAATACTGAGGACACACGTGACACTCGAGGTGGTAGGCGTATGATCAACAAACAGTACAACCTACAGCCCTCTACAAACGATATTGCAAAAGGAAGTAAGCGCAAAGACGAATCCACAGACAAGCATGCTGTCACTCCTTTGAAGACCCAAAAGAAGGACAAATCATAGGCGCAAGCACAGACTTCTGGCTAACACACAAAATCTCCTGACGAAGATGCACCTGAATTTCCTTTGCCCATTGGAGAAGTGCTCGAACTACATGATGCATGGATCCAAGATGGTGCAATCAAACTGCCATACGTTAGGAGGGACCCAACCGAGGAAGATATAGAAAATTCTCGTTATTGCCGATTCCACCGATTCGTGAATCATCCGACAAGCAGCTGTAAAGTTTTGAAATGCATATTCAAAGAGAAGGTTGAGTCAGGAGAACTTAATCTTGGATCCGAAGGGGTGCACAGAGACACCCTCTCTGTCCGGACGTTCTCTATTTCCGAAACACCGGTCAAAGAAGCAGTTCAGTCATTGATGGAGCATGTCTGCGAGTTGCTCTATCTGTCAAAAGCGCAAAGAGGAGACCTGTTCACGACTTTAAATCACATAATTTCCTGGAAACGCCTGCTGATTCCAGATGTACCTTCTGAAACTTCAGCCACCGACAAAGAAATATTTGACTGGGGACTGCTCACCACAATGCACATTAAAGGAAATAAATTCAAAAGGGCATTTGTTGATGTTGGAACTGCTGTCAACATCATCCCTTTGAAAACTCTCAGGGCTGCTGGCATTACTCGACAAGAAGCTACTCATGCTCCCATAGCAATCAGAGACCATGAAGGGATTTCCAGATACGCATATGGCTTCATCACTCTCAAGGTTACAGAGAATTTGGTCTGCACTGAGACCAAGTTCTACATAATCCGAGAAGACCCTGGATATGACATGATCCTTGGAAGGACTTGGATCCATGCTGGAAGGATAACTCTGGTGCCTTTAGCACAATCCACCACTGATGAAGACTCTGAGTCGGAAGAGGAAGCGGAAGATGTTCCACCATTTGAGCGTCTAGAGGAAATCAAAACTCTAGTAGGACTTACACAAGAACTTGGAGAAAGTTCACACACCTTTGTCAGAAGGTTTCAAGCTCAGGCAAGTCTTATCCCTCCTCACGCTCCAATATTACCAATGTTCAAATATGCTACATTGATCCAGGGACTCCTTCCCCTGAACAATTTAGCAATGATTAGGAGTTACGAATAGATAACTTCACCTCAGAAATATTATACCCAGTGGTTGGGTTCAGGGAAGCTCCATGCTGATCATTCCATCAAAAGGTTTATTACCGAAGACCTGGCTAAGCATGACAGACAATATGTTGGATACTCTTCTCTGCATGAATGTCCATATGTACCACAACCATGGAATCAACACAAAATATTCAAGGCACGGACTGCAAATCCGAACAAATTCAAGGAAGGGAATTTAGTTCTCAAAGCAACTAAACGGGATCTCCATTCTGCAAGGATCTCTAATTGGGAAGGACCATTCATGATCGCTAAGTCCATCACTGGAGGATACTACAAACTGATCAACATGGATGGATGAACCTTACCAATAATTCACGAGAGTTGGCTTAAATAATTTATCTGAGACTATTGGGAATTTGAGGTACTGGGCGTCTGAGCATTCATGACGTCTGGATTTGGCATTTTAGGATTTTCTTTCATTGTATTTCAATTCCTCCAAAACGTTTGCAATACTTGCAATCAATATTTGAATTCAGAAATTTATCAAAATTCAATTCATATTCCTTAAAAGAAAATTCCTATCAAGTTCAAAAGAAAATCCTTAACCATCTACCAATCCAAAACCATGATATCAAAACCCAAATAAAACCTCACATCTCTCAGAAATTCATTAAAGAAAATCAGCAAAGAAAGATTTTTGTGCCTCTGCATCCTTCAAAACTTATAAGGCTGCCTTCTCCTTGTTCAGCTCTTCAGTCAGTCTAGCAATCTTTTCTTCCTTCTCCATCACAACATCATTGGGAAAGAGTATGTTATTTTCACATGAATCCTTAATAGCATTCATTTTCTTACGAAGCCATTCCACATTGAAGCCAAGTCTCTCGGAATTCTCCAAGTTGAACTCCCAATCAAAGAGTACATCTGGAGTTACGGCATTTCTAGCTCTAGTGCATATATCGCTTACAACACGCAAGAGCACACCTACCTGCATTGTTAAAGCATAAGCACGCCCAGGATTCCTGTCGACAATTACGTGGCCAAACTTCTCCCATATTTTCATATACAAACCCACATACCCAATGGGAACACTGAATCCATCAACTAACTCATGGTACAGGAGTGAGGCATCTAATGGAGGATCAAAATCCACTCCTGCACTTGGATATTCATGTACAACTATACGGTTCTCGATTACTGGAGCGGCCTCTGCAATCAAAGCAACAGTTTCTCCGGTGTTTTCTGCTGGTGTCCTGGATTCTTCTATTACTGAAGCATCAACAATCTGGGTTTCCACGACTCCATCAACAACACTTTCATGGCCTTGAAGAGAAGATATATTTTCCTCCATATCAACAGCCTCAGGGTCGCTCATCTCATCATTCTGGGTTCCTTTATTCTCAACTTCAGTATTTTGCACCTAATACGAAGATTACATGAGATTAGGATCATCCAAGTATGAATCCAAAAGAAGTCATGAACTACAGCATACAAATGGTCAAGCATCATCAAAATCTCTTATTAAACATGCTAAATGTCAACAAATAATGTGAAAGTCATAAAATCACGTTTTACAACAAATTCGCCTGAGAAGATTTTACACTGCCCTATATGACGTGATGAACTGGGAGCAATTGGTGAAGAATCAAGGGTCGAGTTATATACCATTCTCTTCGTATGGAAGTTTTCTACAACATATCAAAATCATGATGATTTGATGAACGGGCAAGGAGATATGTCTAAAACTTTAAACAATGCGCAATCTGGAAAAGTTCTGAAAGTCTCCTGTAAGTTTACTATTTTTCCTTTTTCAGGCCCTGAACTTGCTCAGAAGTTAAAAATCTTCTTTGCTAAAGCTGGGATATTTCGCGGGCTTAAAAATGCATATGCAGTCATTGAAATTCCGGTTCCAGACGAAGGATTTACGGTATTTTCATTAAAAATTGAAGCTTGAAATTTCCTGACGACGTATTTCGCCGAAATTATGTACATGGTCACATGGGTTTTCATTCATTCATACACAAATCAACAAATTTATACTTCTATGGAGAAGCCACAGGATAAATACTTACTAGGGGAGGCTCTAAACCGCTTAAGGGCTCGGCAGTGATGGAATCATCATCGACAACTCCGTTATTTCCATTTGGTTCGTCAATCTGAGAACTCTCCATATTTTCATTTGGTTCAGAATTTCGGGAGCTTTCCACATTATTATCACTCAATGAGGAGGGAGTTACATCAACATCCTCCTCATCCATGATGAATTCCTCCTGAATACATCAACAATGGTCACTATCAAATCATCCCGAGACATATCATGATGGTTTAATTTGAAGAAGGATACTTACATCAACTTCCTCATCAGTATTGTGTCCCTGGGTTGTTTGACCATGGACGAAATGAAGACCATCAATAACGGATGGAGCAAAATTCTACAACCAAATGACAAATGTTGGTCCTGGTAAAGCGAGTAGAAGAAGTCACAGCGGAAAAGTATCAACAACTTACCAGAAAAGCAACTGGGGACTTTATGGTGTTTGGAATCAACTTGCAATTCTTGCTCCTACCTTCTCCACCGTGAATAATCGCCTCTGCTTATGAGAAGTTCACTTCAATTAGGGATCTCACGGCACGACCATCCTGCAAGAAGACATTTATGTGATGATTAAAGGAAATTATACAGGTTATATGAAGAATACGCAAAAATACATACCGGTAAACTTCCTAGAGATGTCTTTCGTTTCTCACCACCAGAAATACTTCTCAATCTTGGACGGGAAGCGCTCATCTCAGAAGAAGGAGGTTCCTTCACTAAAGGTTGGACCGCCATCACATAATTATTCAGACGCTCAAGCTGTTGGTCCTAGAATTCTATGTAACTCAGAGTCACATACGTGGTTCGATCAGCACAAGGGAACCAATAAGAGCTTCCTGCAACATGTGTATGAACTAAACAAGTCTTAAGCTGCTCCACCGATGGTTTTCTCCTCCGGAAAGTTGGAACGAATTGGTCCATACTCATTTGACGAGCAGTTCTGTCAATGTTATACTCCTCTACCGAAAAATCTCCATATGTAGCTGATAATAGATGACCAGGAGTGCAACTCAGCATGAAAGATCTTTCGCCATCGCTTAAATCAGCACCGGATTTCAAATACTTACTTTCTCCCGTATTGAAAGTTGTAAATTGAGAAATGTAAGGAGGAATCACCACCCAAGGACGGAAATTGAACTCGGAATCGTTATCTAACACATTAATAAGGCGCGTCTTCGACTGAGTTTGCTTTGTAGACCAGCGCATGATCCTAGTGTTGTCCTTCTCATGGAAAATACGTCGAGCATCAGCAGAGTTTCGACCTTGCAAGATACTACGGGGAATACGAGCATAATTTTCGAAACGTTCCCACATCAAAGCTTGGAGAAACATCGTATTGGCGTAGCATTCAATCTTCATAAAGCCGTTCGAAACGCTGGAGTCTATAACCAAAGAATCCAGGTTAGAATACAAAGAGTCCAGGAATAAGCTACCTAACGGGAGTTGTTCACCTTGAGCTTTCTTAATAGCAAAAGGGATTACAAACGGCTTCAACAAGGTCCCAGCATCTTCAAACACGTCCCTGGACAGCCATAAGCACAAGAAAGCGGCAATAGACAACATACCGTCGGGTTCATCAAGAGGGACGTCTCGTGGCCACTAGTGTGTTAGACAATGAGCATAACAACCTTTACCAAAAACCTTGTTTATCCTCTCCATCTCAGCTGTTAAGGTTTTGTAAACTGCTTTCTCCTCTGCCGTACAAAGCTCTTCAGGAAAGTTACCTGTAATTGGAAGATGCAATAAAGCAACTACATCCTCCAAAGTGATGGTTAACTCTCCCCAGCTGCATATGAAGGTGTGAGTTGGGATACACCAGCGAGCAAGAAGATCTAAAACACCTCGTATGTCATGAAAGATATATAAGTCTCCAGATGTCTGAATGGCCTTGGTAACTTGCGCTCTATCCAACATATCTCTAAAATCAGGAAATCTCAGCATGTGCCTTGACCATCCAGAAAACTCTCTAAAGGTCGTCGAGAGAGCTTGAATTCGATCATTGAACCTTGGAAGAGACCTCGTTCAAGACAAAACCGGATAGCAGCTCGGGGAGTCACCAGTTTCTTCTGAGTAACTGTTCGGGGATTAATCAAAAGATGATACACCGGGGACTTAAGACAATTTTCAGTGTCCTGAACCTCGAAGAATGCATCATCTATGTTTGGAACATTCTTGACTCCATGTGTTTCTTCTTCTTCGCCAACAGAATCTCATCCATACATGTTTCTTCTCTGGAGGCGTCATCATCTACACACTTTTCATCTCTGGATGCATCATGAGCTGGGGAATCAGACATCCTTGCAAAGCAGCTGTGAAATCCACAACAATGATTATTTTTAGTCATCTGAATGCAAATTTGGCGAGATGATGGGTTCATGCAAACGGGAATTCCAGCATTCAAAATGGTAATTCTTAACTCTTACCTCTTTCAATTTCACTAAACAACAGTGATTGCGCCTGTGAGAATTACCACACGAAATTAGTTCGTTTCTTGAAACCTGCGGTAACGTACGAAACTTCATTAGTTCATAAAAATGATTTCCTCATAAAATCGTAGACATAATTTTCATAATATGAACATGCACACAACTGAACTTTGAAGTTTATAATAAGACATTATTTCATCATAAATAAATTGTCTAATTTCGGAGGTTACTCAAAACCCGCGTCTTGATTTTACCAAAGACAATAATTAATGTAACTTATTCACGTAAATTTTCAAGAATTTATTTAATAAGAATAAATCCATATGAATAACACATATTATCATATCCCACATTATATTTCAGGGTTACACATATGTAAAAAAAAACTATTTTCCTTCGTCTTTTGAAAACGAAGGTTTATGCTAGTCTTGTGAAAGCTCACACCTATTGTGATAAAATAATAATTCTCATGAAAGCTCATACATAAGGTTTTATCACTGAACACAAGTTATATACATATGTCATGGCTACATATTTATAAAAATCTATTTCCTTCGTATTAGCATTTTCTCTTAAAAACAAAGGTTTATGATAGTTTTGTGAAAACTCACACCTCTTGTGATAAAATGCTAATTCTCATGAAAGCTCATACATAAAGTTTTATCACTGGACATAAGTTTATGTGCATAAAAAATCTACTTTTCCTCGAACGAACTCTATTTTCTAAAGCGAGGTCTACTTCGCTTTTGTGAAAGCTCATAACTCCTAACATAAAGTTTTGTTTCTCATGAAAGCTCATAAACAAAATTTTACCACTGGACACAAGTCTATTTTCAAAGAAAAATCTCTCATAAATCAGAGATTTATTATTAAGTTTCAAAACTAATGATCGAACGAACATACGTTTAATAAAATAAGGGTTTTTCTACAAAGCTCACGTTAACATATACCCATGTATAAATTTTTTTCATGATAAAATCATGAGAAACTCATGAAATCAGCAAGTATTTGAAAAAAAAAAAAAAAAAAAAAAACTGGACGTGTCCGGCCGGAAGATCGAACGGATGGCGCCGGCGGTGGAATTCCGGCGAATTTCACCTGCTCTCTCCTGCTGAAGCTCGGACGTGAGGTGAGGAAGAGGAAGATGGTGGTGGACGTGCGTGAAGAAATAAAAAGGATTAATTCCCTTTTATACCTAATTTTATTTCCAAAACCTAATTCCTTAAGGGTTTCTTTTTTTGGGCCCAGCCCGTAAATCCTAAACCAACCATGGTTCCGCCATCGAATCAGCGGTTCTACACGAATTCATGTTCACTGGGAGACGCTTTATTATGCCACTGGGCTTCACTCAAACTGCGGTTTGATCACTCAGTCGAAATCCGGTAACATCACATCTTATAACTAATTTCAATTTACACTAGGAAAATCACCATTCAATGCTGGCTGTGGAACATGACTGTTCCTCACTAAGCAGGGGACTTAATGTAGATGGTGGATTTTCGACAAAGGGTAGAGTTGTAAAACTATAATCCAGATTCGGCAATTAGATGAATATCGAGACTCATGTCTCTCGATTAAAGCATGAAAGCTCATGCCATAAATCTCTGACTGAGAAGGCTATCTCTCAGAGTACATGAATATGTGTAGTCTCTTAGCTGAGGCCACGGCACATATCATGAATACTGAGCAATTTCAGTAATTACTCCGGATCCGGCAAACGGATGAGTATCGAGACTCATGTCTCTATGCATGAAAGCTCATGCCACCTCTGATGGAGAAAGTCTCTCAGAGAAGATGCAGATGTGCAGTTTCCCAGATGAGACCACGACACATCTCATAACCCTCTGATGGAGAAAGTCTCTCGGAGAAGATGTAGATGTGTAGTCTCCCAGCTGAGACCACGACACATCTCATAACCCTTTGATGGAGAAAGTCTCTCAAAGAAGATGCAAATGTGCAGTCTCCCAGCTGAGACCACGACACATCTCATGTTGTATAGAATCTAAAGATTGGGCGACAACGACTTCGGGATGCGACCGGTTTTCCCCGACTATGCAAAAAGGAATATGACACTCCAGCAAGTTCATATTGCTCAAACCCTCAGATGATTAATGCTCTTAGACAGGGAGCCCTTCTAGAGTCATCAATTAATTATCTAAGATCGTCTGAATATCCAGCAATATTCTACGAACTATCGTATGAATATCCAGCAATATTCTACGATTCTCTGTTATATTTCGTCACTTCAATTCGTGGTTCTTCCCAGCAGAATGCCACGGGTTAGTGATAAATATCCGATGAAACATGCATCTGAGTATCGAATAAGCCCTGACAAAAATGGTGCAAGTGTAATTAGCAAATAATGCACAGACCAGCATGAACGAACGAGAAACCTATGCAAAATAGGAAAGAAAATAATAATAATAAAATATTAGCAAAAGCACCAGGGGACTGGGTTCACCAGCCATCCAGTCATGCCGTGACCAGTCCCGTGCCCAATTTTATATTTTATCATATTTTTGTTAATTTCCTGATCTCGTGAAAATCCTCTCGTTCGAGCAATATTCTTTATTTCAAAGAAATTATCCAAACCACATGGTTTTATCAAAAATAATAAAATAAGGGAAAGGTGACATGAGACCGCCGGCCGGCCGGTCATGCCCTGGCTGTAGCCGGTCCCACACCTCATGTCCTCATTATTTTATTATTTCTCTTGAATTATGAAAATTCCCTGATTTCTTATGAATTTTCTCTAAAATCATGAAAACTACCTAATTTCATGTGTCACATGATTTTATAAAAAATAATAAAATTAGGAAAAGGTGACATGGGACCACCAGCCGTCCAGTCATGCCCTGTCCGTGGCCGGTCCACACCTCACTTCCCCATTATTTTATAATTCCTTCTCAAATTATGAAGATTCCTTGATTTCATGAATTTTCCTAAAATTACCTAATTTCATGTATTTTATCACATGATTTTACCAAACATGATAAAATTAGGGAAAAATACCATGGGACTGATCCCTTGAAATCTTCCTGAATTTTACTCTCGTGTTGTTTTCACCTCCCGAACAAGCTTAAAACCTAAATATTCCTGCATAGAGAGATATGAAATTCTTTACCGTACGGAATAGAGGGGCGGACCATCAAAATCCGAGTCCGTATGAGAATTCTACGTCAATTCTACTAAAGGACGTTAGCTAGTGTTTCAACCTAGCTGGTCCCACGTGTTTTATTTATTATTTGGTATTTTGTTTCATGATTTCATGAAAACTCCCTGATTTCAACAAAATATTTTGGTTCTCAATAAATCCCTCTGATTTCATGTAAAATTCCCTTAAAATCATAGAAACATACATAAAATCACATGAAACTGAGAAAAGCACGTGGGATCGCGTGTCAGCCGGCCGGCCATGCTCTATCCGTGGCCGGTCCCACAACTTGTAATTCCTCGTTTTATTTATTTTACCTCATCTCATGTGTTGTTCCCAGTTTCAGGAAAACCATGGATTTTGCATATTTTCTCCAAATGTTGCTCAAACGTGCACCAGAAAATATCAAAATTCTCAAGACTGAAACACGAACATTGTGGTGACACGGGCACATACCCTTGATTGACCAAGGGTGACCCTGAGGCTTGCAAACATCTGATCCCGCATGTTTTACTGATTTTAACCTAATTTGCTCAACTGCTCATATTAGGTTCAAACTCTTTCCAAACTATTGGAAGTTTTCTCAGACGACCATACACTGGTCCCACACGCACCAGGAGCTAGTCTCATGACCTCTTGGTCGGCCCATCACGTTTTCATAATACCATGTTTTATTATTCGTTGCTCACACGAGCATTATTTCGGTAAATGTTTAAACCAGCATTTAATCATTATATCACCAACTGGTCCTCAAGAGACTTTGGTATTTCTGCTCATTCGAGCATCTGGGAATTACATGGTGAACCCGTCATCCCATGTAGCCGGTTCCATGTTGATTTGCAATAAATCATCATTTCGGTGAAATTAGGGTTTTGCATCCAGAGTTCTGCAGAAACGTGATTTTGAGCAGATTCAAACACTCTGATATTTTTATGTTGATTTCATGATTAACATTTTTATTTATTTTGCTCGACCCAGCAGTCAGTAAATTAAATTATTATTTTATTCGGTCCTGCTACCAATAAATTCATCAAACTGGCAATATTTGCTCGAACCGGCAATATTCACTTAAATTAGCAATATTCGTTCAGACTAGCAATATTTGCTCGAATCAAAGAATATTGGTTCAACTATCAATATTCGACAATTCAGCAACACAATTTGCTCGTTTTAGGTTATTGTACCTCGTCTCAGCGGACATACATTTTGAGTTTTGGAACATTTGCTAAAACGTGTTCAACTCAGCACTACATGGACTCATCGTCCCACAAAGTCAGCAACTGACTCCACTATCATGAGATTTCAATCGTGTCACAATAGGGGGATATTAACTAGGGTTTTGGTCTGGAGGTCTACGGCACGTGTGTTTACCCACGATGAGAATATGAGAAAGTCGTGCAATCAGTTGGAAGAATCAGCAAAGTAGTGGGTGGAGAATTAACCAAGTCTCCGCGCAATGAGTAATTGGTTTAACACGATTTCCCACTTCCCACTCTATGATTCCAGCAACTGTCACGCTTCATGGGATCAATGGTGTTTTCAATTCTGGCACTATAAAACGGCTCTGAATTCTGATTGAAAGTAAATCGAACAACATTGAAAGGGATTCGAACAATTCGAAGATTCAAGCAACTTCCTAAACGAGCAATTTCTCATCAAAGTTCATACAGACAATCTTTCATCTACACGAACTCACAGAAATCACTCTCAATCAGGCAAAATTCAATCATTGAGAGCATTTTCACCCTGAAATCACAACACACCTATAATCTCAGATCACTATTGATCTCACGCATTTCTCAGCTTCCCTCCTATAGATCAACCCATCCTCTCTTATGACCGAATTTACTCTGGAACGGACATTGTCTTGGTTTAGGCCGGAGTACTACAGATTGATCTCTCGAATTCAAAGCACTCCCTTCTTTCAGTGCATCTGTGTGGGGTTCAATATTTCGCTCGGTTCAAGGAGTCTCCACACGGTTGGCTCTTCAATTCCGTAAAAACCAGCAAATCATTTTCCCCATCCACAACAACCTGTTAAGTTACATACCATGTTGATTTCAATAAGTCTCACACCACCAATAATTCCTGAATAACTAAAAGTTCTTTTCGTTTCAAATTCTGTCACGGGAGGTAATTCAGATACTATATTGGAACACCTTTTGCAAAAGCGAACTCACATGGGAGATAATTCCCTGCAGAAGCTAACACGATATCAATTTTTTAACAAAGAAAATTGTAGGCACATCCATGTTTCTCTTCACTAATGTCTCCCATTTAGTAACTTCCTTCATTGTACTTTAGCTGCTTAGCATAGGCGATAATCCTGTCTATCCTATATTGGTACACCTTTCGCAAGAGGTGTACCAATATCCATTAATTAGAGTTGAACTGGTGGCCATTAATTGGGTTTTTTGAGTTAATAGATATTCATAAAAAATAACAAAAAAGCCACACTGAAATTAGCTTCCAAAGTATACGTAACATACTTTCATAATTGAAATAAAGTTATACTTATAAATCAAGATCTTAATATCAGAGTATAGCCTGCATCATCTTGTACCCATTAATCCGTGATAGAGAAAAACTAAACAACAATTCAAAAATGTATTCTCTTAGAACAATAGAAAAATCAAAGGTTTCAATTTTCATGTAAACAATGAAAGTTAACAGTAGAAAAATCAAATAGTCGACCAAGCTCGTACACAAAATCTATAGAATGAAAACTTACACATCAATAATCCTACAAAGCATGGCTACTAAATCATATTATGAGCAAATATATGACTGTATTATTCCAGTTATTATACTCATGATCCCTGAAGTAATAGGTCCCTGCAATAAATTAATCAACCAAAAAATCTTAAACTTAGTATTAACTCAGACATTTAATCAACCAAAAGAGATTAAATCTTGGCATCAACTCAGACAAACAGTTGAAGGCAATGAAGGGTATGACTAATAAAATCTTCCCAGTGATTGCAGCTACAACATATCAAGATTACTTCCATTGTTCTCTATAACAATCCAAATTTAATTCCATTAGAAAAATATCCAAGCCAAAAGTTGTAAAATAAACCCTAACCGTAGATTAATACTTCATGATCTATTAAAAAATTTAGAGTTTGAGTTTATTTACCTTGATAGTGTAAACTTCGCCACCATGGTCATTGATATGGCACCGATACATCTTTATCTTCTTCAAGTGATTGATTCTCTTGCTAAAGCCTGCAAAACCCTAGGATTTTTAGCCTTTGATCAATTAGATATAACAAATCTATAATATAAAAGAAAATGATTTGTTTGGTGTTAGTGACAGAAATTTTGGTTCAACAATGAAATGACAAAACTGTCCCTCCATCTTTCTAAGTACTAAAGAAACTGGCGTAAATAATTACAAACTCAAGGGTGAAAGAGACTTAAAATACCCCTCCATGTTTTCCATCAACACTGAAAATGGCATGATTTTTAACAAACCCAGGGGTAAATACAACAAAATCATTTCAGTTCTCCTGTTTCAGAGCAAAAAAACCCTCGATTCCTTTTTTCTCCATCGAAATTTCTTCCTTCTTCATCTTCTTCTCTTCTTTCTCCCTCGATTTCGAATAATCTCTTCTTCATCTTCATCACCTACCACGTTTTCCCGAGAATAATCTCCCAAAATCACCATTCATCTTCATTATTCTCCCAAAATCATCATCACTTTACAATGGTTTCCAGAGAATAACATTTTGAGGTCAAATTTTTGGATTTCGTCTTCGTAGAATAGGTTTGCGCACAATTGAACTTGGTTTGCTTATTTATTTTAGTTCGTTCGTTAGTTCGTCTATACGAATTCACTCAGGGTTTTTTCTAGGTTTGATTTTTAAGGTTCATTAATAGTGGCAGTCAAGGTGCAGTTAGGATTTCAGTTTTGCTTTGATTTCTTGGATTCAATTGAGCTTGAGTTATGGAATTTTAAGTTTCACTTTTTGGGTTATGTTATGCTCAGGGTTTATTGATTCAGTTGATCTAGAGTCAGGGTTTCATTCAATTGATTCGACTGAGCTTCAGTTAAGGATGCTAATTAAATGTTGAGAGTTCAAATGTTGGCAAGGAATAAATGAAGTTTCAGTGCTTCTCAGGATGCTAATTACAGTTTATGCTTTACCTCTCTAAATTGGAATTGATTAGTTCATATATTTTTTTATTGAAAATATGAAATTTAGTTCGTATGTTGTTAGGCATGGTTGTGAGCCTGGGAAGTGTGCTAGAAATGAGAAACTTAAACTGAAGCTAAAATTCGAAATTTTATATGAATTTCGGCGTTTAAATTTGTGGGGATGGTATTTTTGGATAAATCCAGCTAAATATGATTTGGTTCTTCTAAGTATACATAGTTCATTTGTGTATCTACGCTTCCCATAGTGTTGGTTCATTGCTACATAGTTTTTATATTTAAATGGCCCACATGAAAACTCCCTAAAACCCAAACTTTAAATCTCTTGATGATACCCAGCTTCGACCAACAGATCAGGTAACTCCACACTAACTATGAAAAATCCAGCATACTCACCCACATAAAGAAAAAAAAACTTTTACAGGAAGCATAGTATTCCAAACCGACTTAATGAAAGCCACCTGACAGTCATCACAGGTGCATACAAGCAGCTACTTGATGAGAAAGTTGGCCCTTCAAGCATATAGACTTCACCCTTTTAGATGAGTGTCTCGAGAATGATATTTCAGACTCTAAGAGACTGATACACTCAGCTGGGTACACATTGAATTTAAAATCAAATGCCATCTTGTATTCGTATGCGTTTCACTAATAGTTTCCTCCTTAATAATGATGATGTCAAACAGTCTTCCATACATATGCATTAGACATTAATTGTTGAACCATCATGCACCTTAACCTCCACTTGCAGTTGCAAGCATTTTCGTGTTTTTAATATGGCATCCCACCTCAGTTCATGTTCCTCAATTTTTATATAGATTTCATTACTCTCATTCGTGTATGAGAACCTATATATTATGACCTTGCTAATTGAGGGAGAAAATTTCCGGTAAACAATAGTGTTCCATGAAGATAAGCTCTGTAATAATCGTTCCCGGTACACCATTAGAGCACCAGCACCCCTTCCGTTCCCGTGCCATTATGGCACGGGCAATCCACTAGTATACAACAAAACTGAATGAAAAATCGAATTAAGAATCATAAAAGCTTACCCAGATAAAACCATAGGAACGGATTTACCAGAATCATCGATTGCTGCTCTAGACATGTTTTCAAAATAGATAACCCTACAATTTGAGTCTCTCTCCGTCTTCTTCGCCATAAATTTACGGCAAAAAGCTTAATTTCTTTCCAAATTGATATAATTCACGGGAATAATTTCTTGTTATGCAGTATAACAGAAAAATCAATAATTTTAGGGTTAACAGAGATCAAATTTCTTGTTATAGATTTTACATCTTCTCTTTTTGAAACACAAAATTCAAACCATGATAGAAAAATAAAATCATATAGTGAAAGTAAGTAAAACCATGAGTGAAGAAAGAATCACCTTCTCTGATCCTCTTGAGTACCACCAACAAACTCCATTTCAAACCATACCACAACTGAACCATCTACAACTCCACCAATCTAGCAAAGCTGCAACTTAGCTCCAACAATTTTAGCAGAACCACAACTGCCAATTTCAAATCACCACTCCATGACACTCATCTGTTATAATCCACCAGAATCAAGACATCAACTGCAGTTGTAATTATTCACCCAAAAAAATCTCTCCCAAAAAAGCTTGAAATGAAAATCCTGGGCATTCATCTAAATCAACATAACCCAGAAACCACTCCTTGCTTCAGTTCACCAACTCATCAGAACCCAATTCTTATATTTCAACACAAACCATGCATATAAACTCCAATTTATTCTCTATTGAAACATTTAACCATAACAACAAACACCAATCGCATCATACAGGCATCTTCTTCTAAATCTTCTTAAAAAACAACTTCTTGTAACAAATTAAAGTAAAACCCCTTAGTAAAACCCCTCCAAAATCTCTAATTTTTTCCTTAATCTTCATCAACAGTTCACCACCATCTCAAATCGAACCCAGTAAAACCAAGATCCAATAATGACCAGATTTGTTATTGTTAATTACCATTTTCATTCCCCTAAACATGAAGCCAGAATTGATTAATGGAACTTTCCACTGATTTTAATTGAACCCAGAAATCCCCAATTACAGCATAACAGCGAACCCAGAACAGAAATCCCCACTTCATTCCGCAGATTCATCCCCTTGCTGGGATCAGATGGAGTAGACCGATGTCTCGATTTTGCTTGAATAATGTGAAAGAAGGACCTCTCTTTGCAGCTCTACCACACGGTTGTGGAATAGGAAGAAGCTCTAGGAAAGAACAGAGAAATAAAATTATTTTTAGGGTTGTATCATCGAGCCAAAACATAATCGACGGCTGCGAATGACTATTATTTCTTGTGTTTGATAAGCGTGGCCCTATTTCCAGCTGTCCAAGTCAAACATATCATTCCCAGCTGTCCAAGTCAAACACCATCCGGATGATCCGGGACGCAGGATGAACCTCCATGATATATCATGTCCATTGAATGACTCTCAAATCTCAAAGTCAAAGTGCATGTATTTTTATACTATTGACTAGTGTTAGAGCATTGCTCGGTCGAACTCGCATACGTTTCTATCTCAAGCATGTTTGTCAACGTTAGTGATCAAAACTATAAGTCTTGATTTCTATTCTACTATAGCTAAGGTCTCGGACTAGGATAGAAAGTGTAGTTGAGCTCAAGAACTCCATGGAAATCATCATACAATACGAACGACTACTCAAGGAACTGGTGGATCTTCATCAACTAAAATTTATGTGGAGACTTGAACTTATCTATCACTCAAAATTCTATTTATCTCATATCTTGAGAAAAAAGTCGTTTTGCTACATAGACTTAGATTATACACATTTGGTATTTCGAGCCGAGTTTATCTCGCCTATCAATTTCTCGAAATATATGTTGGTAAAGCCTTCACTTTATCCAAGTTCATCTTTACCTAGTGACGAAAGTCATGTTATGTTTCAATCACTTTGAAAATTGTTCTGACGTAAAATGGTTTGCGAATAACAACTATATAATGTCCTCTGAGAATGTTTCAATGATTAGAATGAGAGTTTACACTATATAACTATTGGAGGATATAAGCATTTCTGTGGAAACACATATATGTATAAGTCCTTATTCCTTGAACCAAAGTTTGCGAACTTTGTTGATCAAGTGAACCGGAGTAGTGAGTGAGCTAAGTCCGCGAACTGGTGAATTTCTCAAACCCGAGAATTTCTGCTGGAGTTCATCCGGGAACTTAAGTCCGCGAACTTGAGTAGGTTATGTCTAAAAGCGATGTTTGTGAACATATCTTTATAAACTAAGGAATGCAATTGCAAACCGTGGCTATATAGTTCATAAACCGATTCGAGTGAATCAAATCGTTTTTGCTTCAATTGTGTCTTGTGTAGTACATAAGATTTCCTTGCAATTGAAAACTCTCTAACTAGTTCATTTGAGTTATTTGAACTAGTTATGGTGGAGAAGAATATGGTTGATATGAAAGTGATCATATGGATAACCATTTGGTTAACTATTGTTAAACCAACTAATGTACAAGTTTGGGTATGGTTACACAAGCCTAGAAACGTGCATTTCATGTGTGTATAACAAGTTATGTTTTCGATCTAACGGTTGATAAATATTAGCTTGAATCTAAATCAGGTTTTCATCTAACGGTGAATATTGAATGCTTTGTTACCAAGGTAACATAAATTACAAATCCTGATTTGAAAGACTATATAAGGGAGAACTCTAGCAACTGGGAAACCTAATCCCCACACATTATGTGTGATACTAGTTGTGCTAAGCTAGAGTCGATTCTCCTTTAACATTTGGTTTATTCTTCTAAAGCAGGTTAACGGCTTAAAGACTTCATTGGGATTTTGAAGACAGGACGATACTACTTTTCTTGTAATTTTGTGATATGATCTTACATATTCTATCGTACGAGTACAATTATAATAATTCTCTTGAGATTTATATCTTCGATAGGCAAAATATAAAATTAATCACAAACACTTCGTCTTATCGTTTATGATTCCACAATATCTTTTTTCTCTGCGTCGATTAAGATTATTATGAGGTGATTGATAATACTAGGTTGTTCTTCGGAAATATAAGTCTGGTTTATCAATTGGTTCCTGTTCACCTTGATTTATCAAAAGACGGAACAAAAATCGCAGGTATATTCTTGGGAGATAGATTTATATATATTGTAGACTTTTCTGTGTGATACAGATTTGTTTATTAAAGTCTTCGACTTTGGGTCGTAGCAACTCTTAGTTGTGGGTGAGATCATCTAAGGGAATCATGTACATAGTCTCCTGCTAGGATCATAGACGTAAGAGCATAACTGTACCTTATATTAGTGTGAGATTGGTTGAGGTTTAATTACAGTCCAGATCGAAGTTAGTTTGGAGTATGTTAGTGTCTGTAGTGGCTTAATATAGTGTATGTTTAATTTGGACTACGTCCTGGGGGTTTCATGCATTTGCGGTTTCCTCGTTAACAGAATTCCGGTGTCTGTGTTATTTATATTCCGCATTATATTTTGTTATATAATTAAAATATCACAGGTTGTGCGTTGTTTAATCAGTTAGAATATCCGACCTTTTGGTTGTTGATTTAAATTGATTGAGACTTGGATATTGGTCTTTGGTACCATCCAAGTTTATCTCTATTTTATTTAAATTGAGACTCGCAGTTTGCTTGAGTAAGATTTAAATCGAGAGATAGAGATATAGAAACTCTTTGATATACTTTTATGTTGATTGAATCTAACTGTCTAGTTGATTCTCATAAAAGTATATTGGAGTTTTCCATACAGATTTCTAAGCAAAATATTGGGTGTGGTTGTTAGACCCCTGTTTTTTCAATTAGTATCAGAGCAGGCAAACACGTTCAAGACCTTACAAGTCTGTGTTTGTGGAAATCTGAGTCTGAGGACAAGATCTTTTTTACGCATACCCAGATGTCTCCTGAAGCTTTCGATTATGCCAAGTGTCTTGGAAACACCTCAAAGGATTACTCCTTAGTTGATTCTTCCGAATCCCGAGGTAGAAAGATTGTTCAATCAGATGTTGACATCTCTTCCTCTCATGAGGCATGTAAGCTGAAAAGGATCTCACCAGAATTTCAAAAAATTCCGCTGAGATTATTGATTTTCCGGATCATGATCAGCTTATTGATGAATTTGAAAAGTCTCTTGATCGAGAATGTGAACTCTATAATATCATTGAGTCATTCTCTAAGAATATTGAAAAACTTCTCCAAGAAACTACTCTACAACGTGAAAAGATTAGTGTTCTTGAGAATATTGTTAAGGAAGACTCAATTAGAGAAAAAAGTTTGATCGAGACTCATTCATCAGATCTTTACAGAATTCGTGTCCAAAAAGAGAAACTATAAGCATCCTTGGAAAAGGAAAACTCTGTCCTAAGGAGAAAGTCATATGTACAAACTAATTCTCATGATGTTCTGTACAAGACGAAATGTTCTCCAGAATAATATTGTGTTAATAAAAGTTTACATAACTTACAATCTTCTCGTATGGCTATGAAGTTAAGCAGGTGCCAATTATTACTTCTCCTCAACGAACCTGCACTTTTTGTGGGAAAAGGAATCACTATGCTATCCATTGTTTTGCCAGAAGGAAACAAATTTCTAAACTCTATAATTTGCTTCTCTCCATGGTTTATGAAACAAACATTCGATCGAAAATTGCAGTGAATCGCATGCCCACAGAAAACCAGAAATCTTATAAAAATAATCTCTACTCTAGAAATCATCACAGGAAACATCTTCATTTCAATTTATTTATTTATTTGCTTAATCATCAAATTTTATTACTTAAGAAATAAGAATTACAACTCAAATCCAGAGCTTAAAGTTATTTACACTCTTAAAGATAAAACTAAAATAAAAACAGAAAGAAGAAAAATTTTGGATCAGGCCCATTAATCTATTACACTCAAAGAGCCCATTGACTTCCTTCAACAGAACCTATAATAAACTTTGCCAGGCGTCTCCAATGAAGTTATAAAGTGTGGTTTTGTTGTATATTTCAGACAAACTCCCCTTCCCAGACCTGCACCTCTTTTTGCCATATCATCTGTTGTAAAATTAACCTCTCTCATTCTATGTACAATTTGAAGCCTTCCTAATAATGCTTTTATTTTGTACCATCTTGCTTGGATTATCCAAGGCAGGTTCTCAGAACTGTAAGCTTTTATTGCTGCATTAGAGTCAGACTAAATACAAATCTCAAACCTGTTATTCTCCACTGCCCATTCTGCTGCACCTATAATAGCCATTATTTCAGCTATGAAGTTGGTTGATATTCCCAAACCTCTTGATTCTGCATATATAAATTCACCATTTGCTCCTCTACAAACAAAACCAAAGCCTGATGCCCCTGGATTACCTCTAGAAGCACCATCACAACAAATGAGGGTCTAATTTACTTCAGGGAGGTAAAACCTCAGTTCAACAATCTTCTAGAGATTTATTGGCTAGTTACTAATTTCAAAAAAAATATGAAAATCATGTAGTCATAGCTACAGTCCCACATGAAATTCTTTATTCTCACAACACATTCTTTTGTATATTATTTTACTCTCATTTTGAACTTCACCAAATTTATTTGTTCACCCTCAAAACATTTTCTGTTTCTCAAGAACCATATTTCCATCATTGTTATGGAAGCAGCCAAGATACATACATCTTTTACTGCTCCACTTTTGTGTCTTGCTAAACTTATCACATCTTCATTTCAATGGTATAAACTCTTGTGCCACTAATGAACACATTCCTCGTGTTTATAAGAATAAGTCTGGTAATTTTAAGTATAGAAAATAGATACCTATCTATTCTGATCCTCTTGAACCAAATGCAAGAGGTCCTAGATTTAATCCTTAGAAAAAGCCTTCTGACGTTAACACGCCATGCACTCTTCAGGAATGAAAGTCAATAGAAGAAAGGCGAAGAACACAAAGATCAAACTGTCAGATGAAATATACAACTCCTTTCTCAAAGACTATAGTGGAATTAATTTCCACTCGACCACCTGATTCCAGGTATTCATTTCCTTGTTTTTAACTTGAGAGGTGCAGGAAAATTAATTGAGAAATACTCAAGTATGTATATTATTTTTGTTTGTGTTATTGTGTTGACGGTCCACAAACGTTCGTATCATCCTCTCGTGAGCTCCTAGGGTTTTCTAAACCAGAGTTTCCTACTCTTGTTTACAAACGCATATATACTTATAGTATATTGTGTTTCTCCTTCCCAAACATCTTATGAAGAACTCTACAAAATATCAAGAGATTGTGCATCTTGATATGGAGGAAGACAATCAGGAACATGAGTTAATTCAAGAGCTGGTTCTAAAGAAGATGCTTGAAAGAAAAGATCACAACTCCTGGATTGATGATTCTGTCAAGGATTTAACTCGTTTTCATAATGATTCAAAGGCCGAGTTTGCAAATCTTCAATTGCAAATAAACAAACTTCTAGATGGTCAAGCCAGAATTCTTTCTAATCAGAATATTCTGATACGGAATCAAAAGAAGCTCATTATGGACTGCGTCAAAGCTCGACAGCTTTCTCGGGTTGTTGATCGCAAAGTTAGTGTTCTAACTCGCGAACATGGTGTGTCTACGGTCAAAAGAATAAAGGAAATCAATGATACTTTTGTTGATGGTGGATTTTCATTTAAAGGCTAAAATTGTAAAAGCCAAAAAATTGTGCGCTAACACCTTGTAAAAGATAAAGCCATTAAAAAGTGATGGATACTCCTTCACTTTATCAATTCACCAAGAATGGATCATGTGGCAACAATCCCATTATGTGAATAAAATACACGAAATTCATCCAGGTTGGAGCATGTAGCAACAATCCCATATACCATGTGAGTTTCCAGCATTATTAATTAATGCGCAACAGCCTTGTATTTCCTGTACTCATTATCAGTGCGGCATGACGACTGAGTGTTGCACTTAGCGGAGAAACACGAACCTCCAAGCATTATAATGAAACCATGTACGAAATACCCGTACATGCTGAACTATCGGTGTGTTATACTAGCCCGATTGAGCCCCTCTCGGTGTGCTATACTAGCCTGATTGAGCATCCAGACTGACCGTATCAGTCTGGATATGATCACGACCATCCAACTCCACCAGCTCGATTGGATGGCCCGGATCGATTTCATCACCCCAAGCGGTATGGAATACCTGCCTGTTGATGGATAAAACCATTCAAGTGACGAATACTTCTCACTTTATTAATTCACCAAAGCATGTGCAACCATCCTGTGAATTTAATATACCCAGAACGGAGCATGTAGCAACCATCCCGGTTTTCTGTAGGTATACAACATTACTATTAATTCTTTAATTAAATCCTTGTGTTCGACATGCAAACACCCGTAGGCTACTTGACGGTGGGTTATATTAGCCCCGTTGAACGCATGCAAGACTACCCATGTTAGTCTCACCTGCTGAAAATAAACTTAAAAATAGATCTCAACTGTCCAACCTCGCAGGCATGGTTGGACGGCCTAGATCACACGCGGACCGAGTAGCATGCTCGCACATGCTCATCGCCGGCCTACCTTCCTGATGGTGCAAACGGCTTCACCATAGGATCCATGGGCGTTAATATATGCTAGCATGAAGCTGCGGCTCACAAACCCTAAAATTAGGGTTTTGCTTACATGTTGTGACCAAGCAACTTTGGTCGGGCGTACAGGAAAGATTAGGAGGAATTGCCGCCATCCGATAGCACCTACGTGCTCACCATGGGCCCACTTCCACGGTGAACCAATCGACCATGGTTGGTTGCAGCCGACCGTCTCGAAATCCTTGTCCAAAATATCATCCACGGTCCCCTTCTAATCTCAGCCATCCGTCATTGCAGGCGTGCTTGGATGGCTTAGATCGTGCCTATGGTCGCAAACCAAACATGCGCATGCTCGCCACCGACCCACCTCCCTGCTGGTGCAAACGGCTTCTCTATGGGAGTCACCAACGTTGAGATACGGTGGCACAAAGAAGGCATGCGAGGCCACTTCTAATCTCGACCATCCATCATCGCAGGCTAGAACGGGCGACCCAGATCGCTCCGATGGACGTCCTGCAGGCATGAACGTGTAGAATGGCGTCTCACCTGCCTACTAGGCCAATCGGCCACTCCATGCACGCCTCCCAAGGCATAAAGCTGTTAGGGAGAAAGAGGAAGCTCGCAAGCCTTCCAAAACCTAATCCAACGGTTATTCCTCCATCAATCTCGTCCGTCCAAGTTCGCATGCTTGGATTAATAGCCTAGGAAGGGAGTTAGGTGGAAAACAATGTATCACCGTGATCACCATCCTCCACACTTCCCCATGGCATAACCGGCCAAGGTGGGTCCCGCTCATGCGACCTCCGAACAATGCCTGAACATAGCTAGTTGAGTCACTTCAACTTGCAATCTTTTCATCAAGGTTGTAGGCTTCAAATATGTTAAACATATTTAATGCACCGCATGCATACAATATGTGCCTACAAACAACACGATACTTCACAAGTATCAATTTCCTTCCTGGGTTTTGCTTTCGAGCTGTTTTATCCTCCCAAACGAGCTTAAAACCTAAATATTCCCGCGTTTGGGAGATAGGAAATTCTTTTCCGTATGGAATGGAGGGTCGGATCATCAAAATCCGAGTCCGTACTAGAATTCTACAACGATTCTAGTAAGGAGCGCTAATTAGGGTTTCTGGTGCAACGATCAACGGTTGCCCCTCCTCTCAAGATGCAAAATCTCGACCGTCGAAGGTCACCAAGCTAGCAAGCTTCCCGAGCCTGACTTGCTAAGCTAAAACAACATGCTACATGTTTTCCAAAACACTCGAGACATCAATCATGTCACAAACTGGGGGATACATACTGGGGTATTGGTCTGGCGGTTTACAGCGTGCAGCGCACAACGCGCCATCACAAGAACGTGTCAGGAAGTCATGGACGGTTAGTGATGATGGGATAAGTGGGAAAGCCTGGTCGTGTGACACCAACACACTAATCCATCACTCCACTTTCTCCACTTCCCACGAGATACGAAGGTTAGGCTAAAAGTCTTGTATAAATAGGTTCTCCGCCCTATTTTCAACAACAACACAAGTCCAGACAACAGAGAAAACCAAGTGTTGATACCATCGTATTCAACACCCAGAGCTTGCCTGCAACATTTGCTCGCCTGCTCAACCTTCTGTTAATAAGTCATAGCCTTCACCTTCATACTCTCAACACCTTCTTCGCTTCCCTCCCTAAGATCAACCTCACATCCTTCACCTGTGACCGAAACAAATCTGGAACGGCCGTGCCTTCGGTTTAGGACAGAATTGTACAGATTACCTCTCAAATCAAAAGTGCTCATCGTGCAGCACATTTGTTGAAGGTTAAAACTCACTTCTCATCCATACACACCCAAAATTACCAAAAACCGACAGAAGTAGTTTTCTCCCACAAACAACTTTCCATGTTGGATTCATTGAAAAATATGATTTTCTCAATGAATTCTGATTTATTTTTTGAATTAGTTTGCCTAGTAAATCTTATATTTTCCTGTTTTGTTTAGAAGAATAACTAGAGTTTGGAATAGCCATTTTTGTGATTAAACATAGCTATGTCCAACGTTTTCATCTTCATGTTTTTAGATTTATTGGTTTAAATTATAAAATTGTTTGGAAGATGATTTTTGCAGTATTAATTTTTATGGTTTTATATATTGCAATATTGTTATGGGATATGTGTGTTTGCGTCCGTGAACTTGATTGTCCCATACCTTGTCAAAAGTAAAGTCGTTCATGAGTTGATATGCATATATTGATAAAAGAATGAATTGACTTTTGACAAATACAAAAGTTAAGCCTATTGTGTCAATTTTTGATGGAAGATAGGTTAAAATCTTTTGTATTCAATGATTGTGTCTATTATATATCATTGTGCAAATGGTGATGGAAAATAGAATGAGTCCTTGTTTATTCCACGGTATAAGGGCAATCTCTGATCCACAATTTTTGTGTACATACTGTGTTGTTCCATAAGATATCTTATTTTGAGCTCTATCGACTGAGTCATTGTATTGGCATAGTTGATGTTCCATGAAATACTTTGTGTTGAGCATGACCAATTAAATTGATTACTTTTGTGATTAGTTTAGTTGGGTATTTCGATTAGATTAATTATGGGTTTTCTTGTGATTAATCTAATTGAGTATTTTTAAGTCTCCATAGGTTTACTTATGTTGAGCATGATAGACTAAGTTAATCATGAGTTCTCTTATGGTTAATTTAAGTGAATATTTTGGATTCAAATTCATACTTTTATGTGATTTGTTATGTCCAAATAAAATTTTCTTTTCTTTTGAAATTAAGGTCGCTCTTGTTGTTCTTTCGCGAATGACATACAATGGGGGAGATTTCTTAATTGAACTTGTGCTTAATTGCCAAATCTTTGTGGAGAGTACGGCTGTGGAATATTATAGGGGTTATCTTGTATATTTATAGACTCCTTGATGAATGAATTTAGCTTCGGCTTTATGATTGCATCTAAATAAGATGATATACGCTTACTTTTAGGCATGGAACGTCTCTTTCGGAAATTTCATTAGGATCCCGTTCTTGTACCTTTGCCAATTTTATTGAGAAAAAGGGGGAGAATTAATATGTAGTTCTCACTACAAATATATATGGTTTTCGGATCATTATATAAGGGGGAGTGGTTTCTATGTGAGATAGATTATTGACTAAGGGGAGTAACATATCACCATAGTATTGTTGTTAAAGTTGTGATACAATTGAACTTGGATGCTGTGTAATGATACTATGACATTGTATAACAATGATTGAGAACTCTTGTATTCTCGTTGTTATAGCTACGGATTTTCAACAACAATGATGCTAAACTTACAACCTTTGGGATCATTTGAGTACTTGGAAGTGACGAAGATTTCGAGTAATATTGAAGATTAGGCATGTGGAATAGGAGATGCAAAAGTTTATTTTTTTTATTTTTTTATTCCATATGTATTGATAGTTTTGTCACTAAAATTGACAAAGGGGGAGATTGTTAGAGCATTACTTGGTCGAACTCGCATGCGTTGTTATCTCAAGCATGTTTGTCAATGTTTATGATAAAAACTATAAGTCTTGATTTATAGTCTACTATAGATAAAGTCTCGGACTAGGATAGAAAGTGTAGTTAAGCTCAAGAACTCCATGGCAATCATCATACAAGACGAAGGACTACTCAAGGAACTGGTGGATCTTCATCAACTAAAAGGTATATGGAGGAGACTTGAACTTATCTATCACTCAAAAGTCTATTTATCTCCTATCTTGAAACAAATGTTGTTTTTCTATATAGACTTAGATTATACACATTTGGTATTTCGAGCCGAGTTTATCTCGCCTATCTATTTCTCGAAATATATGTTGGTAAAGCTTTCACTTTAGCCAAGTTCATCTTTACCTAGTGACGAAAGTCATGTTATGTTTCAATCACTTTGAAAATTGCTCTGCCGAAAAATGGTTTGTGAATAACAACTATGTAACGTCCTCTAAGAATGTTTCAATGATTGGAATGAGAGTTTAGACTATTGTTTATGGGTAAAAACCATCTCTACTGGTTTTGGTAATTTTGGGGTGTGTGGATGAGAAATGAGTTTAAACCTTAAACAAATGCACTGCATGGGAGTGATTTTGATTCGAGAGATCAATCTATACAATTCTGGCCTAAACCAAGAAATAGATGTTCCAAACTTGCTTCGGACACAAAGTGAAGGAGGTGGGGCTAATCTTAGGGACGGAAACGAAGAAGGTGTTGAGATTGTGAAGGTGTTGACTTTTATGACTTGTATCAGAATATTGGTTTCTGGATACTTATGACAACACTTGGTTTTTTCTGTGTTTTTTCTGTCTTGTTTGGAAAATAGGTAAAGGACCTATGTATACAAGTCATAGAGCACAAACCCTCATCTCGTAGGAAGTGGAGGAAGTTGAGTGATGGAGTAGTGGGGTCGTGTGGGTGATTGCATGATCACATCTTAGCCCACTTCTCCTATCATCGCTAACCGTCCTTGCTTCCCTGACACGTTCTTGTGATGGAGCATTGCACGCTTTGAACCGCCAGACCAATACCCCAGTAGGTATCCCCCAGTTTGTGACATGTTTGATGTCTCGAGTGTGGATCTTGGGACCCACGGGAAGTAGCATACGGTGCTAGGTTAAATAACTAAGTTATTTGGGAAATCGATATTCATGAAATATCTTGTGTATTCTATGCATGTAATGCATCGAATATACTCAGCATGGATGAAGCATCACTGTTTTAAAGCTTAACGGAGTAGGTCGCGGATTAAGCATCTTAAAACAGGTACATGCCTATCCATCTTCGAATGATCGTTTGGAGGCTGGGCGAGCAAGCTCTCCCTTGGCCGATCACTCCATGTGTTAGAGTGACAGATGGTAATCACCACGACACCTTACTGGCCGTTTAACTCCTAGCCTGGGCTTCCCAACCATGCTGGTAGAGTTGGACGGATGAGATGACACATCTGCGACCGTTGATTAGGTTTTTGAAAAGGTGCGCAAGCATCACTCTTCAGCTTGGTCGAAACCAAGCATGGGAAGTATTTTAGGGAGGACCGACCATGCATGCGTGTAGACGGCATGATGGTGTACACGTCCGTACCTCACTATCACATGAAGGTGCGATCTAGGCCACTCAATTTGTCTAGCAAAGATGAATGGTCGTGATCGTTTAGCGGCAAAAATTAATTGTCGCAAAGGTTTTTTGAGGTCGCACGTTATGCCTCCTTCGGGTGCGCATTTAGAGATGTTCAGCCATGGTTTTTCTTGGTCGATCGATCATACATGTAGATGGGACCACGGTGATCATGTTGACATGCTCGGGACCCTTTAAGTCTACATCTACACCTTCCATCCAAGCTTGCGAATATGGACGCTCGTGATCGATTAGCGACACATGTAACATGCCGCAAATCCTAATTAGGGTTTTGTACGATTCACACCTATGCAAGTTCAACCGATCGGTTTGCATGTCATGCTCCTCCCTTGAGGAGGCCAATCATGTGGGGCCCACATTGGGTAGGTGGTGAACATGTTGGTACCTGTTCCACGGTCATAGGTTTGATCTAAGCCATCCAAACATGCCGGTGAAGTTGGATGGTTGTGATCAAACTGCGACACATATGAAATTTTGTGACCCTTAAAGCATCACGTCAACCTTATTTTGGGCAAACGTTTATTGCTCCAGGACTTTCTCGTGAGAAGGTCGGCCAGGTAGGTAGGAAGAGGGCCCGCCGGTGTGCAAGACAAGCATGTCCGACCGGTCATGGGATAATTCACGCCGTCCAATCAAGCCGGCGAAGTTGGACGGCCGTGGATGATTTTGAGACCGCCGTTGGCAGTCATGCTCGTTCGAGTTTCCTCCAAGCTGCTTCACGACCATCCTTCTTCATGCTGGCTATTGGTGACTTTTGGGAGACGTGATATATGTTCGACCGTTCAGGGCATAAACAGGCCCGCTGGTGGTCATTGTGGTGATATCCTGCTCCTGCTGAGGATCGTCTAGGCTAGTTAAATCATGCGGACAACTTGCGTGGTCGTAATTATTTCTGAGACTGATATAGAGTCTAGACAGTTCAGATTCAAATATGCTCAATCGGGCTAGTATAACACACCGAGATATATATACTCAATCGGGCTAGTATAACACACCGAGAAATGTAGCTTGTACGGTACTTCGTGCATGCCTCACTATTGACACTTGGAGATTCGTGTTACTCTGTTGAGAGCAACACTCAGTCATTATGCCGCACCAATAATGAGAGTCCCGTTGAGAACATCACATGAAATACAAGGCTAGTCATGCATTAATCAATAATGTTGTGAATTCACAGAATATTGAGATTGTTGTTACATGCACCATTCTGGGTGAATTTTATATATTTATCGAATTGCTTCAAATAAATAAAACGAGAGGATTTTTGCGCTCATCGTTTGTCAAATGCACTTACCCTTTGCAAGGGGTCGGCATAAAAATTGGTTTTACAAGTTTAGCCCAGAACTAAAATCCACCATCAACATTAAGTCCCCAGCCTAGCATGCAATGGTTACATTATTATGGGGTATGCATTAGATGGTGGCAAATAAAGATAAAACTTTTGAGACAAAGTTTAGATATTACCAAGAGATACGGGTCGTCCTGTCATTGGAGCATATCACGTTCAAGAGGCGTCCAGGAGAGCGTTCCCCTAGCATGATATCGGTCTTGCCTGCTTCGATCGACCTTGTTATGCCTTCTTCGGCCGAGCGTGGGACCTGATGTGAGCATGCTTGCTTCGAACATGGGCAGCTGTGCATGCTTCATTCAAATACGGGTCCACCGTGTACATGTTTCAGACGTCATCCCTGTCCTGTGCCATCTTTGCCAGTACGGTTTATGTGCTTATTCGAGCGTCATCCTTGCTACTTCGACCAAACACCGACACTGCTATCTTGACCAAACACGGGCCTTGATTGCCTTGACCTTGCTGCATACTTCTCTCAAACATGGGACCCACTACGTGGTTGCTTTGCTCAAAAATGAACCTTGTGTGCTCAAATATGGATGTGGGTCCTGCAGAGAGCGTTGAAGCAGCTTCTGGAGCGAGCAGGTCCCAGAGAGTGTTGAAGCAACTTCTGGAGCGAGGAGGTCCCGGAGAGCGTTGAATCATCTTCTGGAGCGAGCAGGTCCCGGAGAGTGTTAAAGTGTTGGAGATGAAACGCCTTCTTCCAGAGAGAGAGATTTGAAACGGCTTCTTCTGGAGGGAGCTTTGAAGCGGCTTTTGCTGGAGGGAGCATTGAAGCGGGTCCCAGAGAGCGTTGAAGCAGCTTCCTCTGGAGAGCATTGAAGTGTTGAAGCGACTTCTTCTTCTGGAGAGAGAGAGAGAGAGAGAGAGCTGAAACGCCTTCTTCTGGGGAGAGCATTGAAGCGGCTTCTGCAAGAGGGAGCGTTGAAGCATCCTCTTCTTCAGTTTGGTTTCTCATTGTAAATTACACGTTTCTTGATTGACCATCTCTTGTGTTGAAGAAGTTCTTGACTTCCGGTGAAGGAATTTCATGCTGAGCCTCAGTCCCCAAGCGTGGTCTACGTGGCTCTAATGGTATCAATCGACGAGCAACAACGTTTCTTGGCAGCAATTGTGATCAGAAGAGACTGTCAGGGAGAGGCGTGGTGGCAACTTGCATGAACTTGGCACTCTTCATACAATGGTATAAATCGTCTCGTTATTAGAGGGATAAGCTGGAACCGATGGCTTTCTTGATGTTTCTTCATAGAATAGAGAAGAGGGAGATAGTCCCCTGCCCGCGAGTATCTAGAGCTCTCGACTTGATAGATGTTGTCATCCTAGGTTCACGGGGATGTATTTACGTCTGCTCTCTTGAGTATATCCTCATCTTTGGCCATCTTGGAATCGGAATCATAATGATAGCGTGCTTGCATCTATCTAAATTCACCATCTTTAAGATGGGAAGTGGTAAGAAGTCCCCATTTATATTGGTAATGCAACTACTTCTTCTACGGGAGACAGATTTTGAAAGTGTATCTCATTGATGAAGTTACCGTCGATACAAATATGGAATATCGTAGACATTGTTTCACCATTGTGGCAGTTGTGCATATGGTACTGGAGTTTGGAGTTGGTGATTTTGGACGTGCAGGATATTGTATCTCGGTGGTCTTCCTCTTGTTGCTTTATTGAAACTTCTATTAGAAGGTTGAAGCTTGCATTGCATGTTGGTGAGGTGTATGTTTCCACGAACATCATGAGGCTCCTTATGACGGACATGCTTGTTCTTTCTATAAGGGCAGGTGTTGTTGCAACTTGAGCATTTAGCAACTTTACGGAGTTCAGAGGGTGTATGAAAGCACATGCTCTGCAATAAAGCACGGTTGACAGGTACCATCATATTGATGCACAATTGCACCACTTGTTGTTCAGTCACATTTGGGTTATGACCCTTCAGTTTATGAATTCGGGACCTCTTGACATAATCATTTGGATGTTTGCTGTTTCGCTGAAGCATTCCTATTAAGTCTGACAGAGTGATTCACCTAAGCTGCGGATTCTTTCTTGACATGATGATACAGACATCGCTATCTTCTTGAGGCTTCTTCCTTGAGGTGTACGTTGAGCCGGCATTCTCCAAACCAAATGGCATTACAGTATAATAAAATTTTCCGAGAGGGGTTTGAAAGGCTGTCTTACTTGCGTCATGCTCGTACATCCTTATCTGATTGTACCTGCTATATCCATCCATGAAGGAGAACATGTTGTGTCCTCTGGTGGCATCCACTAACATGTCAATGTTAGGTAGAGGAAAATTGAAGTGCCCTCTAAGCTAGTAGCTGACTAATCCAAGAAATTAGCTAAAAAACAGAGGCACTAAGAATCCAAATTAAACACTTAAACTTTCATTTAAGAAATCTGCTACAAAAACTTAACCCAAAGCTAACCCCGCTCAGAAATATATATATACAAGAACTCATCTCCAATGATACATATAAAATAGTCATTTGGTTTACAAATAGAATATACAACATAATAAACATATCAAAATATAATCAACTAACGAAGTTAACTTCTCGGAGCTTTCGCTGCGCAACTCTGATCTGTCACTGAAACTGAAAGTGGGAATAATTAACATTTAACTTCTAAGTAATCATAAGCAAGAGTTGAAAAACAATACAAGTTTTTCTGAAACATTGAGAAGTGACTAAGTCACTGAAATAAATATACATGTATATAGAACAAACTCCTTCTTTCAAACAATGTATAATATACGTGCTAACCACACTCAATAGCTATGGATGCCACCAAGACCATGGTGACCAACTCTAAACAATAAAAGATGAATTAAAGTAGGTATAAATATGAAGGAGCATATCATATATACCACAAGTGGAAATTCTCATTTCCCATAACAATTCATATTGACAACAAAACAATACAAGTCCTTTCTAAATTGTGGAAAGATTCACATAATCAACAGGATTATCATAATGCATTTTAAACAAAGCATGGAATGCACGGACAGACAATGCATGAGTTTGTTAAGCATAAACTTTTATAAAAACAACAATAATGATTATAAATGAGTCAAATGCATTCCCACCTTTTTGAAAATAAGCCACGCCTAACTCGAGATCCACGATCCACTGGTTCGTCCTTTGAATCGGTCGTTGTTAATACTAATTGTTAATCAAATAAGCATTCTAATAGTTTAGCCAAAAGGCTCATACAAGACTCATACACGTATAACTAATGGTTCTAAGTCCATTTATTTATCATTCTACATCTTCAGCATAACTAAGAGGGTTATTTTGTTTTTAGTACTCAAGTTTTGACCAACTTTGCTGTTTGGTCTAACATTTGTCCAGCTTGGTGTTTGGTACTTGGAATTGACGTTGACTAGCGTTGACTCTTTAAAAATTGTACTTCTGTTTAGTAATTATTAAAAGTATTATATAAAATCTAATTAATATACAAATTTACTGTTATATCATTCTACTTTACAAATATTGACCAACATGAGTACCAAAAACAAAATAACCCTAACTAAGGTCTACAAGTTTAAGCCCAGGTCTACTGAATAAGCCCATTACACAAAGCTTGGCCAACTGGGTCAATTAATGGTCAATGATTCAATTAACAGTAAACGTCCAGTCAATGTCAAGTCCTGGTCAAACTCGGTCAACTGGTCAAGGTCCACTGAGTTAAGGTCTGGTCAACTGAGTCAAACTGATTCAACTCAGTCAAATAGTCTGAGTTAGGTAAGTCAGCTAGACTGACTGGGATGACTAACAAGTCTAAACTCTATTATAGTTACAAGATCACAACCACCCTGGTTCTATACAATAGATTAATACACAAGTTATTCATTTTAAAAGAATCTACAAATTAAATACAAATACATAACAACTTCATAATCACTACCTACCTGAATTCAGCCTTGCATCATTACAACTTAGTTCCATCACCCTTCGACATCAATACAGGGAACAACACCCAACATTATACCACAAAACTCTAATTTCATATCAACTTCAAACAATTCATTAGATCAATTACAAACTTCGCTTACCTGACATTGCAGTTGCAAGCCTTCCATTAGAGGTTTAACACAACACAATCACTAAACTCTTATTCTGACAACAATGCCAATCCAACTCAATATAGCCTGCAACTTACAATAACTGTCACCAAAAGAACAACACCATTGTACTCAAACAACATCTTCCTTACAACTACATATCTCCATCTCCAGTTCTGCAACTTTTGTTACATACACATACACACACAGTTCAAAACTCTGCACCTCAGCTCAATACAATCAAATAAAACACAACAACACCATCACCATATTAATCACATCTTCCCAACCTGCTATTCACTACACAAACCTAATCCATGACCATAACAAACTCATTTATCATTTGTAATTCTACCAATTCATAGCTGAAACTTCCATTAATAAAATCAATAGTTACAAGTTTAGCTTTACCTGCAATCATCTTAATTTCAGCTGCAGCTACCCTTCTTCTCAGAATTCTCCTCTTTTAATCAATCTCACGAACACCAACAAGAACCCCAAGTTCTTATTAACAACTTCAAACTTCAATCTCAGCAAACCAAAAGTACTTCCTACACCCGTAGTTCCCTGTAATTCAATTCCATTTAACTATAACCAAATTACATTCAACACCCATCTCAAATCTTAACTCAAATATCATCTAATTGAACTCAATTGACAAGATTAAATAACTTTATTA
This sequence comes from Papaver bracteatum, assembly GCA_023529315.1. Lineage (NCBI taxonomy): Eukaryota > Viridiplantae > Streptophyta > Magnoliopsida > Ranunculales > Papaveraceae > Papaver > Papaver bracteatum. The sequence continues at coordinate 1,435,975 of JAJJWX010002300.1, forward strand.
ATCAAAAGAGTAGTTACCTCAAAATGATTCCACTAAATCAATTGAATTTAAACGCTTCTTCTTACCTTCACTTGATTCAGTAATTCTTCCCAAAACCATCACCAACTCATATGTTCTAAATAACAAACACTCAGCAGCCTTCATGACTATCCTCTGTTCTCAGTGAACTTTAGTTCAATTCCCAATTCTCAACCCCAAAACCTAATTTCCTATTTCTTCATCATAACCTCTCCATCTTACAAATCTGTCTAAATCTTCTCAATCTTCGATCAATTTGAATTCTAATACAACATGCAGAAACCCTAATTCATTGATGCTTTACAGAACAAGTCCATATTATCAGTTTAACTTCCAACCATAAATCTAGTTCGTTTAATCCTTCAATACCCATCTCAAATCACCCTCTTAAAACTTCAATTTCATCTTCTAATTCATCTTCAATAGAATCTCGAAACCTGATTCAGAAACCCTAGTTCTCAGTTCATCTTAAAGATAAATTCAGAACTTCAATTGAACTTAACCCATGATTCTTTATCAACAATAACTCCTTAATTCATCTTCTAAATCTTCAGAACATTAATTAACACTATAAACCCTAATTCTAATTATAACAGTATCATCCATTTCTTCTTCTCCAAAGCTTAATCAAATTCAACACCTGCCTTGCTTCACCAAGTTTACTAATCTCTTAATGACCAACGTACTCGATTCATGAACACGCTTCAGAGAAGTAAAGAAAACGAAGAACATAAGAGAAGCAGAAGAGAAAATAAGAAAGAGGAAGAAAAAAGAAGAATAAGCGAAAAATGAATTCTCTTCTCGATTTGGAGAAAAGGCCGACCCAACTCTCTTTGACACATTCAGTCACAAGGGCAATATTCCAAATTATTATTTTATCCTCCGAGACAAATTGATAAATCTTTTTCACCTAGTATCCGAAAGACGCGTGCGAGTAGTCCATTATGCATAACTTTTCGAGACCCATTTACTGATACTAATTTCGTATCTAGATCGTTGTTAGATTAATTCTTATTAATCAATGTCCGTGTTAAACTAATCGAGTTATTAGCGTCTAAATTGTCTCTTGACTGGTCTAATAGCATTGACGATCTTGAGGGTCCTTATAAAAATTTTCTTTTGGGAAGTATCTGTTCAAGTCTGAAATCTACGTAGCACCTGATCTGTCATTTTTCTTTTTCACCGGAACTACATTATCCAACCAGGTCGGATGATGGACTGGCTTAATGAAGCCAGCCGCTAAAAGATTCTAAATCTCAGTCTTGATTTTCTCTTCTATCTCGTGCCTGAATTGCCTCGGAGATTGCTTGATTGGCTTGGATCCAAGTATGACATGCAGATGATGGGTGACCAATTCTTAGGACATTTATTTATACGTCCAAGCGAATATGTCCTGGTATTCTTTGATAAGTTACACGAGCTCCGTGCGTTCATCCATGGACAAGGTTGAAAATATGGAGACATGCCTAGGAGATTCTTCATTCCCGATATTAGCGATTTCGAATTTATCAGTCGTGGAGCTGGTACCGTCCTGAAGCTGTCGTGGAGCATCCAGCACCGCTTTATATGGCTCATCATTGTTGTAGCATTCTATTGGACGGAGAGACTGGGTAACAGTCTCCCATGCTAATTGCTAACATCGACGTCGGTATACGATTTTCCCTTTCTGATCACGACTTTCCACAAAGGTTCGCTGCCTCTTAGTGTGAATGTGGGTCGCGGCTTTACCAGATGAAGAACGCCTTGTCTGCCAAGATGCATATTGAGTCTTAACCCTCAATGATGCGAGTTGGTTCTCGTCCTGAATTGACGCCCACGTGGGGAGTGGGATGCAATGAAATATGTTTGATTCCTCCCGCGGAGCTTTTCTTGGTTCAAACAATTCCACTCCACATATTAGTGCATAAGGAGAAAACGATGCAGGGATACGAATAACTTCCATATTCAGCATAGTCTTCATGCACTGGTGATATGTCGAAGGGACAATCATATTGTCATGAATTCATGGTCTCCCCAGTATTATAGGGTAGTCTGGCTTCTTTCTATGACTTTGAATTTCACCTTTGATTGGACGGGCCCTACAGATAAATTCAGATTGACATACCCGTACGTGTTGGTCTGGTTTCCTTCGAAGTCTGTCATCGTGTTAGGCTTTCGTACGATCTTGCCTAGGCGAACCTTGGTTTTCCTGAGAGTCTTGAGAGTAATCACATTCGAAGACGCTCCCGTGTCGATGAGGGCTCTCTTGAACTCTGAATCTTGGATGCGTGCAACAACATATAGGGCCCGGTTGTGACCTTCCTCCGCCATCATGTATTCTTCTGTAAATGTGACATTATTCACAAATATATCTGGCGTTTTCGAGACTTCTATACGCAAAGGAGTTAAGTGCACATCCAGGGCCATCTGGTTGATTGCAGAAAATATCTCCGTCCGTTAATTCTTCGAGAGGTACAAAAGTTCGTATAAACTGTCTAATAAAGAAGCCGCTTCTTGATCCACCAGCCTATGGTTCATAGTGAAGCTATTGACTTGAGGAGGATCCTTGTGAGGATCAGTCCCCAGTGTAGAAATCTCGGTCACAGGAAAACTTCTCATATCTGACGTCATCTTTATGAGAAGATCGAGTATGTCATTTATTGCTTCTTTGATCAGGTTCATGTTCTTCGCATGAATCTCCTTCACTCGTGCCAACTTGATCAATATTGGAATTCTTCCATCCACGCCTTCAGACATACCGTTGGAAAGAGGAGCATCTTCGTTGGAGGAACTCCGATGTAGCCCTGAAGTTGTCGGGGAAGTCCTAAGACCAACCATTTTGAAATCAGCCAAATGGGATTGGGTATTGAAGAAATTAATATTGCAACCGAGAGATTAATCTCCCACTGTGGTCGCAAATTATTTATGGGTAAAAACTATCTCTGCTGGTTTTGGTAATTTTGGAGTGTGTGGATGAAAAATGAGTTTAAACCTTAAACAAATGCACTGCACGGGAGTGCTTTTGATCCGAGAGATCAATCTATATAATTCTGGCATAAACCAAGAAATGGCCGTTCCAGACTTGCTTCGGTCAGAAAGTGAAGGAGATGGGGTAGATCTTAGAGAGGGAAGCGAAGAATGCGTTGAGATTGTGAAGGTGTTGGCTTTTATGACTTGTATCAGAATGGTGGTTTCTGGATACTGATGACAACACTTGGTTTTTTTTGTCTTGTTTGGAAAATAGGTAAATGACCTATTTATACAAGTCATAGAGCGCAAACCCTCATCTCGTAGGAAGTGGAGGAAGTTGAGTGATGGAGTAGTGGGGTCGTGTGGGTGATTGCACGATCACATCTTAGCCCACTTCTCCTATCATCGCTAACCGTCCATGATTCCCGGACACGTTCTTGTGATAGCGTGTTGCATGATGCACGCTGTAAATAGCCAGACCAATACCCCAGTAAGTATCCCCCAGTTTGTGACATGTTTGATGTCTCGAGTGTGGATCGTGGGACCCACGGAAAGTAGCATACGGTGCTAGGTTAAATAACTAAGTTATTTGGGAAATCGATATTCATGAAATATCATGTGTATTCTATGCATGTAATGCATCAAATATACTCAGCATGGATGAAGCATCGCTGTTTTAAAGCTTAACGGAGTAAGTCGCGGATTAAGCATCTTAAAACATGTGCATTCCTAGTCATCTTCGAATGATCGTTTGGAGGTTGCGCGAGCAAGCTCTCCCTTGGACGATTACTCCATGTGGTAGAGTGACGGATGGTAATCACCATGACACCTTACTGGCCGTTCAAATCCTAGCCTGGGATGGCCAACCAAGCTGGTAGAGTTGGACGGATGAGATGACGCATCTGCGAATGTTTATTAGGGTTTTGAAAAGGTGCGCAAGCATCACTCTTCGGCTTGGTCGAAACCAAGCATGGGAAGTGTTTTAGGGAGGACCGACCAGGCATGCGTGTAGACGGCATGCTGGTGTACACGTCCGTACCTCACTGTCCCATGAAGGTGCGATCTAGGCCACTCAATTTGTCTGGCAAAGATGAGTGGTCGTGATCGTTTAGCGGCAGAAATTAATTATCGCAAAGGTTTTTTGAGGCCGCGGTTTATGCCTCCTTAGGGCGCGTGTTTCGAGACGTCCGGCCATGGTTGTCCTTGGTCGATCGATCATACATGTAGACGGGATGACGGTGATCATTTTGACATGCTCGGGACCCTTTAAGTCTACATCTACACCTTCCATCTAAGCTTGCAAAGATGGACACTCGTGATCGATTAGCGACACATGTAACATGCCGCAAACCCTAATTAGGGTTTTGTACGATTCACACCCATGCAAGTTCAACCGATCGGTTTTGCATGTCATGCTCCTTCCTTGAGGAGGCCAATCATGTGGGGCCCACATTGGGAAGGTGGTGAACATGTTGGTACCTGTTCCACGGTCATTAGTTTGATCTAAGCCATCCAAACATGCCGGTGAAGTTGGATTATTGTGATCAAACTGCGAAACATATGAAATTCCGCGACCCTTAAAGCATCACGACAACCTTGTTTTGGGCAAACGTTTATTGCTTCAAGACCTGATCGTGAAAAGGTCGGTCAGGTAGGTAGGAAGGGGTTCGTTCGAGTTTCCTCCAAGCTACTTCACGACCATCCTTCTCCAGGCTGGCGTTTGGTGTCTTTTGGGAGATGATGTGAATCAATAATGTTGTAGTAAAAAGGTTCGTTGAAACTTGTGAAAGCAATGGATTTTAGATTTAATAAAACTTAAAGTAAAGAAAACTTAGATCAAAATTGATTTCAAGATATTAGAAAATAACCAAGACATTGATTCCACTATTACACATGAATAAATTATGGTAAATAACCCAAAACTATAATTATCTTTTAAGTCCTTTGTTTCTAAATTCACAAATAATCAGGCAAATTCTCAAAAATTAACTGTATCCCCTAAGCATAGATTATCTTAATACAAAGCATAACCTATCTAATTGAATCACAACTAATGAAGAAAATTATGCAAACAATTAAAAACTCTGCAAAAGCAGTGATTGAGTGAATTGTAAATTATTAATTAGAGAAAATAAAATAGTTACCAATTATTCATGCGTAAATAGCTTCCTCATTTCCTTGGTTGTGGGAGAATTAGCCGCTTATCATGTTGGAAACACGCTCAAAATTCATTATTATTGCTTAAAGGGTGTTTACAAAGATGAAAATTGTGAAAATCGAGTTTGTAACACTTATAATAGTTACAAACCGACTGTTAAAGAAAAGGATACAAATAAACTGCCACTGATGTTATAGCATATAAGACTGTCTTTACACTGTCGCATTCATTGTAGCATGAACGACAGTTCTTCAGGGTCTTATGTTCTTCGTTCCTTCTTCAGCAGCAGCAAACTCCGTTCTCTGCAACTCGATTTTTCTTGGCTCTGTAATGCTCTGCAACTCTCCCAATCTCTCCGTCCCCCTTCTGCTCGACCCCATAGGACTATTTATACACCTTTGGACTAAGAATAACTCCTCATAAATCCAGAAAAATCCTCCATTACTCGGCAGTCAATGAAAATATTCTCGGGATATAATCTTTCCATTTTCTTCTCCTGCACGCGTTTCACAGCTGGTAAATCTCCTTATTTATCTCTTACACGCTTATGGTTGTTGCTCGCGTCAACATACATGCACAAAACACGTCCAAAACTCATGCAAACCCGTGAAGCTTCTCTCGTGTACGTGTTGGCTCTGTTTTCTTCAATAACACGATGCATCCAATTCTAACCGAAAACAATGATCATACCATGCCTGTTATGATAAATCAAGTCTTCCCATGAAATTTTAGCCATTGAATCGCACTATAACCCCTCCAAATGACGAATTGAAAATCTGCCAGTAGTGTAAATATTTTCCCGCCAAAACCAAAATTCAAAATAGTGAAGATGGTGTGCCCTGATCCAAAACACGGGCGCCTTTAACAAATGGGTGCCTTGAGGTGCCCTTATCCAAAATGAGGGTGCCTTTATCACTCTTCTCCGGGTGTCCAAAAAAACACTTTTTGAGCAACTTTTCCACACAAGTGTATTCCTCCAAAAACACCTACACAAACATAAAAACACCATAATAAGTACAAAAATCGAGACTAATAATAGAGACACTGAGGACAATTCAAACACAAAAATGTGTCTATCAAATACCCACAAACTTATTATTTGCTAGTCCTGAGCAAATCTAATCTACAAAATAAAATGACTACACTTAGCACGTGCATCAAGCCGTTAAACCACTAGGTGGCCCTAGTGGTGGAGTGTTGTCTCCGGAGGGTTTACCAGAGGTGTACCCACAAAACCTATACTTCTAATTGGTCACAAGTATCCAAAGAGATATGAGGACATACAAATTCTCAACCAATCTCCAAGTGACTAGAATGCCAGAGAAATTAAAGGTGCCAGATCTAAAGCTGACTGAGGAAACGGGGAGACACATCCGCAACACTGCTAGATAAAGAGATATCCGCTACACAGCTAGATAAACATTGTAAGATGCGTCCGATGATTTATAACTGGATAAGATTAGGAGAGAGAAAAAGATGAGAGGGACATCTGCTACACATCTGGACTAATTACGTGTGACGAGTTAAAACAGTGCTGTAAAGATCTTATGTCTGATTGAAAGCGGACTAACAAAGCAACCAAATGTATCTTTCTTCGACCCTCTCATAGTGCTCAGTAGAAGCAACGTCTTCTTCGGTCTTCAACTGTTGATGTAAACTATCGAACCTCATAGAACCTTGACAATTAACTCATCTCTTCGATTTCTTACTTCTTACTTGACATAAAAAACTTCTACTTCCTTATGGCCTTATTGAACACAAAATTAATTATAGAACAAAAAGAACGTAATGATGATTTATTTTTTATTTTTTGATGGAAACACAAAAATTACAAGACAAAAATTTACATGGCCATGAGAGAAGGACTTTAGAAACTTGGATCTTCGCAACTCGTGATGCCTTGGTATCATGAATTCCAACAACTTATATAATTTGCTCTTATAACTTCTTTTAACTCTTCAACTTTGATTTTTGAATTATTGTTGCTTCTAAACCTTAAACATCTTCAACTTTCTTCATAGATTTTGATGTCGCTCTGTTTGTTGATGATGATAAGTTTCTACTGAGAGAGAGTTGTAATCCAGTAACTAAGACTACATTGTGAGGTTGTTTTGTCTTTCTGGCATTTCCTGACCTACTTGCCTCTCCATCATGGATGGTTAGGTCCATCATGGTTACCCTCTAAAAGGAACAAGTTCTCTCCTGAATTTCAAGGATCTCAATGTCTTTTTCTCTAATGTCTCAATATGTTGTTATCCCTAGCATTCCAATTTCTATCTTTTCGGTGAGAAACATTATGTAAACTTAGCTAACCGGATACCATGTGACGCTAGAAGTTTCAAAAGTGCAACTAAAAAGTTCTTCACCGCCCCCAAACTTAAATCTAACATTGTCCTCAATGTTTCTAATGAAAGAGCAATACCAAAAGTAAAATAACATAAGGAGAAGTTGTAGAGATGGTACCTGGGTGAAGAGAGAGAAAATCAAAACTAATATACAACATACAACTGCCTCGATGGTCAATCAAGGGTAAACAGGGTCCTCCATAGGGACCTCCTCAACATCACCTGTAGGAAAGGGCTCTAAAAAGGGTTTCAATCTTTGACCGTTAACCTTCGAAGAACTACTACTATCTGGTGTCTCAATTTCAACAGCTCCATGAGGAAAGACAGTGCGAACAATAAAAGGACCCGTCCACCGAGAACGTAACTTCCCAGGGAAAAGATGCAAGCGGGTATCATACAGAAGAACTTTTTGACTTGGAGAAAATGACTTCCGTAAAATATTTCTATCATGCACAAGTTTCATTTTGTTTTTATACTCCTTCGCACTATCATAAGCATCTATACGAATCTCGTCCAACTCATTGAGCTGGAGTTTCCTGTGGGCTCCTGCCTTGTCAAGAGAAAAATTTAGCTGCTTAACAGCCCAATATGCTCTATGTTCTAACTCAACAGGTAAATGACATGCCTTGACATATACAAGCCGATAAGGAGACATTCCAATGGGGGTCTTAAACGTAGTACGGTAGGCCCATAAGGCATCAATGAGCCTAGACGACCAGTCTTTCCGATTAGGATTAACTGTTTTCTCTAATATACGTTTTATCTCCCTATTAGAAACCTCTACCTGACCACTAGTCCGTGGATGATACGGGGTAGCTACCTTATGTGTAATACCATATTTCTTCATCAAAAGCTTAAAAGGTCCATTACAAAAGTGTGGCCCTCCATCACTAATTATAGCTCGCTATGTACCAAAACGTGTAAGTATATTATTTTTCAAGAACTCAATCACAACCCTATGGTCATTGGTTTTACACGCAACCGCCTCAATCCACTTAGAGACATAGTCTACGGCGACAAGGATGTATAGGTTACCAAAAGAATTAGGAAATGGACCCATAAAGTCAATACCCCACACATCAAAGACCTCAATAATTAAAATCGGGTTCAAGGGCATCATATTCCTACGGGAAATGATTCCTAATTTCTGGCAACGTTTACAAGTAACACAGTAACTATGGGAGTCTTTAAACAACGAAGGACAATAGAATCCACACTGCAATATCTTAGCAGCAGTCTTCTTAGCACTAAAGTGACCCCCACAAGCATGATCATGACAAAAGGAAATAATACTGGACTGGTCACTCTCAGGTATACATTTCCTAATAATCTGATCTGGACAATACTTAAATAAATAAGGATCATCCCAAAAGAAGTGCTTAACCTCGGCTAAAAACCTAGAACGCTCTTTTTTACCCCAATGTTGGGGCATTCGACCAGTAACAAGATAATTCACTATATGTGCATACCAAGGTGATTGGGAAATAGAGAACAATTGTTCATTAGGGAAGCTATCCCTTATATGAAGGGAATCATCAGGGGAACTGACAATTAGCTTAGACAAGTGGTCTGCTACTATATTTTCTGCACCCTTTTTGTCTCTAATGTCTGGACAAAATTCTTGTAATAAAAGGATCCATCTAATCAATTTAGGTTTGGTATCCTTCTTAGATAAAAAGTATTTCAAAGTAGCATGATCAGTATAGATTACGATCTTAGAACCTAAGAGGTAGGATCTAAACTTGTCTAAGGCAAACACAATGGCCAACAATTCCTTCTCTGTAGTGGTATAGTTCAACTGGGCATCATTCAGAGTTTTGCTAGCATAGTAAATCACATGAAGTAATTTGTTTTCTCGCTGACCTAGCACAACACCAATAGCATAATCTGAAGCATCGCACATGATCTCAAAGGGTATGTTCCAGTTAGGTGCCTTGACTATGGGGGCGATAGTGATCAAGGTCTTAAGCTTCTCAAAAGCCTCTAAACAAGCATCATCAAAGACAAACTTAACATCTTTTGCAAGTAAATTGCAAATAGGTATAGAAATCAAGCTAAAATACTTAATGAATCGACGATAAAAACCTGCATGCCATAAGAATGACCTAATATATTTTACGGTTTTTGGGACCGGTAAAGTTTTAATAAGGTCAACTTTGGATCTATCTACCTCTATACCCTTTGAAGATACGATATGCCCTAGAACGATTCCTGAACGAACCATGAAATGACATTTCTCTCAATTAAGCACTAAATTCTTTTCTTTACACCTAGTCAAAACTAATGACAAATGATGCAAGCACTCATCGAAAGACGAACCAAACACTGAAAAAACATCCATAAAGAACTCTAAGAACCGTTCTACCATGTCAGAAAATATGCTCAACATACAACGCTGAAGGGTCGCAGGGGCATTACATAGCCCGAAAGGCATGCGTCTATACGCAAAGGTACCAAAGGGACATGTGAAAGTGGTTTTTTCTTGGTCTTCTGCGGCAATAGGAACCTGATTATAGCCGCATAATCCATCTAAAAAGAAAAATGGCTATGTCTAGCTAATCTTTCTATCATTTGGTCGATGAAGGGAAGTGGAAAGTGGTCCTTCCTAGTGACCTTGTTTAATTTTCTATAGTCAATACAGACACGCCAACCCGTGGTCATTCGGGTTGGGATTAAATCATTGTTATCATTCTGGACTATAGTAATACCGGATTTCTTGGGAATAGATAATGCAAGGAATGCAAAGATGGCATCCTTGGTCAGAGAATAAGCTAGAAAAAGAATGGAAAAACTAATATCCCTACTCTCCGTAGTCTTTCAAAATTTGGTACATCTTCAAAAGACCACGCGACCAACGTTTTTCAAGTCTAGAACTTAAAATGGGTCAAATTTGTGAAGCATTGAATGAAAGAGACAAGGAAAACTTCCTAGTCAACCCCAACAAAATCCAAAAATGTATATCTTAACTCTGAGGCCTCCAATAATCTTCTGTCACCACTCTTCGTAGTGGTAAAGTTGTTGAAAACAGGTATCAGACTCACCAGTGCATAAAATACCACAGAAAACACCTATTAGCAACATAAGAATTCCCATAATTCTAATGTCTCTACACCATCTCTATTACTCCATTCCCACAAAGATTGGTGCAACAAAAAGAGAGTACACAGTACAACGAGTTCAAGTCCCTGCTTAATAGTCGTTGTCCAACTATCACATGCAAAATAGGTGACCATGGGGATTCAGAGTCGCTACCTAGTAGCATGTCCGTTGACCCTTTGGATGCTTGTTTGAATAATTTCAACCTAGATATGTTTGATGATGAATACATAGTGGAAGTGAATACTTTGCTTGAATCCACACCACCATGGACACTTCTAATGGAGCTAGATCGATACTCAAATATGTTTTTTGGGACCTTCTAATAGTAATCATTTCATCTCGCCTTAGATAAAACAGGAAATAAAACTTTTTCATATAAACCTTGAGGACAATGCCAAACCATCTAGGAGATTGTCTCAATCCTAACATGAAAGAGGTTGTTAAGAGTGAGATCATAAAGCTTCTTGATGCGGGTATCATATCGGCCCCATTCAATACCCAAGAAGTTCATTACCGTAGTTCAAAATGAGAAGAATGAGCTTGTCCCCACCCGTGTAACTACAGGGTGGCGAGTTTTGTATTGACTATAGGAAATTGAACACAGTAACTAAGAAAGTCTTCATTGATCAAATGCTAGAAAAGTTGTCGGACATAGGTACTATTGTTTTTAGATGGCTATTTTATTCATTAGCAAATCTTCGAAGATCAAAGATAAAAACCACATTTACTTGTCCGTACGGAACATTTGCTTATCGTCGTATGCCCTTGGGTTGTGTAATGCACTGCTACTTTTCAAAGATGTATGATGAGCAATTTTCAGACATGATGGGATGAGTTTCTTGAAATTCTATGGATGATTTTTCTCTTTCGTTTCTTTTGATGAATGTTTGCATCATCTTACTCGTGTGCTTATTATCTTGAATTGGGAAATGTCATTTCATGGTTGAACTATGTAATCTACTCAAGAAAGATGTTACATTTGTGTTTGATAAACTTGTGTGCATGCTTGGGAGGAGCTCAAAACTCTTCTAACTTCAGCCCCTATAGTCCGACTCCAGATTGAAATTGCCATTTGAAATCAGATCCGATTTTGCTAGGTCGATAAACACCCCTATGTGATCTACTATGCTAGTAAGACACCGAACGAGGCTCAAATGAACTATTCAACAACCGAAAAAGAGTCGCTAGGTTCGCATTAGATAAGTTTTGACCATGCCGCATTAAGATATCTTTTATCTAAAAAGATATCGAGATCGAGATTATTAGAGAATCTGGAAGAGGAACAACTGATGCTAGCTAAATGCCATGGTTTGCCGACATCGTGAACTACCTGGTAGGATTTCATTGGTCTAAACAAGAGCCGCAAGTGAAACATTTCCTATGGGATGACCCATATCTCTCAAATACCTACTCGACCAAATCATTAGGAAATGTGTCCCCAACTCTCAACAAAGTGGGATGTCATCTCTTTTTGTCATTTCAAGCATGTGGAGGCCACTTTAGTTGAAAGATCTTCAGAGTGGTTTTTACTGCCAACATTGTTTAAGGAATGAATTTTGTATTTCTTGAAGGTGCCAGAAAATTGGGAGGTATATCAAAACGAAACATGATGCCCCTACAACCCATTTTGATTGTTGAACCATTTGATGTATGGGTATTGACTTCATGGGACCATTTCCTAACTCTGAAGGAAAGTTGGTAAAGGAAAACATTTTTTCTCGATTTGGCACTAGCTATAACACGGTGGTTCACATTTCGCAAAGTCTTTAGTTCGCAAGTATGGCATAATGTCGCAACCCCATATCATCCACAGACCAGTGGCCAGGTAGAGGTTTCAAATAGGGAGATTAAGCACATTCTAGAAAAGCGGTTAACCCGAGTCTAGAAAAAGATTGGTCTTTAAGATTGAATGATGCTTATGGACTATAGAATGCAAAGCTTGTCATCTTCAGAAGAGTTAAGAAATGATGCATATGATAATGCAAAATGTACAAACAAAGAATGAAGGTGTTCCATCGATTTAAAACTCCAGGCCAGAAAAAGTTTATTGTATAACTCACGTACTTTTCCAGGAAAATTACTGTTCTAAATGGACATCAAAAAAAAAAAAAAAAAAAAAAAAAAATGATGATCAAAAGTCTTTAAAAAAAAAAAAAAATGGTCAAAATGGCTATGTTCATCATCTACGTTGAAGACCGAACTAGAGCATCTTTTGGAGAAGGTTTTGTGGGTACACATTGAGACTACACAACCTCATCCACTAGGGACACCTAGGGGTTTAAAGGCTTAGTATACTAAATGCATTCGAGAGACCAATGACAATGGATAGTTAGTGATTAATTCACTTGAGGACAAGTAAAATTCGGTTTAGGGTATTTGATGAGTTATTGCATATTCATACACTTTTCATTGGCACTTAACTCATCTTTCGCGCTTCAAAGTCATATATTATCCCAAATTTACCATTTTAAATATTTGTATTAATTAATTTTGTGTTTTTAAGTACTAAATAAAGCTTGGAAGAATTGAGAAGACAAAAGAGAAGAAAGTTGGAAGTGTTGCAACCCGAATTCACGCATTAGTGGCAACCAATTACACACATGGGATTAAACACCCATAATCCAAAACCCATGATCCAAAACCCAAGACCCAAATCCATTCCACCTCACCACCATTGATTCCAAACATCCACCTCACCCCATTGATTCCAAAACATCCACCACCACCATTGGATTCCAAAACATCCACCTCACCCCATTGGATTCCAAAACATCCACCTCACCACCATTGGATTCCAAAACATCCACCTCAATCATTGTATTCCAAAACATCCATCAAGTCAAAAATTCGAATCCAAGTGAGAGAATTTTTGTGTATAAATAGAGAGGGTTATTGTGTTGAAAAATCATCAAGAATAGCTTGTTCATGTTAGTTTTATCAAATTTAAGTTTTGTTGTAATGTTCTTCATGTTCTAGTTTCATTTACTAGGTTTAGGAAGCCCTAACATTGGTATGAATCTTGTTCGGGTTGACCCACTTACTGTCTAAAATGGGGTAGATAATGCTTTGGAGAAATACTTTAGTTGTGCATCTAACTTGAAATCTACTTAAGGACCAGAACCTCAGTTCGAACTATTTATTTCATATTAGGGTTCAGTCGCCGTTGCATTTCCCTATAAGGTTTGGTATCTTCCTCTAAATAAATCTGATGCATACAAACAGTAGGACTTATACCCTTAATGTCTGCTATGGTCCACCCTAAAGATTCCTTGTTGTTTTGAAGGATGGTTACTAGCCTACTTTTCTGATCACTATCCAAGTCGGATGCTATAATCACAGGCAAAGTTTCAGATCGGCCTAAAAACACATACTTTAGGGTATCTGGCAATGGTTTTAGGTCCAACTTAGGAGGCTTTTCTAACGAAGGAACTAGGGTAGACTTAGAAACGGGTAGAGTTTCAAACTTAGGTTTCCATACATTACTAGTGTCTATCAAAGGGGTTTAATCTAACAAAGCATTCACCTCATTCATCACATCATCATCATCAAAATCAATCCCAAAGTGAGCTAGGCATTTCTCTAATGGATCTTCTAACAAAGTATTTGGTAATGACTCCTCGACTAATGTTCCTATCATGTTCACCTCTTCTATGCTCGAGTCATCTAGTTCAACAGGTAGCTTACTAATATGAAAGACGTTCAACTCAATAGTCATATTACCAAAAGACAAATTCATAATACCAGTTCGACAGTTAATAATCGCATTGGATGTAGCTAGAAATGGGCGACCTAAAATTACCGGTATCTAGTTCTCTAGGTCAGGGACAGGTTGGGTATCTAGGATAGAAAAATCCACCAGATAAATAAACTTGTCTACCTCTATGAGAACATCCTCGATCACACCCCGGGGAATTTTAACGGACCTATAAGCTAACTAAAGAGTTATCTGGGTAGGTTTCATCTCACCAAGTCCTAGATTAAGGTACACATGGTATGGGAGTAAGTTCATACTGGCTCCTAAGTCAAGCAACGCTTTTTCAACACGGTATTTACCTATTGTGCAAGCAATGGTAGGGGACCCTGGGTCTTTGTACTTAGGAGTAGTGGTATTCTGGATAATGGAACTCACGTGACTAGCTAGGAAGGCTTTCTTTTGAACACTAAGCTTACGCTTTCGTGTACACAAGTCCTTAAGAAACTTGGCATAAGCAGGAATATGCTTAATCGCATCCAACAATGGTAGATTGATATTTACCTGCTTAAAAACATCCAATATATCATTAAAGTTGGACTCCCTCTTAGTTGGAACTAACAGCTGGGGGAATGGGACTTTGGGAACAAATCCTGTCTCAATATGACCCTCATTGGTCTCTTTAGAGACTCTATCAGTCTCATCGGTTTCTGGCTCAGAAGGGTGAACTATAACATGTTCACTTTCAGGCATGGCGACCTTATTGTCAACTTTCTTTCCACTCCTAAGGGTTGTAACAGAATTCACATGATTGTACGGTTGCTCTCCTTTAGGGTAAGGATCAGTATGACTAGGGAACCTTCCTTCTTCTCTCTCATTAATAAACTTAGCTATTTGACCGACTTGAAGTTCTAATTTAGCAAGAGACTGGGAATTATTCTTAAAATTATGCTTGGTTTCCTTTTGAAAATTAACCTGGGTCTTTATTAACATTTCTTGGCTTTGTGATAGCATATCTTGGCTCTTTTTCAACATACTAAGAGATTCCTCTAAGCCAGTTATTCTATTCTCAAAAGGGTTCTGGAACTGGGATTGACCTGAAGAATTCTTATTGTAACCAAAACCTGAGGGAGGCTGATAATTACTAGACTGACCTTGATTATGGCCCTTTGACCAAGAGAAATTAGGATGGTTCCTCCAACCATGGTTGTATGTCTCTGAGTTTGGGTCAAACTTCTGACGGTTCTCAAACCTAGCATTGTTGTAGACAGCATGGGCTTGTTCTTCACTAACATGACCTTCCCAAAATGAGTTATCGGGCTCTATTCCACAACTAGAGACTTGAGAGGCTCTATTAGGTTAAATAAGGGACCTATTTTTAGACTGACCCATTTCCAAAGCTTCTGACCTTCTAGACAAAGCAGCAAACTTAGAATCTGACTCGAAGCTTGTATCTACCATATTGGTGCTACTTCTATTGACCAAGAGTCTTTTAGGGGGTTCAACACAAGGCTCCCACTGTTGGGATTTTTCAGCGATAGCTCCTAAGAAGGTAAAAGCATCATCAACATTTTTATTAGTGAACTCACCAGCGCACATAGACTCGACCATGGATTTGGTAGAATAGTCTAAACCATTATAAATAATCTTCACAAGTTTCATCTTATCAAATCCATGGTGAGGACACTGGGATAGGAGATCATTGAATCTCTAAAAACCTATAAAGAGACTCTCCTTCTTGTTGCACACTCGCACTAATTTTCTGCCTAACAACTGCAGTTTTATGCTTAGGGTAGAATTTCATATAGAAGGCTGCAATCAGTTCCTGCCATGTTTCAATGGATTCAGATGGTAGGTTGTTCAGCCAGGTCTTGGCTTTATCTCTCAAGGAAAAGGGAAACATCTTAAGTTTCAAGACTTCATCAGTAAGGTCTTTTATTCTAACTATCCCACAAATTTCCTCAAAGTCCCTAATATGAAAATAAGGGTTCTCATCATATTTTCCTAAGAATATAGGGATCATCTGAAGAATACTAGGTTTTATCTCGAAATTATCCGTATTGGCTGGCAATTTAATGCACGAATCTCGGTTGGCCCTAGTTGGGAACATGTAATCTTTCAAAGTTTTCATCGCTGGCATAACTGAAGTACTAGGGGTACTTTCCTCACAAAGAGATAGATTCTCAAAACTGAATTTTCTAAAAACGGGGCTCCCAAAAGAAGAGTCTTCGAGCTCCCCGCCTTCACAAGAAGAACTACTAGGTTTGTCACTAATCAAACGACCTAGAGTGTTTCTTTTCCAAGCCCGTTCTCTAATGACCTCGGGCATACACTAGAAAAACAAAATAAAAAGAAAAAGAAAAATCCTAAAAGGAAGGGAAGTTCTAAGCAAACACAAAGCAAACCTAAAATTTTCTAGCAAACAAAAAGCATGATGGCTCCACTTAGATTGTTTATAGACCAGCTTCTATTCTTTCCAAAAGGGATTTGTTACAATCTGAGCAAACCTCTCTGGAATCAATCCGAGTCAAAGTAAGTTGAATAGAAGCGAGGGAAGCTTAGTGAATCTTTGATACCCAAGGCCTCACCGCATTACAAGGCGGCGAAGTCATGCATTCAACTCACAAAAACCATCATGAACTTCGAAGAATGCTCAAAAGAGTAACCAATATTTTTCGAACGAGTTTCCTATTAAGCTCATTACCATATCGGTCTCGTTCTATTCCAAATTTTAAGGCTTAGGTTCGCATTAAGTTTCGTTTTCCTAAGGCGGGCAAGAAGAGAACGGTGATGAAATCCGAACCCTTATCTTGTATGGCCAGTCCTTGCCCTTTACTAGGAATTTAAAACAACCGTTTTCAGTTCCTCGACATATATGCAAACGAAGGAATACAGTAACTCGCTAATAGGGGATTCGCGAGTGTTTCGACAAACTTACCTCCCATACCAGACGGGGGATGAACCGTTGTAGTCGACTCGGGCCACGACTCCTATGTCATGTACGAACCCGAGGGGCCGAGGTGATACCGTAATCACCGTCCTTCTCTGCAAACAGTTTAATATTTAAACAACCCTTCCGTAGGGTTTAAAAATAAAAGAATGTCCAAATGTCCAAGTCCAAATTCCAAAAAGTAAAGTGCAAAAGAAAAAGAAAATTACAAGAATAGAGAAATCCTAATATAATCTAAAAAAAATTAACTCTCTTTTTTTTTCCTCTCTTTTTATAATAAAAAAAATCTTCTTCTTTCGCTCCTTTCGTTTTGTCTTTAACTCCAAATCTTTAAGTATTCACCAAAAGCTTTGGAAAATTTTTGTTTCGCTCCAAATTCCAAAATCTGTAGTAAAAAGACAAAAACAAAAACGTAAAGAAGAACAAATAAAATAAAAAAAAATAAAAACCTAAAAAAAGAATAAAAATCTAAAAAATCTAGCCTAAAGACAAGCTCCGTGTCGACGGCGCCAAAAATTGATGTGAATCAATAATGTTGTAGTAAAAAGGTTCGTTGAAACTTGTGAAAGCAATGGATTTTAGATTTAATAAAACTTAAAGTAAAGAAAACTTAGATCAAAATTGATTTCAAGATATGAGAAAATAACCAAGACACTGATTCCACTATTACACATGAATAAATTATGGTAAATAACCCAAAACTCTAATTATCTTTTAAGTCCTTTGTTTCTTAATTCACAAATAATCAGTCAAATTCTCAAAAATTAACTGTATCCCCTAAGCATATATTATCTTAATACAAAGCATAACCTATCTAATTGAATCACAACTAATGAAGAAAATTATGCAAACAATTAAAAACTCTGCAAAAGCAGTGATTGAGTGATTTGTAAATTATTAATTAGAGAAAATAAAATAGTTACCAATTATTCATGCGTAAATAGCTTCCTCATTGCCTTGGTTGTGGGAGAATTAGCCGCTTATCATGTTGGAAATACGCTCAAAATTCATTATTATTGCTTAAAGGGTGTTTACAAAGATGAAAATGGTGAAAATCGAGTTTGTAACACTTATAATAGTTACAAACCGGCTGTTAAAGAAAACGATACAAATAAACCGCCACTGACGTTATAGCATATAAGACTGTCTTTACATTGTCGCATTCACTGTAGCATGAACGACAGTTCTTCAGGGTCTTATGTTCTTCGTTCCTTCTTCAGCAGCAGCAAACTCCGTTCTCTGCAACTCGATTTTTCTTGGCTCGGTAATGCTCTGCAACTCTCCCAATCTCTTCGTCCCCCTTCTGCTCGACCCCAGAGGACTATTTATACACCTTTGGACTAAGAATAACTCCTCGTAAATCCAAAAAAATCTTCCATTACTCGGCAGTCAATAAAAATATTCTTGGAATATAATCTTTCCATTTTCTTCTCCTGCACGCATTTCACAGCTGGTAAATCTCCTTATTTATCTCTTACACACTCAGGGTTGTTGCTCGCGTCAACATACATGCACAAAACACGTCCAAAACTCATGCAAACCCGTGAAGCTTTTCTCGTGTACGTGTTGGCTCTGTTTGCTTCAATAACACGATGCAGCCAATTCTAACCGAAAAAAATGATCATACCATGCCTGTTATGATAAATCAAGTCTTCCCATGAAATTTTAGCCATTGAATCGCACTATAACCCCTCCAAATGACGAATTGAAAATCTGCCAGTAGTGTAAATATTTTCCCACCAAAATTCAAAATGGTGAAGATGGTGTGCCCTGATCCAAAATACGGGCGCCTTTAACAACTGGGTGCCCTGAGGTGCCCTTATCCAAAATGAGGGTGCCTTTATCACTTTTCTCCGAGTGTCCCAAAAAACACTTTTTGAGCAACTTTTCCACACAAGTGTATTCCTCCAAAAACACCTACACAAAAATAAAAACACCATAATAAGTACAAAAATCGAGACTAACAATAGAGACACTGAGGACAATTCAAACACAAAAATGTGTCTATCAGGAGACGTGATATATGTTCGACCGGTTAGGGCATAAACGGGCCTGCTGGTGGTCATTGTGGTGATAGCTTGCTCCTACTGAGGATAGTCTAGGCTGGTTAAATCATGTGGCCAACTTGCGTGGTCGTGATTGTTTCTGAGACTGATATGGAAAGTCCAGATTCAAATATGCTCAATAGGGCTAGTATAAAACATCGAGATATATATATATATATTCAATCAGGCTAGTATAACACACCGAGAGATGTAGCCTGTGCGGGTACGTGCATGCCTCACTATTGACACTTGGATATTCGTGTTACTCTGTTGAGAGCAACACTCAGTCATCATGCCGCACCAATAATGAGAGTCCTATTGAGAACATCACATGAAATACAAGGCTAGTCATGCATTAATCAATAATGTTGTGAAATCACAGAATATTGGGATTGTTGCTACATGCACCATTCTGGGTGAATTTTGTATATTTATCGAATTGCTTCAAATAAATAAAATAAGAGGATTTCTGCGCTCATCATTTGTCAAATGGCCTTACCCTTTGCAGGGGGTCGGCATAAAAATTGGTTTTACAACTTTATCCCTGAACTAAAATCCACCATCAACAACTATATAACCATTGGAGGATATAAGCATTGTTATAGAAACACATATATGTATAAGTCCTTATTCCTTGAACCAAAGTTAGTAAAATTCTTGATCAAGTGAACCGGAGTAGTCCGTGAGCTAAGTTCACGAACTGGCGAAGTTCTCAAACCCGAGAATTTCTGCTGGAGTTTGTGAACTCCATCCGGGAACTTGAGTAGGTTATGTCTAAAAACGATGTTTGTGAACTTATCTCTATAAACTAAGGAATGCAATTGCAAACTGTAGCGCCTCCTAAGCTAGTAGCTGAGTAATCCAAGAAATTAGCTGAAAAACAGAGGCACTAAGAATCCAAATAAACACTTAAACTTTCAATTAAGAAATCTGCTACAAAAACTTAACCCAAAGCTAACCCCGCTCAAAAATATATATATATATATATATACAAGAACTCCTCTCCAATGATACATATAAAATAGTCATTTGGTTTAAAAATAGAATATACAACATAATAAACATATCAAAATATAATCAACTAACGAAGTTAACTTCTCGGAGCTTTCGCTGCGCAACTCTGATCTGTCACTGAAACTGAAAGTGGGAATAATTAGCATTTAACTTCTAAGTGATCATAAGCAAGAGTTGAAAAACAATACAAGTTTTTCTAAAACATTGAACAGTGACTAAGTCACTGAAATAAACATACAATGTATAATATTCGTGCTAACCACACTCAATAGCTTTGGATGCCACCAAGAACATGGTGACCAACTCTAAACAATTAAAGATGAATTAAAGTAGGTATAAATGTGAAGGAGCGTATCCTATATACCACAAGTGGAAATTCTCATTTCCCATAACAATTCATATTGACAACAAAACAATACAAGTCCTTTCCAAATCGTGGAAAGATTCACAGAATCAACAGGATTATCATAATATATTTTAAACAAAGCATGGAATGCACGAACAGACAATGCATGAGTTTGTTAAGCATAAATTTTTATAAAAGCAACAATAATGATTACAAAAGAGTCAAATGCATTCCCACCTTTTTGAAGACAAGCCACGCCTACCTCGAGATCCAAGGTCCACTGGTTCGTCCTTTGAATCGGTCGTGGTTAATACTAACTGTTAATCAAATAAGCATTCTAAGAGTTTAGCCAAAAGGCTCATACAAGGCACATACACATCTAACTAATGGTTCTAAGTCCATTTATTTATCATTCTACATCTTTAGCATATCTAAGCTCTACAATTTTACGCATCCAATTAGGTTGATCATATAGTCCATTAGCTAAGTCTTATGAATATCTACAACTTTGTAGAAGAAACCCAATGCTAATTCAGGATCTAACTCATCAAACTAATAAAACTAGTCCTAAGCCCAGGTCTACTGAACAAGCCCATTACACAAAGCTTGGCCAACTGGGTCAATTAACAGTCAACGGTTCAACTAACAGTAAACGTCCAGTCAAGGTCAAGTCCTGGTCAATGGTCAAACTCAGTCAACTGGTCAAGGTCCACTGAGTTAAGGTATGGTCAACTGAGTCAAACTGATTCAACTCAGTCAAATAGTCTGAGTCAGGTAAGTCAGCTAGACTGACTGGGATGACTAACAAGTCTAAACTCTATTATAGTTACAAGATCACAACCACCCTGGTTATATTCAGTAGATTAATACACAAGTTATTCATTTTAAAAGAATCTACAACTTAAATATAAATACATAACAACTTCATAATCACTACCAACCTGAATTCAGGCTTGCATCATTACAACTCAGTTTCATCACCATTCGACAGCAATACAGGGAACAACACCCAACATTATACACACAAAACTCTAATTTCATATCAACTTCAAACAATTTATTCGATCAATTACAAACTTCGCTTACCTGACATTGCAGTTGCAAGCCTTCCATTAGAGGTTTAACTCAACACAATCACTAAACTCTTATTCTAACAACACTGCCAATCCAACTCAATATCACCCGCAACTTACAATAACTGTCACCAACAGAACATCACCATTGTACTCAAACAACATCATCTTTACAACTACATATCTCCATCTCCAGTTCTGCAACTCATGTTACATACACATACACACACAGTTCAAAACTCTGCACCTCAGCTCAATACAATCAAATAAAACACAGCAGCACCATCACCATATCAATCACATCTTCCCAATCCTGCTATTCGCTACACAAACCTAATCCATGAACATAACAAACTCATTTATCATTTTTAATTCTACCAATTCATAGATGAAACTTCCATTAATAAAATCAATAGTTACAAGTTTAGCTTTACCTGCAATCATCTTAATTTCAGCTGCAGCTACCCTTCTTCTCAGAATTCTCCTATTTTAATCAATCTCACGAACACCAACAAGAACCCTAAGTTCTCATTAACAGCTTCAAACTTCCATCTCAGCAAACCACAAGTACTTCATACACCTATATTTCCCTGTAATTCAACTCCATTTAATTACAACCAAATTCCATTCAACACCCATCTCAAATCTTAACTCAAATATCATCTAATTGAACTCAATTGACAAGATTAAATAACTTTATTAATCAAAAGAGTAGTTACCTCAAAATGATTCCACTCAAGCAATTGAATTTAAACGCTTCTTTTTACTTTCACTTGATTCAGTAATTCTTCCCAAAACCATCACTAACTCATATGTTCTAAATAACAAACACTAAGCAGCCTCCATGACTATCCTCTGTTCTCAGTGAAATTTAGTTCAATTCCCAATTCCCAATTCTCAAACCCAAAACCTAATTTCCTTTTTCATCATCATAACCTCTCCATCTTACAAATCTATCTAAATATTCTCAATCTTTGATCAATTCGAATTCTAATACAACATGCAGAAACCCTAATTCATTGATGCTTCACTAGAATAAGTCCATATTATCAGTTTAACTTCCAACCATAACTCTAATTCATTTAATCCCTCAATACCCATCTTAAATCACCCTCCTAAAACTTCAATTTCATCATCTAATTCATCTTCAATAGAATCTCGAAACCTGATTCAGAAACCCTAGTTCTCAGTTCATCTCGAAGATAAATTCAGAACTTTAATTGAACTTAACCCATGATTCTTTATACACAATAGCTCCTTAATTCATCTTCTAAATCTTCAGAACATTAATTAACATTATAAACCCTAATTCCAGTTATAATAGTATCATCCATTTCTTCTTCTCCAAAGCTTAATCAACTTCAACACCTGCCTAGCTTCACCAAGTTTACTAATCTCTTTATGACCAACGTACTCGATTCATGAACACGCTTCACAGAAGTAAATAAAACGAAGAACAGAAGAGAAATAGAAGAGAAAATAAGAAAAGAGGAAGAAAAAATAAGAATAAGAGAAAAATGAATTCTCTTCTCGATTTGGAGATAAGGCCGACCCAACTCTCTTTGACACATGCAGTCACAAGGGAAATATTCCAAATTATTATTTTACCCTCCGAGAAAAATTGATAAATCTTCTTCACCTAGTGTACCAAAGACGCGTGCGAGTAGTCCATTATGCATAACTTTTCGAGACCCATTTACTGATACTAATTTCGTATTTATATCATTGTTAGATTAATTCTTATTAATCAACGTCCGTGTTAAAATAAATCGAGTTATTAGCGGCTAAATCATCTCTTGACTGGTCTAATAGCGTTGACGAGCAAGTGGGTCCTTACACAAACCGTAGCTATATAGTTCATAAACTGATTCGAGTGAATCAAATCATTTTTGCTTCAATTGTGTCTTGTGTAGTACATAATATTTCCTTGCAATTGAACAACTTTCTAACTAGTTCATTTGAGTCATTTGAACTAGTTATGGTGAAGAATAATATGGTTGATATGAAAGTGATCATATGGCTAACCATTTGGTTTACTATTGTTGAACCAACTAATGTACAAGTTTGGGTACGGTTACACAAGACTAGAAACGTGCATTTCATGTGTGTATAACAAGCTATGTTTTAGATCTAATGGTTGATAAATATTAGCTTGAATCTAAATCAAGTTTTCATCTAACGGTGAATATTAAATATTTTTTTACCAAGGTAACTTAGATTGCAAACCCTAATTTGAAAGACTATACAAGGGAGAACTCGAGCAATTGGGAAACCTAATCCACACACATTTTGTGTGATACTAGTTGTGCTAAGCTAGAGTTGATTCTCTTTTAACCTTTGGTTTTTTCTTCTAAACCAGGTTAACGACTTAAAGACTTCATTGGGATTGTGAAGCCAGGTCGATACTACTTTTCTTGTAGTTATGTGATCTTATCTTGCATATTCTATCGTATGAGTACAATTGTAATAATTGTCTTGAGATTTATATCTCCGATAGGAAAGATATAAAATTAATCACAAACACTTCATCTCATCGTTTGTGATTCTACAATATCTGTTTTCGCTGCGTCGATTAAGATTATTGTTAGGTGATTGATAATACTAGGTTGTTCTTCGGGAACATAAGTCTGGTTTATCAATTGGTTCATGTTCACCTTGATTTATCAAAATACGGGACAAAACTCGTAGGTATATTCGTGGGAGACGGATTTATCTATTACCGTAGACTTTTCTGTGTGATACAGATTTGTTTATTAAAGTCTTCGACTTTGGGTCGTAGCAACTCTTAGTTGTAGGTGAGATCATCTAAGAAAATCAAGTACATAGTATCCTGCTGGGATCAGAGACATATGAGCATAATTATACCTTGGATTAGTGTAAGATTGGTAGGGGTTCAACTTCAGTCCAGACTGAAGTTAGTTTAGAGTAGGATAATGTCTGTAGCGGCTTAATACAGTGTATGTTCAATCTGGACTAGGTCCCGGGGTTTTTCTGTAGTTTCGGTTTCCTCGTTAACAAAATTCTGGTGTATGTGTTATTTCTATTCCCCATTATATTTTGTTATATAATTGAAATATCACAGGTTGTACGTTGTTCAATCAATTAGAATTTCCGACCTTTTGGTTGTTTATTTAAATTGATTGAGACTTGGATATTGGTTTTTGGTACCATCCAAGTTTATCTCTCTTATATTTAAATTGAGACTCGCAGTTTGCTTGAGTAAGATTTAAATCGAGAGATGGAGAAATAGAAACTCTTTGATATACTTTTCTATTGATTGAGTCTAACTGTCTAGTTTATTTTCATAAAAGTATATTGGAGTTTGTCCATACACTCATACAGATTGCTAAGCGAAATATTGGGTGTGGTTGTTAGACCCCCGCTTTTTCAACTATGTATCACCGGGGCCTTACGGCCCCATGGCTCATCCTCTGCTTAGTGTCATGTATCATGTAATCTTTGGTGTCCGACACAGAGTTTATAGCTTGTATGTTCTGTGAGAGTATTTGAAAGTAACATTAATATGCTTCTGTAATTATCCTGGTTTATGTCATATAGATATCACAGTCGGTGATTTCTTAAAATAAATTCCTTGATTTCTATTTTATTCGCTGATTCCAGGATAATAAAATGGTGATCATAGATTATATGTGAACATTATCTATGAAAAAATATCTTTTGACATAGCCAAAAACCTAGTGAATCATAACATAATGTGACCAATATAAACTAGATTTATAGCATACCTTGCCATGAATGTTAATTGACTAAGATAACAAAAGAATTTATATGCATTTAAAACTACTCCCGAAAGTGAATGAATACGTCTTTGACCCATCCATGAATTTAAAACTTCTCTTGCCATTTCAATATTCTTGCATAGTTATATTTTTTTCTCGAGTTTAGATTTTTTTCAATGCTGGTTAGGTATATCTGGTCTAGATGTTGTTTGAATTGTCGTAGGTTGTATTTTTGTTTTGGTTTGAACTTTTCCATATTTTTATGATTGTTATCATATATTTGTAAAGTTTCTATTAGACCTACCTTGTGCAAAAAGACTTATGCATATGTTGATTATTTACACACCGTTTTCGTAACCTAATTTCCTAAATATTCAATTAACTCCTTGTTGATTTCTTTGAGTTTTAAATCGCGGATGTCTTATGTTCAATGAGATTTTCATCCTTTAAATAAGCCTCGAGCATGTTACGGTCATCATCAACATTATCATGAAAGAAATAATCCTTGATAATTATTAGTCTCAATATTGTGTGTCGGATTTCATCTTGTTGTTTATTGCTACCTCCTTCGTCAAGTTATGATATATTCTCCGTTGTTTTTGGTTCTTGGATCTCTAGACCTAAAATAGTTATTTTCCTTATGTTTGTTATTATCTGTCTTTTCCGCTCTACTTAGGTTTTTATCTCATAATCATATGCTTATGTTATCCATGCATCAATACTGATAGAATACAATTTATGTTATCTAGGTATCACCATTGATGATCACCTAAAATTTTATTTCATGTCATTTTTATTCGTTAATATATTGGAATTAAATGTTCACCATGACCATTGATTGAATATAAATATCACTCTTTAAATTTAATGGCAGTCAAAGTATAATGTAGTTTATGAGATGATATTTGGCCATTTTTATCTAACAAATTAGAACATGCAAACATGGTTCGAATACAAGGAATCTTTTAACCAAAGAGAAAATGAACAATTATTTACATGAAACGAATAAATGAACAGTTTCAGTATTTCTTTTAATAAATTATTCTAAAGAGAAAAGTTTTTAAGGATTTAAAAGCAATAAGCCTAAATTTTATGAAAGGAATCCAGGAAATTTATACCGAAGAGAAAAATATTCGGATATGAATAAGAATTCAAATTACTGAGACAATAACAACATAGATAATGAGGTGAATAATGCAAAGGCAACATATGATAGTATGAACAATATAATCTTGGGTTATAGCATACCTTGTCAAAAGTATAAATGAAGAAAAGAACAAAATAATTAAGATTCATTGGAAAAAAAGTGAATGTATAAGCTATATTACAGAGGCTAATAGGCCTGAAATCTGATGGTGTTTCAACACATAAATTTTTCGGAATTAAAACTTGATAAGTAAAATTCAACTGCTTGAATAAGTAACCTATTTTGAAAACGTGTTTAACTATATCAACCAAATCATCTGCAACTTCATCCCAACAAATTTGATAAAATCCTGCTTGGAAACCATCAAGACCCGGTGAAGCCTAAGAATTATTCTGGAACACCACTTGCCGAATCTCCTCCCTCGTAGGAATCCCAGTAAGATCATCATTATCTTCCTTAGAGATACATGGAGTAATCAACTAAAAATATCCGAGTCTTGTGAAGGATTATTAAAAGTAATAATAGTGCTGAAGTGATTAAGAAGAAGGTCTTGTATTCCTCTCTTGAAGTCTACCACTTTCAATGTTCATCTCTAATGGAATCAATTTGATTATGCCTTTATCTGAAATTTGCCTTTGCATGAAAAAAAAATTGTATTTTTATCATGGATTTGAAGAAGTTTATCTCTGGACTGTTGAAAACCAATATCAACTCTAATTTGATACCAATGTCGAAGTTCTGACTTTTGTTGTATTCTACCATCCACATTTCCAAAAGTCAATTTTTTCCATTCTCGAATTCCTTTGCGAGCACTATTCAGTTTCTTAGTAAATTGAGCAGCATGCGATCCATACTGAGAAGCTTTCCATTCCCCTTGAATCATAGCCTTAAAAGACTCATGCTTAGTTTGTGTCTCATATAATCGAAAAGGTTTATACATCCTAGAATATTGAGGATTAGTATATAATAATATGAGAGCATGATCTAAATCCACCGAAATGAAGTTGTTGATTATGTCATCTAGAAAAAATAAGATCCATTCATTAGAAGCTAAAGCTTTATTCAATCTGGTTTGAAAAAATCGAATAGCTTTCTGTTTGTACCCAAAATTACTTCTAGGCACTAAACACGATGATTTGATGATGAATATTGAAAATTAGGGTTATGAATCGATAGAAAATAAATAAGAGACAAGGATTTAATGTGGTTCGGAAAGTGTTGCTTACATTCATGGAGGAAGGGGGATATATTGTATTGATTATGAGATTACAATAGTTTTGGTATGGTTAGCTAACCTAGGATTCCATATCCTCTAATGGTTTAGGATACATGTATTTATAGTGTTTATGTAACCCTAATTCTGATTTAAACTTCATGTGCAAGCAACTTGGGCAACAAAACTTCTTTCACGGGCCGGCTAGACGGGCTTGATTACGGGCTCTCCGTGTATAAAATACACGGTACAAACATCGCCCCCTCTTAACCTCCAATTTGTTGGAGGTTAAGAAAATTGTTTTTTCTCCTACGTTGACTGTTGATGACTTAACTCTCACCCAAGATTAAGTAGAGACATTACGAAGACGCCCCCAACTGTAATTACCTGCAAAAAAATTGCTCACGTGCTAGGTAAGACTTTTTTACACATAGTGGACTTGTGATGCTCGAGAGCCAGTCGAGTCTTGAGTATAATGTAGTGTGTTTGCATCTGGGGAAAGGCTTTTTGCTCGGAACGTAACAAGGCTGAAGCGCTCGCTGCTCGGGCAGGCTGGTTGTTGCTTGTATTAAGTAAGAGTCTTTGGACCAATATCGGGCATTGGGCTCGTGCTGAGACGAGACTTTATATGAACCAACATCGGGCGTTAGGCTCGTGGTCGAGACGAGATTTATGCTTTCCAAGGTGTAAGTCTTTGTACTCGCGTGTAAGGCGATATTTTATGATTGCGATAAGATCAAGACTAATGTTCTCACATGCAAGGTGAGGCTTTAGGTGCTTGCGATGTGATGCAAGGCTAAACATTGAAGGGTTTAGGAAATCCTCATCTCGAACTCGACCATATCGCTTTCCACGAACCTCGAACTCGATCATGTTGCTGCTCCAAGTGCACATCAAAGTTTCTTAAACATAGGAAATTTTGCTTCCATATTGTAGGGAATTGAAATACAATTCTAACGAGCCAAAAATCACTCAATTCGGCCTTAAAACAAAGAAGTTATTGACGAAACAAGATTTGAACGAAGCACGTGTGCTATTGCATACATGGCAGTGCTGACTGGATAGGAGAGATGACGAGGCACTGCTGATAGGGACGGTGTGCTGATGTGGTAGTGTCTCATTTGGTCCATTTCAAAAACTGTCGAATTGCTGACGTGGTAGTCAGTGCTGACATGACAATGCTGACTAAGCCATTTTTCTAACATAGCAGAGCTGAATATCGAACTCTGCTGATGTATACTTGTTACACATGTGTTTTCTCTGGATTGGATGACCTCTGTGAATCTGTTTCGTCGATCCTGAAGTTGGACCGAGGCTGGACAGATCGTACAGATGAGATCTGTTGAATCTGACGATTCTGGTTCACTGAATCTGGAGTTGTACGAGAGGCTGGATGAAGATTAGGTTTTCGTAACGATTTCTTCAACAGATTGTCACGGTTTCTTCAACTCTTTGGCAACAGTTTCTTCAAGCTCCCAACGGCTTTTTCAACCCTTCGTAACAGTTTTTCTGAAACCCTAACTTTTTTTGCTGTTGATTTTTGCATGGAATCCGTGCACGATTTCTTTCACACCTCTCTCAATGATAAAACATGATTCTTTCACTCGAATCCCCTTAGTCGGCGCCAATGTTTGTACCCAAAATTACTTCTAGGCAATAAACACGATGATTTGATGATGAATATTGAAAATTAGGGTTATGAATCGATAGAAAATAAATAAGAGACAACTTTATGGATTTAACGTGGTTCGGCAAGTGTTGCCTACATCCACGGAGGAACGGGGAGATATTGTATTGATTGTGAGATTACAATAGTTGTGGTATGGTTAGCTAATCTAGGATTCCATATCCTCTTAGGGTTTAGGATACATGTACTTATAGTGTTTATGCAACCCTAATTCTGATTTAAACTTCATGTGTAAGCAACTCGGGCAACAAGACTTCTGGAAACTTCTAGAATCTTGTTTCACGGGCCGGCTAGACGGGCTTGATTACGGGCTCTCTGTGTATAAACTACATGGTACAAACACTTTCCTATGATTGGACCATGTAAATGGATTTCCAGTGAATGAGACTTCTTGAAAACCACACTAAGAGATTGTTTGGTATATGATATTAGGTGTGGAGGGTTTGTGAGTCGAGAAAGATTGTCTATTCATAGCAGAACAAAGTTACATTTAGATACCCAAGAATAACCCACAGAATATTCATATTCATACCCATTTCCGCAATAAACTTCAATTGATTTGTTCTTTCCTCATCATAAGAAAAACTATACATGCATGTGAGTACCGACTGTTGATTTTTAGGACCGGTATGGACTATGAAATTAACCATATTATCATGCAATAAAAAATAAGCATTCTTATTTTGTTGTTTGGTTTCAGAAAGAAAAATAATGTCAGAGCAATATTGAACTATGCAATCTTTTAAATGATTTCTAGTATGCTTGTTTCCTAGACCTGGAACATTTCATACAAGAATTCTCATATTTACTAAACAAGTTAACTTGTAAGACTTGTGAGTAAAACTAAAAGTAAAAACTAGATGATTAAAGAGAAATGAACAAGTAAAGTGAAAAGACCAAATATATAAAGAGAACGGATATGTATATTAACTCGGTCTTCCTGCTCTGTTGCTAGGTCCCTAAAATTCTGGTTAACAAGGTTGTCCCAATCTCCCGTCTGAGGATAACACTTTATAGAAACTTGGATTCATTTTATGTTCAACATTTTTAAAATCCTGTGGCACATAATCATCCTGGTACTAGTTAGAGAATGATTACACATGAACGTAGGTACGTAAATTGATGTTGAAGATGTGAAACAAGAACATTGTCTACTAATAAACGTACAAGGATATATCAGGTGTAGGGCTGCACATAACCGACCCAACCCACCGACCCAACCCGCACCCACCAAGATTAACCCGCACCCGACCCAACCCACTTAGGAGTGGGTTGACTATGGGTGAGCACGCCAGAACCCGCCATATGTTGGGTCGGTTGCGGGTAGAAACTTCCATCACCCGACCCAACCCGATCACCCGTCAGAATTCCCTAACCCTTAGATTATGTATCATAGGATGAATCTCGGCCACAGAAAGGACCATATATATTTTCTAACCCTCATTCGCAGTTCGCACGCACCCCTTATCACTTCACTCCTCTTCAGCGGCTGGAGTTCAACATCTTCTCTTCTTCACTCGGTCTGTCAATTGCATCAATTCTCAACTCACATCACCACTAGAAATCCAATAACGAAAGGTAAGAGTCGTAAGACAGATTAATTGAACGCCCTCTCCACCTTTAGAACCATACAATCCCTTTTCTTCCGTGTTGTCTTCTTCTCAAACTCATAGCAGCAGAAGTTACCAACACCAAAACCAAAAGCATCAAAAGCTAATTTGATTCAGAGAAGTGGGTAATGGATCTGATGTACTTTGGTCTTCTTCTTCCACTTTTATAACCCTCTGATATATATCTTGAATGTTGAATGTTGATTTTCTTCGATTAGATTTTTTGAATTTAATTTCATTGTGTGGAAACTAACATCATGGTCATAAGGAGATTCAGAAATTAAATTTTGGGTGTAAAAAGCTTGAATGAAGCTGACGTTTAAAATTTTGGATGAGAAATTGACGGGTATTTTCTTGAAACGTTCTGTAAATTGAACTCAAAGTGATGGATTTGGTGATTTTCTTTGATTTTGAATTTGGGGTATCTGTTTAGGGTTTTTTTTTTTTCTTTCCAATTTGGGGTTTAGCTATTGTTGTTATAATCTTTGATTAATTGATTAGGGGACTGTTTTCTACCTAGTGTTCTAGTCATATGCCTTACGTGTATTATAACTATCTAGATTATAAATTATTACCAACTACTACTAGTTTCATTTTAAAACAATGAATCTGAAATCAAGCTAAAAATGGTATTATAAAACTATCAAATTGTTGTCACCCAGATTGTAAAATTAGGTTAGGAGTTTCAACAATGATGAATTAAGGTTGTGGTTTGGGAATTGGGAGTAACTCTAACGAAATCTGCTGTTTTGTGGCAATTGGATATACAGATAATGAAATCAAGATAAAATATCAATAAGCAGCCGAAGCATTTAAGTCTGAGAATCCATCCTTCAAGCGCATTCTGCAAGCCTCGCATTTAAAAGGAATCTTGGTAAGCATTCCAACACGAAAACCATATATTTTCATGTCTCTTAGTATGTTACTTACATTTTGGTATTGGCCCTTTAATTCAAGATCTTTGTAGTTTTCATGCACATGGCCACACGGTATATGGATATACAAATAAAATGATTTTAGTAAATGATTTCACTTTGAGAATCACTTATAATCCGTGATAGGCCATCCTACCACTTTTTTTAAGGAGTTGGTCGCGACTACTAATTCATCTTCCATAACAAATGTCTGTGATTTTTTATGGTGCTTCTTGAATTTCTTAACATTGTACTCCAGTGCCTTAACTGACTTCGTAGTATATGTAGTATTTTCTGAAGTCTCTTCCCCAGATTCCTCACCTAATTGTATTGGAGTGTTATAATCATTTGATTAATTGTTGTGTCCTGTTATTTTGTGAAATGTAAAGTTTAATCTGTTAAGTTAATTTATACACTCATTTGTTCTTTCATGAGTATTAATCTGGGGAATCTGTAGTATGCGCTTGTGACTGCTTTGTATCTATTCCTCAATCTTATGGACAAGAACATAATCTACTTTCTGCAGTTCCCACCCCGAACAGAAATTGCATAATGTATCATACAAACAGATTATACCTACTTTGATTGATAAGCAATAATCAATTAGTAAATTCAGTTTGAACAGCAACGTTACAAGCTGTTAGATAGTGGAAAATGTATGGACTACTGGGAATTCATGCAAAATCCCTCATCCCTACCCTTTGTCCTAAACTAGTAGGTAATCTGTGTTCAAATATCCGAACCTATATTTCCATATCCATTTGGAGGCTCATTCCTGGTGAGGCACACTAGTACCAAGGATGCAGTAAGTGTTGGCACCAAAGATTATGTCTGCAATTGGAGGTTAGTAATTCAGACATTTAATGTTGGTAACTAGGGACCCTGATTTGATCTGCCAAAAATGGCTAACCTGTAATTGCACTACGTCTATAGCATTTGTTTCTTCTTAACATGCCTGCTTATATGATTTTGCTAGTTCCTGCATTTCTCTATTTATCTTTGTTTTGAAGCTTATTTATCTTGGCTGAATCATTTCCCTTGCAGATTGCAGATCTATTTGGTGACCTTGCTACTTCTTCCATCATCATAGATGATTGATTTCAGGCTTCCAGCGCTTTCAGGGGTTAAAAGTCTACATTTTTCGATGGAGGAAGCTGGTCGCTTGATACGAATCACATCACATGATCTTTATTTTCTTCAGCTATTAGATTCAGTACAGTAGAGTAGCCAGTAGGCTAGTAATTCACGTTTTGAACTTTTAGAAGTTGAACTCATTTTTATTTTGTAAACACTTTTAGTTTTAAGTAACTTATGATGCTAATTGTCTGCACTTTTAGTTCCTACATTTCATTGAATTTTATGACGGGTTAACCCGCCACCCACCCGAACCAACCCGCTGTAATGTGGGTCGGGTTAAAACCGACCCACTCTAATGATGGGTTGGTTGTGGGTGACATCTTATGTTACCACCCATCAGTGGGTGAGGTCAAAACCGACCCAAACCGACCCATGTGCAGCCCTAATCTGGTGGTATGACCTCCCTTGAATTATTAAATTTCTACTAAATTTTGCAACCTTATCGGCAGTGCTATTGCATATCCAAGGAACACTACACTGGCAACTATTGATAGTTGTAAGTAAATCATTGGCATCACGAATAATGGCTTTATTTTCCCAAGCAATATTGTTAATTTTCAAAGTGACAATCACTACTACGATCGTTATATTTATGATACTCAGTATAGTTAAAATAATCACATTTTTAATTGCATCGATAGTTATCTTCGTTCTAAAATTAGTATTGACAATCACATTTCACGCAATAGTTACAATTACAGCGACATTTACATGTATAGTTACATTTGTAATGAAAGTGTAAATAGTAGTTACAACGAGAGTTGCAGTATACAAATTAGGACAAATATAAGTGATTTCAATAGGGTCCAAGGGCATGGCTCAACGGTATCCCATCAACTCCAGTAAAGAGGAAGTTAGGGGTTCAATCTCTACTGTAAAGATTTGTACTTTATTTAGTTGTATAGAGGGTTTTGGCGGGGTTGGGCACGGAAATGGGGCCAATCCAACTGGATGGATTTGGGTAGGGGTCTTGGTTCAACTTTAGATTAGCAAAAAAAAAAAGTGATTTTAATATGAGAAGAAGATATAATGATCTCGATATAAATAAAAAAATACATAAATTTGTGGATTCAATGCAAGAGTTGTTATGGGTAAAATTATAAGAAATTTTTGAAGTCAAAATTCAATGTTTTGACGAAAAGTTTAAATTCATATGTTATGAAGAAGAGGGTTACAACCATCACATAAAAAAAATAAGAAGAAAGAAAAAGAGGACCATGCGACCACATCCTTTTATTTATAAAAAACACTATCGAAGAACGGGCCCTAGCTCAGCTGGTCATCCCCGTTCCCCAAAGTTTCATGCGTTCCAGGAGGTCCCAGGTTCAAGCCCCCGATGGTGTAATATTGCAGGAATTAACATGGAAGGTAGTGTTAGTTTACCCCCCTTGTGACACAATCTCAGCCCCTCATCCCGCTTCGGCTCCCTTGGCTAGGTTACCCATGAGGCTCGCTGGTAGGTTAGCACAGCAACCTGTTCAATTAATGTAATACTATGTTGTTGGAGCTTAGCTTGTTAGGCTTCCAACTAGAGTTAATGTAATACTCTTTATCCAATTATAATTTAAAAATAATTATATGAATTAAACTTAACATATCAGTTTTTGAGGCCCACAACAACTGTAATGCCTTAACAACAAGAATGGCATCATCTTCCTTTTTACTTTTTGAACCAAATACCCTTGAGTTTATTTCCTGCCAAATGATCCACACGACTGAAAATGGTAACCATTCTTAGATTTGTTTTTCTTGACACAAAGTTGGTGATGTTTCAAGTTTCAAAATTATTTTCCAAGTTATCTTGCATACGCTATGAGATCCTAAATTCATGCTTCCCTAGTATATTCACAATGCAATAACAATGGTATCTGATTCTATCTTCATCTTCTTCACTGTAGAGTTTACAAATGGCACTGATACAACGATAATTTTTGTGTTGTAGGTTGGAAAGACTAGGTAGAGACTTACGGAAGGTTGTCCAAAGTAACATACATACCTTTGTGGGGATTTCCTTCTTCGAAATGGTTGTTGTTGCATGATAGTTTTGTAGCTTAGTCGGCATAAAAAAAAAATTGCTTTAAAGGTTAATTGTATTAAATAAAATGTAAAAAGACCAGGCCTTGAGAAGAACCTAGTCCCCATTTTTATAATGTTACAAAAACTGATATTTCAGCTATTTATCACCACCTTCCGGTGTGTAATTAGCTCTCTAAATACATTGTTTGTAAACCATTTTTGATCTGCTCCCCAATTGTAAATCAAAAGTTTGATGTGATAGGGATTGCATTTTGTGAAGCAGACCAGATGAAAAATTGCACCTTTAGGGGCACCAATTGAATCCAAATGCAAGAATAAGGAACAATATTATGTGGTTCAGGCAGTTGTTTTACTAACCATCTATAGCAAATTTTTGCAGAGAAGCCTCCAGTTGCTGAGAAAATAAGGGCATCTTCATTAACTTCATCTAGAATTGGAGGAGCTCCAAGTTGTGTAAAGAGTTGTATCATTTCTGGAATTTCTGATGGATACAAATTTCTTTTCAGTTTGATATCCCAAGCTTCATTTGATATCATGTCTTTAACTGAAGCTTCTTTTAAGGTAGCAATCTTGAAAATTTTAGGATACCTTTCTTTCAAATATTTTGTTCCATTCCATGCATCCCACCAGAAGTAAACTGCATTCCCTTTATGCAATTGAATTGTAGTAAGATTCTCCACTATCTCTTTTTGTTTTTGGATGTTTTTCCATACACCTCTTCCATGTGTTTGATTTGAATCTTTCACCCTCAGTGCTTCTGGCTTTGTTTTAATTTTTTCTTGAATGATTCTCCTCCAAAGGAATTGCTTTTCTTTTGACAATCTCCATGTCCACTTTGCAAGCAGTGCTTGATTTGTGAGCTTCAAATTTCTTATCCCAAACCTCCAAGATTCTTTGGTTTCGTAACTTTCTTCCATTTGACCCAATTTATCCTTTTTTTGTCTGCTGTTGACCCCCATAGAAAGTTCCTCATTATCTGAATCATTTTTTTCTCTACATTTGCAGGCATCAGAAAAATGAACATGAAATAAATTGGCAGACTGGCTAAAGAAGAGTTTATCAAAGTAACTCTCCCTGCTTTTGTGAAAAAATTTCTCTTCCAAAGAGCTAATTTCTTCTGAAATTTTTCAATCATTGAATCCCATATACTAGTCGGCATAATTCAAGACCACTAGTTTTACTAGTTTCATTAATTTCCCATCGTTTTTAGACTAGATATATATACTTTCACATGCGACTAAAAAAAATCAACTTCATGAATTCTACACTTCTAAGAAAGTAAAATTGGGGTTCTAGATTCTAAATTCTTATCAACCAAAACATCCCTCTTTTTTCTTTTTTGGTAAGTTAGATTCTATTAAATGAAGACCATAAATACAAGAAATTTACAAGATAGAAAGCAAGAAAATAGGCCAGAGTGTCCCAACTTTTTTTTAAACTATTTTAATCTGAAATAAGATAAGAAATGCGCTTTCAGAACAATGCAGGTTCCCTGGTTTGCAATCTCAAGGTGGCAAAAAAATGTGTCAATCTTTCAGAAATGCGCTTGGATTGGAGGTTTATACACATCTACAGAGAAGTGAACTTCTCTGCAGATATAATGGAAAAAAAATGTGTCAATCTTCAAAGTTACAACCAAAGACCACATTTCCTTACACATTTGGAGAATGAACAACAAGTTTACTACAGATTTTGTTAGAATTGCATTTTGTGATTTTTTTTGTATTCTTTTGTTCTTAAATCTTTTTGTAAACCTTTGGTAATTTTTGTTAATCAATAAAAATATTATTATCGAGCAAAAAAAAAAAGATACAACATGCATTTCATTAGAAATGATGAAGTCTGGCTTGCCAATAGAGTTTATGATTCCCCTTATTGCAATGTGCAACCCTTCTTGGCCAAGTTATCATCCGAGAAGTCAACTTCTCTAAACACATGCTCAAAGATGACACCATCATAATTAGCACAGTCTGCTAACCTGCTATGTTTGATACACTAACGCATATTCCCTTTACTACAAGACTGTATATAACTGCAAGAGTCTGTTCGGACTTTAATAAGCCTGAAAAAAAACTGAACACCAAGGTATTTTAAAAGATTTTTCCTACTTTCCATCCTCACATTCCCTATTTCCTATCCACATAAATTTCCATCCCTAATAATCATATGTGCCACCCATATATACTTTCATATGCCCTAAATACCGTCTCTTTGACAATTTATTTAAACCAAAAAATAAGAAAATCCTAAGTTACAACATCACTTCTTTTTCTCCGACCCTATCACCAACAACTACTTCTTTTACTCCATATCCACCGGTCCTCCTCCATCTTCAATCACATTTTTTGTTTAATTTTTGCTTCTAGCACGTTCATAATAGTAACAGTCTATTTCTATTTCTTATTGTTTATTTATTACAGTTATTCTTTAGCTGTCTTTTCTATTTTTATCGGTTAGGATTTCCACACGTGTGTGGCTCTTATTCTTTCCTCTTTGTCCAGTGTATGTATTTATTACTTTGTACGGACATCTTTTTGCTTAGTGAAGAATTCTGTTTCAATCTCTCAGTGTGTTACTGTGGTATCAGATGGAATTCTCGATCCAGTCTCAATTTCTGCAACTGTGATTCTACTCTGATCTTTCTTCTTCTATCATATTCATACAATCTTCTTCAGATTCATCCTTACAGTACCAAATACTCTGAAATATTATCACTAGATCTACATCTTTTCTAGTTTCTCGATCTTCTTAAAATCTTCTTTGAATTCTTTCTTAATCTTTACGAAGTTAAGATCTGATTCTAATGGAAAATCCAACTTCTTACTCAATTTATAAAGTTCCAATAAATCAACTCATAAGTATTGTACAATTGAAACTCAAGGATGATAATTTTCTCATCTGGAAAGCTTTGATGCTTCATGTAATTCGTAAATTCAAGATCATGAAGTATCTTGATGAAACTTGTGAATGTCCAATGCAATTTACAACTCGTGCAAATGCTAATAATGGAATATAAAATCATTTATATACGGATTGGATGGACTAAGATGCTACTATAATGGTGCGGATAAACTCAACAATATCTGATAGTGTTATCTCTTATTTTGCTTCTGCAACTTCTTCAATTGAGTCATGGAAAGGTATATCTGATCGCTTTGCTTG
Source organism: Papaver bracteatum (assembly GCA_023529315.1). NCBI lineage: Eukaryota > Viridiplantae > Streptophyta > Magnoliopsida > Ranunculales > Papaveraceae > Papaver > Papaver bracteatum. The sequence continues at coordinate 1,474,310 of JAJJWX010002300.1, forward strand.
AATTTCTTATACTCATGCAATTTAATTAAGAACTAAGTTTATGAATATTAAGAAAAGAAATTCAACTATTGCTGCATACACTAATGAAATTAAGATAATTATTGATCAGTTAGCTACTGCTGGATTTATTATTTATGATGATGAGATTGTGGTTGTTATGTCAGGTGGATTGGATGTTAATTTTAACTCTGTTCCTACATCTATGATAATTCGAAATCCACATGTTACCAGTCTTGAATTACATAACTTTCTTCTTAGTGAAGAGTTAGTTATCAATAATAAGATTGCTTGTTCATCAATTGAGTCCACAAATAGAGCTTTTTATGCTTCTAACAGTAACACTGGTAGAGGTAATTCAAGATTTTTTTCTAGAGGAGGTCATGGTTATAATTCTGGTAGAGGTTTTGGTAGAGGTAATGGTATCATGTTTCTTTAGCTAATCCTGCTTTTTTTACTTCCGGTGATAGATCCAATTCAATCTCCTCTGGCAAGAGACCAACATGTCATATTTGTCATAAATATGGTCATGTTGCTGATGAATATTGGAAAAGAATTAATTTTTCTTATCAAGGCAGAGCATCACCAAGAAATTTACAGGCTATGTTTGCTTCTGCAATTATTGTTATGGGTCAGAATCCTTGGTATGTAGATTCAGGTGCAACATATCATTTAACTGCAGATGCTTCTAACATTGCTTCAACTTCTACTTATGGAAGCAATAAAACTATCACTACAGTTAATGGTGAAGGTATGAGAATAAACAAAACTGGATCTTCTCTCTTTTTAGTACTAAATCAAAACTTTATTTTAAAGAATATTCTACATGTTCCTATAGCTTCACAAAACTTGATTTCTTTTCATAACTTACTAAAGACAACAATCGTTCGATGAATTTTACTTCAAATGATTTTACTATTAAGTATGTGAATTAAGGAAATATCCTCTTTCAAGGGACCAGTGAGGATGGACTTTATCCGCTACATTGCAACATTACATCTCCATTGGCAATTATATCCTTTGCTTGCAATAAAGCTTCTTCAACAACATGGCATAGGAGATTAAATCATCCTTGTTTTCAATCTCTTAGTAGGCTAGCTAGGATTATAAATTTTTCACATAAGACTCTTACTTGTACTGAGTGTCAAGTATGTAGAAGTCATATGCAACCTTTCTATATGTTCATGTCATCTACTGCCGCACCTCTAAAATTGTTACACATGGATGTATGGGGACCTGCATTTTGTTGTTCTGTTAGTTTTTTCAGATATGATGTTAATATTATTGATGATTTTACCAAGTTTTGATGGGTCTATCCTTTGTCTATTCAGCCAGATTTTAAGACTATTTTCATTAACTTCAAATATTATGGAGGAGAAGAGTTTGTTAACAATGCTCTCAAAAATATTTTACTCAATAATGGTATTTCTCATCAAATTACTTGTCCACACACACCTGGACATAATGGTGTGGCAGAGACAAAACTAAGCATCTTATAGAGATTACAAGAACTTTTTTATATCAGGCTGCTTTTCCCTTTGAGTTTTGGTTTGATGCTTTGTCTACTGCAAACTTTATTATCAACGGATTACCAACTAGATCATCATATTTTTCAAATCCTTTTCAGTCATTGTTCAACAGAGAACCATATTATTTCTTTCTCAAGTCTTTTGGATGTTTGTACTTTCCTTGGTTAAAACCTTACACTGAGAATAAACTACAACCCAGAAGTGTGAAGTGTGTTTTTCTTAGTTATAGTGCTAATCACAAGGGCTATAGATGTTTAGATCCTTCTACTGGAAAAGTTTTTGTCTCAAGACATGTTGTATTTCTACACATTGTAATATTAATTTTATAAATTTTCTAGACTTTCCTAGTAATCCTGCTGCATTGGATATTTCTACAACTACTTCAGATACATCTATACCAAATACTTCTTTACAAACTACTTTTGATACTTCTATTTCATCAATAAAGCCTCATACTAATGATACTTCTGTGAAAGATTCTCATATTACCACTCATCCGATGACAACAAGAACCAGAGTTGGTACTTTCAAACCAAAGGTATTTTTCTCAACAAAATATGTTATTTGCTGCTTACTTATTTCATTTTGATAATATCACTTCTGCATGTTATTCACAAGCTTCTAAGATACTTGTTTGGTTAACTTCTATGAAGAAAGAGAAAAATGCTTGAAAGGAAGCTGGAACTTGGACTATAATACCTTCTAATTCTAATCAAATCCTAGTAGGTTGTAAATGGGTGTTTAACATTAAGTATAATCTTGATGGTAATACAGAAGTTGGAGGTTTTGATTTTACTGACACCTTCAATCCTGTTGTAAAACCTGCAACTATTAGACTAGTACTTTCTCTAGCTGTCAACTTTGATTGGAATATTAAATAATTACATGTGAGTAATACTTTTTTGCATGGAGATTTAAAATAAGAAGTTTACATGAAGCAGCCTCCAGGTTTTGAAGATAAAGAACATACTGATTATGTGTGTAAATAACACAAGTCTTTATATGGTCTTATAAGTAGCTAGGATCCTAGAGCTTGGTATGAAAAACTCACGGATGTTCTAGTTGCAATTGATTTTGTACCTTCACAAGCTGATTATTCTTCATTTGTTCAAAAATTTGGTTTTATGCTCACTATAATTCTAGTTTATGTGGATGACATAATCATAACAGGGAACAATTCATCTCATTGTGATTTAGTAATTGTTTATCTTTGTACAAAGTTTCCAGTGAAATATCTATGGGCTCTACACTATTTTTTGGGTCTAGAGGTTAAAAGAAAAACAAAGGTCTTTTTCTAAGTCAAACTAAGTATGCTCTTGACTTATTAGGGAAAACAAATCTTATTGGTATTAAACCATGTTCAACTCCTTATCCTACTTCTCAAAGGTTGAGTGCTACTGATATTGACATTTTATCTAACCCAACAGAGTATAGATCAATAGTTATATCATTACAGTATCTAACTTGGACAATACCCGAGCTTTGCTTTGCAGTAAATCATATTTGTTAATTCATGTGGTCACCAAATTTTGTACACCTGACTGCTGCTAAAAGAAAGCTGAGATATGTCAAAGGTATTATAGATCATGGACTTATGTTCACTAAAGGTTTTACTGCTCTTCAAGGTTTTTCATATGCATATTGGGCAGGAAATCCTGATGATAGAAGGTCAACACGTGAATACTGTATATTTTTTGGTGATAATCCAATTAGTTGATCATCTAAGAAGTAGGCAACTATCTCCAGATTTAGTATTGAAGCAGAATACAGATCCTTAGCTTCAACTGCGGGTGAAGTTGTTTGGCTATGTAATCTTCTTAAGAACTTGCATATTTTCCTACCAACCTCACCTACTATTGCTTGTGACTAAAAAATTGTAGTAGCAGGAAATCCTACACTACACCCCTCACAAGAATTCATAATAATCAACACATCTTTTAAAGATTAAGAACAACACTTTTATTAATTGATTCACAAAAATGTTACAAGAAATGGGAGAAAACAAGAATACAATCGCTCTCTAAAATTTCTCTCTCCTAAATGACTTGCTCAACACTCGAAAAAGATCTCCTTCTTCCTTACGCTTGTTCAACTCTTTATATAGGGATTTACATAGTGGATGACATCTAATTTGTCCTTTAATTTCGGATTTGATTTGCGATATTCTCGCAAGGGTTATATTATCACATCTTCGCAAGCACTCTAATTATCGCAGAATCGTCACACATTTCTCATGTTTCTGCCATCGTCATTCTTCAAATTACTCTGCGACGCTCGCATTGTGTTATTAACCCAACTTCGCAAATATATATTTCATGCGATATTCTGATCCTACATCTTTCCTCTTCTCATGTCTTCTATGCGAAGGAGAGAATGCCATGAGAAATTATTTTTCAAAATGCCACAATTGTTCATCTTCTCCTTCTTCATATTTTCCTATCGACAAGGCCCCATGAATTAAGCATAACTGTTTACACGTGTTTACTATTCTCATAATTACCGGCATGTTTGGTATTAACCGGTCATCTTATTTTGTCTATTTAAAGAGAGATCTGTAGGAAACATAATTTCTTTCTTTTGTTTCGTCTTCGTCTTCTTCATTTTCATACCTTCTGCAAATCTTCATCATCTGCAATTTTCTTTTTCTTTATCAAATTCATCTTCCTGCTACTGTTCTTCTCCAATTTCATGTAATCTCCAAGGTTAGTTCTCCTTCTTTTGCTGAAACTGATTTTGTTTTACTGAATTCATCTTGTTTGTTCTTTATGTAATTCCCATACTGTTTTTGTTTCAGCAAGAGCAATTCCAGTACTAAATTTACAGTTCAAAACCCTAATGCTCCCAAAGGATCGCATCCCAAGGTTCTTGCGAGAAAGAGAAAGTCTGCGAATGACAAGGTAGTAAGAAACATGAATCTTTTTAATAACAATATTGTTGCCTCTGTTTCTTATCTGAGTTGTGATTCGCAGGGTGATGAAGATGCCACTAAACCTAGCAAGAAGTCTCGCCCACCTAAAGCTGTTGACTTTCCTTTTCCAAACTTAACCTTTCAGCTTCTTCTTCGCAAGCTAATCCTCCACTTCCTATTTGCGAAAATATCGCAGCAAGCACAAACCTCGCAATAAGCTCAAATCCTTTTATGGATGAAATTCCTATTGCACAACCCATTGCAAATGAAACTTTTTCTTCTTTTGTGACCAACACTCCTCAAGTTACTCCTACCATAATCCCACCCACTGATCTTCCTCAAATTTCACCTTTAGATGACATATCTTTAACAAAAAGTGATGACCATCAACTTTCTGTTATCACTACTACTACTATTACTCCATCTGAGTCTCTACTTTTTTCTAAGAAAACTGCGGATGGAGTAGATCTTGCCTTCAAGGTTTTATCTGATCTCTTAATTGGTGCCAAGAAGTCATCTGTGGACCCTGTCGAATCTGGTGTCTGCGAAATTTTAGGTAGATACCTTAGTTTTGATAGGACAGCTTCGCAAATACTTTTAGAGAAAGAAGTTGAAGTTTTGAAGGAGAATCTTCGTCTTGAACAACAGAAGTTTCAGAATGTTTTTTTTTGGACTGCGAACTTCTTCACAAGAAAAATAATGAATTAAAAGGTATGAATTTCTTATCTCCGTTTTTAGCTTTCCTCTTAAAAAATTTGTTCTTTCCATGTTGTTCATTCTTAAATTCTTTTTTCGCTTGTTAAGCTTTAAACCATAAACGAATAATGGAGATATTTCAGTCTGAATCTCCCGCTGAAGAAATTCGCATCGATAGAGATAGTTGGATGGCTCAATATAACCAATTAGATAATCTTCACCCATATTCTATTGATCATATAGATAATCTTACCAAAGAAAATACTTAATTAGTTCAGGAGCAAAACTCATTAAGTAGCGAAATATCTCGCCTCTCTTATTCTTTGACTAAAGCTGACCTTGAGATGGAAACTTTATCAGATGAAAAAAAAAAACTCTATCTCAGGAGAAGCGAACTCTTTCAAATATGGTGGCGATCTCCTCGCAAAAATTGAGTGTTCTTCAAAAAGTGTGTGATAGTCAAGAACAATCTCTTCGTTCGCTGAAAAATGAACTTAGAGAAGTAACAGAATCATCCATTGCTGAGAAAAATACACTCATTCAAGGTAGAATAACTTTAAGTGTAAAGGCCAATCAGCTTCAAGAACAATATTCCAAATTAGAAGAATCTCACTCTTCACTTGCGAAGGAAAACACTTATCTCATTTGTAAAGAAAATAAACTAAAATCTCGTCTAAAAGGTCTAGTTGGAGATAGATTTGATGATGCCATGAATCATTGGGAGAATGCTTGCTTAGAATTAATTCATAATCTAATATCTCAAAAGGAATGTAGTCATTTTGACTGCCTCAAATATCTTTCTTTTGTTAAACTTTTTCGCAATATTTTCCTTGCGAAGTGCTCGCCTGAATAATTTTTGTTTTTCGCAGAATCTGAAAGAAAACTTCAATCTTCTGTTACTTCCTTGGATTCTAAACTTGCGAAGCTTCGCAAAGAAAATGGATTACTTACTGCTTACCTTGCCCGCTCTTGTGATCAAGCAGAAATAAAGTATGACTTCTTGAATATTTCAAATATATGGAGATTAGAAACCGTGACGGAGCTTTCCTTCGCCAGGTGCATCTCAATGCTGAAGTTCTTGTAAATGAGGTTCTGCTGTCCAAATCTCTTTCTCTTGTATCACTCAAACCTTTGGAAGTAGATGAAGATGAAATTCCTCGGGCTATTGATAGTGATCTTGATTATGGAAATGATGAAGATAATATTTCCCAAGAGGAGGAAGAAGAAGAAGAAGAAGAAGAAGAAGAAAAAGAAGAAGTCCTTAATAAAGAAGGAGATGATGGTGATAAGCCAAATGTGGAAGAAACCAGAATCGATCAGAATGAGGAGAACATTGACAAAGATGATAAAGATGGTGGAGATGATAAGGCTGTCGAGGACACTAATAATAAAGTTGGCGAAGAGGATATTGAAGTCTGAGTTCTGATTTTATTTTCTTGAATTACTCCTTCTTCTCTTGCGAACAATATACTTCGAACCTCTTTTGGAATCAATTTTGATTTTGCGAGAAAGATAATGTCATTTTGTTTATTAATTACCATACTTGCCTCTCATTATCTTTCTAGCAATGAGTGATCTGCATAAATATAGTTAGTATTTACAAATATTTTGTGGTCTTATTTTTCCTTCCTAGTTAAAGGTCTTATTTTGCCTCTTTTTTCTTTTGCAACAAAATCGCAGGACACCTCTACACTTTCATGTAGAAACCCATTGATCTTGCCTTAACTTTTTGTTCTTTTGTAGTTTTGCTGCGACAATATGACAGGCCTAAATTTTCTTTCGAAACTAAAGCCCCATGACATTTTCGTCTTGCGACGAAATCGCAGGACGTCTTTACACTTGCATGCAATGACCCATTGATCTCGTCTTATCTTATTTTTTGTATTATTGCCTCTTCAGGAATGTTGCACAAATATGACAAGTCTTAATACTCCCGTGAGTAAAAAATCTCATGACATTTGCGTCTTAAGACACTTATCAGCTCCCTAATGGAGGGTGCCGCCCTTATCTTCCCCATGGTTGCCCTTTCAAGGAGACGTACATCGGCCATACAAGACTAGATCCTCCCATCCAGTCTTAACAACAATCAGTTGTGTTCGCAGCCTCTTATCCCTTTTGCATATATGGATTATGGTTACGAGACTGCACCCTAAGTGGGGTTTTCTTCGGGCCGAGTGCATCATAGCCAAGACTTACCAAGAATTGCCAGGGTAGTTTCATACGCCCCGGACACTCTTGGCTCAACCGTGTACCTCGGTGCCTTGGTCATACTCTGCACCCCTTAGGAGATCTCTTATTACCTTAGTCGCCCAACTCAAGTCATATGCTCAAGTTGAGAATCCAAGGTGCCTCTCCTGGATAGGCTTTCATTGACCCCAAATCTCCATGACTCAGGTTCCAGCAGCGGTGTAACCTTATCACTGAGTCATGTTACATATTCCCCCTTATATGATGTACTTTAGGTCTTATATTTTCCTCTTGCAAAATTTCATTCGCGAACTAGGGTGTAGGCCATAAAGGTTCGTCCCATTTTGGATCTTAAATGATCATTTCTTGCGAAATGTTCGCATATTTTCATCCTGCTTTTGATAATTTGTAATCTCGCAGCTTCTTTTTCATAAAACTTTGTATTCATTCATTCCATTTTAATCATACATTATTTCGCAATTCACTTCTTCGCAAAATCTCTTATGGGTAATATCTTTTTAGGTATAATCTGTTCCATGGTCTACCAAGCCTCTGACCCATATCTCTACTTTCAGGATCCATCAATTTATACGCCCCATTTCCAATTATCTCTTTAATAATATAAGGCTCATCCCATTTTCTCGATAACTTTCCCCCATTCTCTTACTGGTATATTGGTGTTTCTCGTAGCACTAGATCACCTGGTTAAAATTCACGCCTTTTAACACGCTTATTGTATTCTCGGGCTAATCTTCGCTGATAATTATCCATATGTTGTAGTGCTTTTTCTCTATTTTCTTCTAATTCATCTAGTTTGGTCAATATCATTCCTGCACTGAGGTTTTTCTCCCAAGCTTCTTTTTTTGTTGTTGGAATAGCAACTTCTATTGGTAGCACAACTTCAACTCCATATGTCAAACAGAAAGGTGACATTCCAGTAGCTTCCCGCCTAGTTGTATTGTAAGCCCATATTGCATTATGCACTTGTTCACACCATGCCCTGTGATGTCCCTCTAATTTCTTCTTCAGTATATCTGCGATTGTCTTATTGGTTGCTTCTGCCTGCCCATTGGCCTGTGGATAAAGAGGTGTTGATTTTCCACATTTGATCTTAAATGCATTAAATAACATTTCTATGTTATATCCTTCAAATTGCTTTCCATTATCAAATACCAACTGTGGAGGAATTCCAAATCTGCAAATTATATTTTCAAATATGAATGTAAAAATATCTTTATCAAGAATATGTTGTACGCCATTTACTTCTCCCCACTTTGTGAAATAATCTGTAGCAACAATCAAATATCTTCTTTGTTCAGAACCGGGTACAAATGGTCCCACAATATCCAACCCCCATTTTCCAAAAGGCCATACACTAGTTCAGGATGATAATGGTGCTCCTGGTGCATGTATTCTCTTTCCATGTCGCTGACAATCATCGCAACATCTTGATATTTGCTTCGCATCTTCATGCATGTACGGCCAGTAATAGCCTTGCATTTTTGTTCTGTATGCCAAAGATCTTCCCCCACTGTGATTACCAGCGTTTCCACTGTGTAGAATTTTTAATACCTTTTTTCCTTCTTCTCGTGTTAGACACCTAAGTGATGGCCCATTAAATGATTTTTGATACAATATTCCATCTCTCATTTCATAATTTGTTGCACGGCTCTTTAATTTGTGTGCCTCCAATCTATGTCTTGGTGTTTCCCCTCTTGCTAAATATGCATAAAGTTCTGTTCTCCAGTTTGCGATATTGTCTTTTGGGTCTTCTTATCCACCTTCTATTATCATTACATCCACCTCCTTTTCCTCTTCTTTATTGACTGAGGAGATATGAGTGTCTGGATTTTTATGCAACTCGCAGTTGGATCTGTCATCATACTTGAAATGAAAGCATAAGCATCTGCAAGCCTATTATCTTTCCTTGATATATGCCTCAATTTTATTTTTGGGAACTTCGCTGACAATTCTTCAATAAGCTTTTTGTATTTCTTCAAAGATGGTTCATTTGTTGTGTATTCTTCTTTTATTTGGTGAATTACTAGCTGCGAGTCGCTGGTAATTCTTGCATTTTCTAATTTCATTTCTACTGCGAATTTTAAGGCATGTATCACAGCTTCATATTCCGTTTCATTATTAGTGGGTGCAAACTCCAATCTAAATGAAAAAGACATCTTCATTCCCTATAGCGAGATTAAGACAATTTCAATTCCATTACCTTCTCTATTAGAGGATACATCTACCAATATTTCCCATCTATTTGGTTCTGTTAACAAGTCTTTTGGATCTCCATGCTCTTCTTCTATATCCATCATCTCCTCCACAGCTTCATCGTCTTCTAAAGGAAATTCTGCTAAAAATTATGCTATAACTTGTGACTTTGGCGAAGATAACACTTCATATTTAACTTCAAAATGCCCTACTTGTGCATTCCACCTCTCAACTCTTGCCTGACCTCTTTGAGTGCTTCATTACTGATTCAATTGGTACTTTTGTTAATACTTTGACTTTATGTGCTTGAAAATATATGCGAAGCTTAAATGTTGCATATACCAAAGCTAGAATTAGCTTTTCAATCTTTAAATAATTTCTTTCTGCTACATTAAATGTTTTGATGATGTAATAAATTGGTTTTTCCACTCCTGCGTCCACTCACAATAATACAACGCTTAATGCATGCGAATTTGTTGCAAGGTAAATCAACAACTCTTCTCCTGGTTCTGCCTTTTGTAAAATAGATATGTATATTCATTAGATGTTCTTTTATGCCTTGGAAAGCTTTCTCACATTCATCCGTCCATCTAAATTTCGTTCCCTTTTTTAGTATACTGAAGAAATATTTTATCAGATGACCGCGAGATGAACCTCCCCAACGAGGCTAAAATTTCATTTAATTTCTGTACATCCTTTACCGTCGCTGGTGTTGGCATGCACGAACTGCTTGCACTTTTTCTGGATGAACTTGTATTCCTTCCTTGGATACAATGTAACCTAAACATTTCCATGACGCAACTCCAAAAACGCATTTTTCAGGATTCACCTTAATATTAAATTATCGCATCTGTTCAAATATTTCCTTCAGATCTTGTACATGATTCTTTGCTTCTTTACTTTTTATTAACATATCATTTACATACACCTCTAGTGTTTTATGTATCCATTTTGCGAACACTTTCTCCACCATTCTTTGATATGTCACTCCAGCATTTCGCAGACCAAATGGCATTTTTGTATAACAGTATAATCCCCTTGGTGAGAAAAAGGCAGTATGTTCTTGATCTTCCTCAGCGAGAGGAATCTAATTATAACCTTTGTACCCATCTAAGGAAGACATCCTATCATTCCTTGCTGCTGATTCAACCAATTGTGGGATATCTGGTAATGGAAAACTATCTTTCGGACAAGATTTATTTAGATCATTAAAGTCTATACAAATCCTTATCCCCTTGTTCTTCTTTGGGACTACAACCATGTTTGCTATCCACTCCGGGTACTTGGCTTGTCTTATAATTCCTGCATTAAGCATTTTCTGCAACTCTTCTTCTATTTGGGAATAATATGTTGTTGTAATTTTTCTTATCCTTTGTTTAAATGGTCTTGCACTTTTGTCAATTTCCAGTTTATGACACGCCACAGATGGATCTATTCCCGGCATTTCATCCATGTTCAATGCGAAAATATCTCTATATTCTCGCAAGAGATTAGTAGTTCTTTCTTCTTCATCTGCCTCCATCTTAGTCCCAATTCTTAGTATTTTGGGTTCTTCATTAGTTCCAATATTCACTTCCTTTGTTGGTTCTACTGCAATGTAGCTAGCCTTAGGTTCTTCCATTGGTGTTGGTTCCTTTATCATTTTTGCAAGCTCGTTTCCTTCTTCTGGAATATCGCTGGGTATTTCTTTCCCTTATTTTTCTCTAATCATGTAAATCTTAAAAAATTCTTCTTTCTTTGCTTCTTTCGCCAATTTTCTGCGAAGCTTTCGGTTTCTTGGATGTTCTTCATGATGTTTTACTTCAATTTGATAACATGATTTTGCACTATCAATATCTCCCCTTATTTCACCAATTCCGCTTGGCATTGGAAATTTGATGCACTGATGTAACGTTGATACTACAGCTTTGATTGCGTGTATCCACGGTCTTCCAAACATCATGTTATATGGCGATTCCATATCCACCGCACAGAGCATTATTTGTGTTTTAATTTCCCCCAGCAAAATTCTTACTACTATTTCCCCTTTTGGTTTAGTTGTAGATTTTCCGAAACCATGAATATGATATGTTGAATGAGACATTTCTTCATCTTTGTATCCCATTCCTTTGTACGCATGATAAAACATTATATCCACTGAACTCCCTGTATCCACTAGAGTTCTATTCACCGCCCATTCTTCCGTTGATTTCGCTGATTTTTCTTTTTCTTTTTGCGCAACTGTTACTGTGATTACCAAAGGAGATGTGTGGCTCAAATTTTCTTTTGGTATCTCTGCTGCTGTGAACGTAATTTTCTGCTTTTCCCAATCCTTCAACGTATATATTTTTTCTTCCGTCATAATCTTGTTTCCTTTAAAATCTCGTTTATGTATTCTCCCTCTAATGTTCTCATGAAATTTATTTACCATCGTTTTTGTGATTACGTTGCACTCCAACCTTCTTTCATCCTTATTAATCTTAACTATCCTTTCTCCAGTTGATTTGTTGTTTTCTTCTATTATTTTCTTGATTTAGACAGCTTTCACAATAATTTCCACAATCTTTAAACAACAGAGTTTGTCCCTGTTTCTAGCGCCAATATGTAGTAGCAGGAAATCCTACACTACACCCCTCACAAGAATTCATAATAATCAACACATCTTTTAAAGATTAAGAACAACACTTTTATTAATTGATTCACAAAAATGTTACAAGAAATGGGAGAAAACAAGAATACAATCGCTCTCTAAAATTTCTCTCTCCTAAATGACTTGCTCAACACTCGAAAGAGATCTCCTTCTTCCTTACGCTTGTTCAACTCTTTATATAGGGATTTACATAGTGGATGACAACTAATTTTTCCTTTAATTTCGGATCTGACTTGCGATATTCTCGCAAGGGTTATATTGTCACATCTTCGCAAGGACTCTAATTATCGCAGAATAGTCACACATTTCTCATGTTTCTGCCATCGTCATCTGTTACGTCATTCTTCAAATTACTATGCGATGCTCGCATTGTGTTATTAACCCAACTTCGCAAATATATCTTTCCTGTGATATTTTGATCCTACAAAAAGTTCTATAGTTTTAGATTCAAACCTAGTGTTTCACTGCAGGATGAAGCATATGGCTCTAGATTTTCATTTTGTCAGAGAGTTGGTTCATTCAAAGACATTGCATGTTAGATATCTTTCAAGACTTGGGCAAGCAGATGACATATTTACCAAAGTAAAAAAGCGGGGGTCTAACAACCACACCCAATACTTCGATTAGCAATCTTTATGGACAACTCCGAGTTACTTTCTAGAGAATCAACTAGACAGTCAGACTCAATCAATAGAAAATATCTCAAGGAGTTATTATCTCAACCTCTCAATTTGATTTACTCAAGCAAATACAATCTGCGAGTCTTAATCAAAGAGAGATAACTTGGATGGTACCAAAGACCAATATCCAAGTGTCAATCAATTTAAATCAACAACCAATAAGGTCGGATATTCTAATTGATTGAACAACGCACAACCTGTATTATTTCAATTATATAACGAAATATAATGCGGAAAAAAATAACACAACACCAGAATTTTGTCAACGAGGAAACCGCAAATGCAGAAAAACCCCGGGACATAGTCCAGATTAAACATACACTGTATTAAGCCGCTAAAAACACTAGCCTACTCCAAGCTAACTTCGGTCTGGACTGTAGTTGAACCCCAACCAATCTCACACTGATCCAAGGTACAGTTATGCTCATACGCCTCTGATCCCAGCAGGATACTGCGCAATTGATTCCCTTAGTTGATATCACCCACAACCAAGAGTTTCTACGACCCAAATTCGAAGACTTTAATAAACAAATCTGTCTCACACAAAAAAAGTCTACAAGGATAGATAAATTCGTCTCCCACGAATAAACCTATGAGTTTTGTTTCGTATTTTGATAAATCAAGGTGAACATGAACCAATTGATAAAACCAGACTTATTTTCCCGAAAAACAGCTCAACTTTATCAATCACCTCACAATAAACTTAATTGATGCAGCGAAGAAGATTATTGAGGAATCACAAACGGTGAGACGAAGTGTTTGTGACTACTTTTATATCTTGCCTATCGGAGAAATAAATATCAAGCCAATTATTACAATTGTACTCATATGATAGAATGTATGGGGATTAGTTTTCCCAGTTGCTAGAGTTCTCCCTTATATAGTTTCTCAAATCAGGTTTTGCAATCAATGTTAGCTTAGTAACAAAGCATTCAATATTCACTGTTAGATGAAAACCTGATTAGATGTAAGCTAATATTTATCAACCGTTAGATCGAAAACATAGCTTGTTATGCACACATGTACTTGCACATTTGTAGGCTTGTGAAAACCATACCCAAACTTGTACATTAGTTGGTTCAACACTAGTTAACCAAATGGTTATCCAAAAGATAACTTTCATATCAACCATATTCTTCTTCACCATAACTAGTCCAACTGACTCAAATGAATTAGTTAGAGAGTTGTTCAATTGCTTAAATATTTATGTACTACACAAGACACAATTGAAGCAAAAACGATATGGCTCACTGGAATCGATTCATGAACTATAAAGCCACGGTTTGCAATAGCAGTCCTTAGTTTATTAAGATAAGTTCACAAACATCATTTTTAGACATAACCTACTCAAGTTCGCAGATTGGGTTCACGGACTTAAGTTCCCGGATGGAGTTTACAAACTCCAGCATAAATTTTCGGTCGAGAACTTCCGCCAGTTCGCGGACTGAAGCTCACGCACTTCTCCGGTTTCACTTGATCAACAAAGTTCGCAAACTTCGGTTCAAGCAATAAGGACTTATACATATATGTGTTGCCACAACAATGCTTATATCCTCTAATGGTTATATTGTCTAAACTCTCATTTAAATCATTGAAACATTCTCAGAGGGCGTTATATAGTTGTTATTCACAAACTATTTTTCGTCAGAGCAATTTCCAAAATGATTGAAACATAACATGATTTTCGTCACTAGGTAAAGATGAACTTGGCTAAAGCGAAAGCTTTACGAACACATATTTCGAGAAATAAATAAGAGAGATATACTTAGCTCGAAATATCATATGTGTATAGTAATACGACTTTGGTCTCAAGATAGAAGATAGAGTAGATAGACTTTTGAGTGATAGATAAGTTCAAGTCTCCACATACCTTTTAGTCGATGAAGATCCACTGGTTCCTTGAGTAGTCCTTCATCTTGTATAATAATCGCCATGGATTTCTTGAGCTCAACTACACTTTCTATCCTAGTCCGAGACCTTAGCTATAGTAGACTAGAAATCAAAGACTTTATAGTTTTGATCACTAATATTGACAAACATGCTTGACATAGCAACGCATGCGAGTTCGACCGAGCAATGCTCTAACATAAAGGCCTTGCAGCACCTCATTTTGTGTTTCTAAAATCCAAACTTAAGGTCTTAACTCCCCTTCATTTTGCGGGGGTAGTAACATTCTATTTCCCCCCTTCGTTTTGGACGACTATAATCATTGACGGTTGTCCGTAACTGGACGATCGATTTTTCAAAAATTAAAGAAAAGTTATTGATTACACATCATCAGTAATTAAAAAGGTTACGGTCGGTGATTAAAAAGGTTATAGATTGGGTTAATTAGTAACCTAACTAGTTTACTAATCAATTACCGAATTCATTCCGTCTCAGCGAACTGAATGACAAAAGATAAAAAAAATAGGTGTAATGTAATTATAATTAACATCAATCTAATCTAGGATGTCTAACTTAATTAAAATGAGAGATTGGTGAAGAAGAAGACAAACAGAAATGGGAATTGTCTAGTTAAAGTCAATTTGAATAACTTAATTTAACCGTTTGGAGGTGGTGCATAAGAACAACCAGAATTAAAAGTATTAAAAAGTAAATTAATTTTAGAGTTTATGAAGGTGGAAATTTCCGAGTAACCCAAGTTTAAACCATCTCTCTTCCATAAACTCATCAATAAGATGATATATTTGTCTAGCCCAAAACATAAGATGTGCGGTTAAGATTAGTAATTTTAGATTGAATTTAGATTTTCAAACTGCCAGCTTGACTAAATTAACCTTTATCCATCACATAAGAAGAAAAAAAATCATTAATTTACGGTCAAATATTTATGGCATATATGTGGGCGGTAGAAGTGGGAACGACTTCACTTATACTCGCATTGCTTTTGGTGGTTCCGTTAATTAAGCTGAGATAAGGATAGTCAATATTGGCTAGTATAAGTATATGCATTAACTATGTGTCATGCCTTTCTTTCCGTACCTATTACTACTATGAATGAACATAATTACTGATAATAAATACTAGATTTTGTGCCCGTGCTACATCCGGGCGGCTTCACAAACTTGGTTCACCAATTCAATCTACGACTACAAATAGAATGGCACAGCTTTGCACCAACTACAAATACAATGCATCACTGCCTCTTTCTTTGAATCATATTTTTATTTGCTAAAGCTCGGCTTTGTCTCGCCCAGTCCCCATATGATTTGGTAAAGCTCGGCTTCGCCTTGCCCCATCCTGATGCATCACTGCCTCGCCCCGTCCCCATATGATTTGGTAAAGCTCGGCTTCGCCTCGCCCCATCCCGATGCATCACTGCCTTTTTCTTTGAACCATATTTTTTATTTGGTAAAGCTCGGCTTCCCGTCGCCCACTCCCGATGTGATTTGATTTGGTAAAGCCCGGCTTCGCCTCGCCCCATCCGAATGCATCAATGCCTCTTTAATGGTAATCAAATACTTTGAACTCAGCCAATAGCCCAAATCATTTGAAAAGAGAATACATGAAAACAAAGCTTCCAAAGCATATAATAAATAAATAAGAAAGTTACAAAACATACCTAACACCATTAAGAATGCATGGCAATGTTGTTGTGCATGTGAACCTGTTATATAGCCAAGGATTCCCATAGATTCCAAAGCATATAAATAAATAAGAAAGTTACAAAAGATACCTAACACCACTAACAATGCATTGCAATGTTATTGTGCATGTGAACCTGTTATATAGCCAAGGATTCCCATTTTTGCGCAAATATGCATCGTCAGCACCATATCCTTGTGGGCTATAATTCTACTCCAGATCTTATTTTTTCAGCCAAATTTATATTTCCAGAGCACAACACGTAAAGTAAAACAATTAGACCTTTAGTTTACGTGAAGGGGTAAGGTCCCATTGTGTTCCTATAAAGAACTCCAGGAATTTTATACATTTTTGAATTTGGCATATAAAAGACGAAGTTTAATTATAAAATCCAAAAATTTATACTATATGAATCATTTTCCCATTCACTGTGATCATGTTCGTTCTTAAACTACCAAGTACTCATTTTCTTAAAATATGCAACTCCAAAGTCCAAAGTATAGGCACTTACTCGTGATATGGGATGCAATTAGAAATGCAAATGGATTCAGTTTATGTTCATTCATAATGTTAATACAGTCTCCTCGTCCTTCGATCATAGGGTTGCCATATACCTATCTAGGACACAATACTAATTTCAGAAATTAATAGGGATGTAAGAAAAACATTAAAAAACATTTGTCACATGGGCAATTTCCCTTGCATCTATAAACAAAATGATAAGTTGGTGATCGAACATCGTCACAGAACACGGTAAAAGAAAATAAAAATCAAAAATACCAACCAAAGATTTATAGTTTATCAGAATCCTTTTTCGAATATTGTTGTCATCACCATCTTCATTGAATACGAAATGTATCTGCCTTCAACAGTATGTGATGATGAACATGATACTGCACAAACTAAATCCAAAGGTAGACCCTGCCAGCTATATAGTACCATTCTCTCTGGATTCAACGCCGACCAAAAAACAAAAAAATATTGAATTTCAGAATTAAGACTGTCTATCAAATTCTTCTTGCTAATTACATGTTAAATAATCCAAAAGGAAACGACAATTGTGCAGGTGAAAATTATTACCAAACATAGGTTATGTTATCCCTGCCCATTATAGAGTTTTGTGTTAATAGCATGGTCAGAAAAAAAAATGATAAACGTTATTTGAGTAGGTATGGCTCGGCTTCGCCTCGCCCAAGGAACTAAAAGGTGTGTTGCACTAAACCTTGGTTGGAGACTCCATGATGTCATCTCTAAAATGTGTGTAACAATCTAAAATACAAAAGGGGAGGTTCGAACTCATGACCTATTATGTCATAAGAGTGGCCTCTAACCAGTGTTCCACCTTGGTTGGAATTGATAGAAAAGATAAATCAACAATGGTGGTTTGTTCAACTTAAATACCATAATTCCTTTATTAATTAGTGTTTCACTAATTGCACATAATAAATAATCTATTCATTATAAAGTGTTTATTGATTAGTGTTTCACTAATTGCTCATAATAAATGACTAATCATTTTTTAATTATAAATGTTTTCTTAATTAATTATAATATTTATTTCTATTAATAAGTAATTTTGATAAATAATATCAATAGACATTTTCTGCGACAATGAGTAGTAGAAGAGGTGGAGGACGAAAGATTAGTGGTGGTTAAGGGCAGAGCCAAGCACAATTATATTTATTTTTGTTCTTTTATCGTAAAATGGGATACAAAGTCCATTTTTCACATGTATCCAACTTGCCAAGAATTTGTTCTCCCTCTCTCCTCAAAATCCTGACTCCGCCCCTGGTTTGTGGTGGAAGAAGTAGTGACGGTGAATGTTGTTGAATAATGATGGACAATACTAATTTTATGTTGTCGTTACAACATCTATAACATCGTAGTGTGGAAGATGTGGTTGGTTGTTTTTAACACTTTTGATAAAGGAAGGTACCTTATATTTCAGGGATGATATCATACAAGACAATATTTTCATGATCGTAGTTGGATCACCCAAATGGTACCCCTGTTATATTTGGTACTATATCGTATAAATCATGCTTTTTTAATGTTCAAATAAAATTGATTGCTATACAAAAAAGAATATATACACGGAAAAAAAAATGAAACTAATCAATTGACGAAATTTTATTCAATCTAAACCTCATACATGGTATTTGTGATTGAGAATTAGAATTGCGTCCAACAACCTACATGGGATGGGCGGCAGTGATGGAGCCAAAAATTGACATTGAGGAGGCCTATTTTTTTTTATAAAAGAAAAATGTAAACTTTGGTGGACTAAACCATAAATATATATGGACAAAGTATTATTTATAAAATAAACTAAAAAAATTATTTAGTTATTAAAAATTTAAGGTGTTAGAGCCAGGTTAGTCAACCCTTGGTTCCGCCACTAGGTGGTGGTGGATAAAAAAAGTGGATTCATATGGTTTTATGGTGGTGGCGGGTATTGGTGAACAAAAATATATTATGCTAATTTCGTAACGCCACAAAATGTGTAACGTTATATTATAAAGTATAAAACGTGGTTGATCATTCTAACATTAAAATGAACTTGATAAAACACATGTCCATTTAAAAAAATTGGTGCAATCAATTGTCATGTTATGTAATAACAACACGAACGACACGATTCAAGATCAGAACATGTAAAATTATTTATTATCGATTTGTTTATGTAAAGAGTGGTCAGGATTTGTCCTTGGAAAAAATAAGTTTACCGCTGGGGTTTGTTCAACTTAACCATTTTAAACGTTTTCTTAATTAGTGTCTCATTGATTATTCATAATGATTAATTAAATTTCTATTATAGATGTCCCTTTAATAATCTAACATAAATACATAATTTTATTAATAAATAATTTTACTAAAAACTATATTAATTCTAATGGTGGTAGTGGAAGTAGGGTTAGTGTTGGAAGTAGGGTTAGTTGATAAGTATTCGCATATATACAATCCCTTCGAAAAGGTAATGGGTACACATTTTAAACATTGTCATCTAATGGGTGTTGAAAAATTATAGGAAAATCATGTCACATTGGATAGTTTGTATCATTCGTTCGATGCAAAA
This sequence comes from Papaver bracteatum, assembly GCA_023529315.1. Lineage (NCBI taxonomy): Eukaryota > Viridiplantae > Streptophyta > Magnoliopsida > Ranunculales > Papaveraceae > Papaver > Papaver bracteatum. The sequence goes on from JAJJWX010002300.1 coordinate 1,493,814, forward strand.
CAAATACTATTCTCTGCTTATTCGGAGGATCGACAACATGACCATGATAGATGAGTCATGTTGAGTGAAATAGGAGCATGTGGAGACTTTTATGGATGATATTGATTAGTTGATTTCACTGAGATGAGCGCTATTGACGACATATTTCCAAAAAAATATTTAAACTTTCATGTTCATGTAGAGCATTATCTCATTATAAGCAATGAACTTAAATAAAAAAGTGTCTGGAGGTTAAGATTATATTTCTTTCGTTTGAGCAGATCTCCGGCGGTAAAATATTAAAGGAAAAAACAAAGAAAAAAAGAGAGGAAAGTCTCAACTATTTTTAAGACAAACACATATTAAATCATAAGGAGTTGATAAATATTCGGGACACAAATTATACTATATATTAAAAACGAACCAACATCATGGCCCGTGCCGTTACGGCACGGGTTAAGGGCTAGTGCATTCTTATAAAGTAAAACAATAAACACTGCATGGTCTAAAGGAGCGAGATTAACCTGACCAAAACTTCGGGACTTAGTATGATATATCAAAGCGTTGAAATGACATGCTTACCTGTATCAATTGTAAATAGTGAACCGATAATAGCTTCTAAGCTCAACTGAGGAAAATGGAAACGTCCTCACGAACACCCATGAGTAACATACACAACTAAGAAATGACAGTATGGAGTTGATAGAGCGAAAACTTACTCCAACACTAAGATGTCTATTTTCATAGTATGTTTAATGGAGATGTTTGTGTTTCCAGTGATCATAAAGAAAAAATATGAATATTTTTTTTAATAAAACATAAGAAATAAAACACAACAGAAAAATAAAAATAGAGAGGAAACAGTTACCCCATATCAGAAAAACCGTCAGCCATTCATGATGATCGAAGAAGAGTCTGGTTTTTGGTGTTTTTCGTCGTTTTGGTATATTTTCTCAAGAACCCTATCTTTCGTTAAAAGAAATGGTATATTTTCTCTTAGAAATTTTTGTGGTTCTGTTGTTTGGCCTGCAATTCATTGCATTTAACACACCTGCAAACATGTATATATTTTGATTATTTAGGTTACATTATTGTTGGAGACTTCAGACTTACTGAAGTTTGATTTTAAAAAATAGATTTACTGATGTTACTTGCCTGCATTTCTTATGAACTACAACTGTCAATCCAACGGCACCTGCTCCTGCATACATATCAGCAACTGAGACGCCATAAGGGACATACTGAAGTTTTATTTAATTCCGATACTAAATATATTTATTTAGAAGCCCTAATAACGCTAAAAATCCATGTGTAGATTAAAAAATAATATGGTTACAGGTAAGTGACAATGAAGAACCGGTAACCCCCTGTATATGATGTCTTGTTAATTCTCTTGGTTCTTCATTTCCCGTGGTTTTTTAATTGCTGGTTAATACTCTTTGAATCCCCACCTGCAATAGTCTCAAATTACGTATTTCAATCCATTTCTTTAGCCAATAATTTTAAAATACTCATGTCTTAGAGTAATACTTAAGCCTTAAAGCCATAGTTTCATACAAATAAAATATTTAAACAAAAGAATCAAAGCCTGCAGTAAAAACCCTAATCGCATTAACCTACTATCATAGTTAAACACAGAAATCCTCGGTTCCAATTATGTTACTACTAACAATTTTTTTTGTATTTTTTTTTCTAGAATTAATTTCAGATATATACCACATGTTTACTGCAATTTCATAACAAATGGAGAATAGGCTCCTCTACAGTGGATGCATTCTGTAGTGGATACATGAGATATCTCAATAAAATCACTATTCTCATACTTTTATTGGGTAAGCACCAACCTGTATAACCCATGAATGAAAACTAAAAACATACATAATTTATTGGAACCCTGAACTATATATCACTAATTACCCCACTAAAAATTCTTATGTTTTTCCAATGTTAAGCCTCAATTTTTTTTAACAGGGTTGATGAAAAAATGGTTATTTTTCCAATTATAATTTCAAACAAATCTGAATAAAAAAAAAACAAATTTGCAACACGGGAAAAAAGATCTTTTGAGTCAATTTCTTACCAGAAGAGCAAACACAGTAGATGCATGAACATTAACGTGTCAATAGCTCGCAAACTCGATTTCAAAGAAGCCATTAATATATCTTCCCGGTTTTCTGTAAAGAACACAAATAAACTTCTCAAAAAAATAATCCAAAATCAAACCTACAACGAAATTAAATAGAAATCTGGGAAGGAAGTTAAATAGAAATCCTTTTCAACAAAATCATCATATCCATCTTCAACTTCTTACTTCCTTCCTCAGCATCAGTCAATCAAAACCCTAATCAAACTCAACAAAATAAACACATTAACGGGGGTTTACTCAATAAATACTTTTATCGATTTCCAAAGAGTTTAATGGATTTACAAAGTATTGTGTTATTGGTTGTATACTTTTAAAATCTCTTTCAAAGTTTATGTTACTCGTTGTAGATTGTCAAAAGGTCTTCTAAAGTTTGTGTTACTCGTTGTAAACTTGAAAATTCAAAGACTTTGCATACTTATCTATTTTCAAGACTTTGAGTGACTTTTGGGTATATATTTGCCTTGATAATAGTCTTGCAAAATATGTAAGATTTTGGAAGACTTCCAATTTTTTTATAAAGATATTTTTTACTCTATCTTATTTTTTTTCATGAATACACAATCTATAAAACTCCTATTATAGATGAGTATAAATTATATGATATGATTAAATATTTTTTTTAATTTTAATTATTATGTACAAATGTACAATAATAATTTATTTAATTTATTTTTACACTTTATTGTATTTCATTGAACCAAAAAAATAAGTTATATATATAAAATAATAATAATTTAGTTTAATATAGTTGAAGTTACTATAATAAATAAGCTACAATAAATTTTATATTTATGTCTATCATGCATATTTCCATATAAAATTTGTTTATACAACTCTTCAAGACTTTACAAATGTCTGCAAGACATTAGACAACTCTGCATAACTTCGCAAAAGTTTGCTCAATTCTGTATAATTCTCGCAAAGTTATTAATTTTCATGACTCTTTTTAAATCTCTACAAATCTACAAATGTATTTATTGAGTAAACCCCCGTAAACATGGAAAAGTAATAAAAAACCCTCCCTCAAACTTATCTGAAAAGCAAAAAACCATATTGGAATACAAACCAACAAAGTAGGAAAAAAAAATACGCAAAAACTAATTAGGTTTTACTTTTTCCTATGAGCTATTGAATCGTAAAATAAAAAGATGTATTTTTTTCTTTCGAATAAAAATTGCAGAAGAGAATTGAGTTAGGGATTACCATCTCCTCTTTATAGTAAAATCATACCTGCAAAATAAGACAATTAACACAAATCACTAATCAAATCAAAAAATAGAGTAGAGATACAATGAAGAAAAAAAAAGGAAGTAGGGTTTTAGTTTTTTTCTTTCAATCAGCGAAACGATCCGCACGGAGAAGAGAATCAGAGAAATCGAATAATCTCCTGTATATGATGTCTTGCTGATTCTCTTGGTTCTTCATTCAACGGAGAAGAGATATTATTGCATGTGTGAGTCCTGTAACATCTCATCTGCACATATAATCTCTTGTTGAGTAAAATAGAAAGCCTATTGCTCCTTGCAAGTTTGTGTTTTGCTTGATCAAACATAACTGTGTGTTCTAGGGTTCTACTTTGGCTGCGTTTTTTCTCTTTGGCGTGAAAGAGAGTTGTTTTTTGTTTATTCTTTTTTTTTCCTCCGGTATTTTCCCCTTTTTTTCCCTCCAATGTTTCACTTGTTTTTTCCAGCCGACACAGTTTTTAGTGTTACATTCATTAGATTTGAGGAAAAGTGGAATAGAGAATTTTGAAGGGGGCGGTGACGCTCACTCAAAGGTGTGTATTCTCACCGCGCGACACATGGCCTCGCATGGCTTTGGAGTTTAAAGGGTTTGATGCGAGGCTCTATGAGTTTATTTGCCGGTGACTTCTCCACCACCTTCGTTTTTTGTTGTATCTTTTTTTGCTTTTTGCTTTTTTATTTCAATATCAAAAATAATAATAACTACTATTTTTTCCTATTGAGTTTGTTTTCTAAAAGGTAATGTAAATATCGATGAAAATTACCATTTTCACCGGATACAAACCATTACTAAAGCTGATAATTGTAATAATCAATAGGTGAAAACAAAAAAATTGTAATTTTCATTTATCACACAATATTATTACGGCTAAAAAACTAAAGTTTTCACGGAAAACTAGAATTTTCACCAAATATAATTAGTGTGATAAGGGAAAGTTTCACTAATTGCAGATTGAGAAAACTTGATTTTTCCTAGAACTCCATGATGATAATTAGGTTTTCTTGGTCGATTGAAATTAAAAAAAAAAAAAAAATTGTGGGGAAAAAAACGGTAAAAAATGGGTTAGTTAGGTGAGCTCTTTTTTAGGAGAGAAAATAAATAAACGTGAGATAGTTTAGGAGGGAACTTTTATAGGAAAGTCAAAGAATTATTTATGGAGTTTTTTTAGGGATTATAATTTGTTAAAACTATTTATATTTATTTTTTGTATTTAAATATAACGAAATTAGTTTCCTGTAAAATGTTATTTATGTAATCAACTCCTGATTATGACTTTAGCAGCTTCACTAGTAAGGACACCGCCCCCCTTAAAGCACAAAGTTACCTGGCGAGTGCTCTTTTTGGTAAAGTGGTTAAAGACATGGATCGAGATTACGAGTTATCAGACAGGCAGAAAGCTGTCTTTGGTTGCTTACGAGCAACGCATGCCCAAGACTTCCTTCTAGCTATTCTGATTGAGGGCATTGGACAGAAGATGTCGCCCGTGGAGTACGGATCCATCCTTAAGTACAGGTTAATGATCTCTTTATATCCTTCTGATTCACGCTGTCCTGCTTGCTTCACAAGATGCTTAGACACATATGGGGAACATGTTGTCCATTGTAAGGTAGATCCTGGTTTTAAGTTTAGACATGATCATGTGAGAGATACCTTATATGATGTGTTATGGCGAGCGGGTATTTCAGCAAAGAAGGAAGCGGCTGTCAACTTTTTGACAAACCCACTGGAGGGGAGATCCACACTTAGACCAGCAGACGTACTTATCTTTGGATGGGCTAATGGAAAACACGCATGTGTTGACCTCACAGGAGTTTCTCCGTTAGTAGGCATTGGACATGGTACCTTTACTGTTGGCCAAGCAGCGCTAAGAGCTTCCTCAGGTAAGATAAAGCATGTATTGATAATGGACACGCTTTTATCCCCTTTGCTTTTGATACTTTTGGTTTCTTGGCCCCTGAGGCGGTTGGACTTCTCAAAAGAGTTCATAAAGTCATGCACAGTAATGTCATGACCCCCGGTTCAAGAGAGTTTGTTTTTAAAATGATAGGCTTTGCAATTCAAAAAGGACTTGTGGCGCAACCTGTTGCTCGCTTGCCTGCTATGTAAGAACTCTTCTTTTGTCATTTTAATATCAAGCTGTTATCAAAAGAGACAAAAAAAGAAATGGGCTACAAAAGAAAGTTCTCCGTTTATGAAGGGATGGGAAATCGGAAAAATAGAGTGGTAAATAGGAAAACCTATTAAATTGGCACTGAAACATCCCACAACTATAATTTGCGGTTGTCTTTAGTTTGTTTAAGCGCAAACCGCTTTTCATTGTAGGGCAAACCATTTGTGTCCAAGAAAGAAAACAAAATTTTGATCGAGTGATAAGTGACGATGTACCATGGATAAGATTTTTAACTCCATGTGCATTGAAATGTGCATCATTAGGGGAAAACAACGCAGCATGTGACAAAACCATGAACAGAGTATGCTCATGATACTGTGAGATAAAATAACCATGGCTCGAATTTTTACTGGTGTTTCGGTTACAATTTTGCTTCCAATATTAGTTTTGTGCTTTTAAATGATCAAATGGGTAAACTATAAGAATGAGATGTGTATATGATTCAAATACAATTTTGTTTGCTTTCTTCTTTTACCTTCGCTGCTCATTTCAACAATGAAGTTGTTTGTGTGGTTGTTGAGAACTCCATCTACCCTTTACTGGCGAACATGGGAAGATGATTGTAGGACGTCTCTTGCTCTCCTCTAAATGAGGAAAATCAATAGTAAAGTGAAGTCCACGGCTCTCGTGCCGTGATAGTGCACTGCTGACAACTAACTTCGCACAACAAAACAGATTTCTCATTTCACCTGCTTCAAGTCCCACCATCGACACTTCCCACCCTTTCTGAAACAGATACTCTTCCCATTCGGCCTCTAGCTCTCCAATCCTTTGCTCTGCCATCTTCAGTCGACTGGTGGACCTTAAAATTCCAACGTAATCCCACATTATTGATTGAAGCTCCTCCCTCACATCCCTCGTTCTCTGTGTTATCTCTTCCATTACCGAGTTCTCCAAAGAGACAGGTACAACAGGACGAGCACAAAAAACTGAAGCACTAAGATCAAGATGTGAATTTTCCATGTGGTCAATAGAAGGTTGTACCGCTCGCTGTGCAAACACAAGTGCTTCAAGCAATGAGTTGCTTGCAAGTCGGTTTGCCCCATGCAACCCAGTACATGCTACCTCACCAGCCACATATAACCCACAGATGTTTGTCTCTCCTTGGAGTCCAGCTCGGACCCCACCACACATATAATGAGCAGCAGGAACAACAGGTATTGGATCACGGGTAATGTCCAGTCCATGTCGTAGGCACTCAGCAGCTATGTTCGGAAAGTGGGCAAGGATTTCTTCCCTTGGTTTATGGCTTATATCAAGTAGGACATACTTCTCATTACGTTTCTTGAGTTGGTCATCTATACTTCTAGCCACTATATCCCTTGGAGCAAGTTCAGCTCTTTCATCATAATGAAGCATGAACCTTTCCATACCTAGGTTATATAGGATGCCTCCGTCTCCTCTGACAGCTTCTGTAATGAGAAAAGAATTGTCCCGGATCTTGGTTGGTTTGGTTGGAAGACCTTCATCTGCCAATGCAGTTGGGTGGAACTGCACAAACCTGAGAAACAAGTGAGGAACTTAAAATTTTCTCAATCATCAGACTAAATCACCGATTAAAGATCCATTAAATTTCATATGTTTTGGCACCAGCACATATAACATCAAGATTTTTTAATGGTTAACTACTTACTCCATGTTGGAGATTACGGCTTGTGCTCGATGAGCCATGGCCACCCCGTCACCAGTGGCTACCTGAGAAATATACCACAGATGAATCAGATGGTAACAGAATGTGCAAAACCCGAGTAAGGGATGACAAAATTTATAGAAAAATAAAAAATTTGTTACTGTCTCAACCGGTAAAAAACTATTATGTTATTATATGATAATAAGGTTGCCAGATCTAATAACATGGTTGGTTTGTATATGATAGTAGGTGTTTTGTTATTATCATCAATTTGTTCTGAACTGGTAGAATGTTAATTGCACTTGTAATTGACAATTTGACTTGTAAACTAGAAAGACGGTTACAGAGTGAACTTAAGAAAACACACAAACAAAAAAAAGGTGCTAGTATGTGGATTGGAACAGGCGAAACTGTAATGGATAATCCCATTTCCTCTAAACCAAACTAGTACATACTTCTCAAAAAAAAAAAAAAAAAAAACAGAAACAAATCAAGAGATTAAGAAATACCGGCGGATTAGTAGTTGAGGGGTAAATATGCCCTGCTCCACCCGATGCAAGTAAAGTTACCTTTGAGATGAATCTAACCACCTGAAATTCCACACCTTTGAGAAGTTAAAAGAGTGAAACTGTAGATGGGTTTGTGATCAGTCATCATTGAACTGTTCTTAATGATAAATAAATAAAAAATCTAAGACAAGGACTGCTTTCTACATAATGAAGTTCTGAGAATGAGGAGTTACTGTTGAGAATTCAGTATTTTACCTCTTGTGTTTCAGAATTCAGGGTGTCCACCCCATGACAATAAATTTCTGAGCAATCCTGCAGTTCATAGAAACATGTTTTTGAGGAAAACGAATCAACATATTGAAGCTTTTTTAAACCAAAAACAAGAAGAAGTGAAAATTCCTCTTAAAAGTGAACGATCTGCTAGTGCTACTTCGAATTTATTTCATTGTAATACTTCACATGAATAGAGCAATTGATCTTAAGACAAGAGGAATGGGAAACCTGGGAAGTCAGCAAATCTACAGCAAAATGGTGTTCAAACATAAATATGTTAGGATTGTCATGAACTGCTTTCAGTAAGGCCCTCTCTATCTCCCTTCCTGTCATGTCAGCGGCATGAACAATTCTGTGATGAGAGTGCCCTCCTTCCCTCGCTAGATGCAAGTTTCCATCTTCTCCATGATCAAATGATGCACCAAGATCAATTAGTTCTCTGACTCTATCAGGACCTTCTGTACACACCACCTGTATGGAGCTAAAAAATAAACTTGAGAGAGACCTGGAGGATCAAACTATATTTTTTCCATTTACAATTACTCTGTAGTGAAACTTACTCTGACAGTTTCCTCATCACATAGATATGCCCCTGCCACAATGGTATCCCGCATGTGATTCTCTACAGAATCTAAAGGGCCCAAAACAGCACTGACACCACCTTGCGCATAATTTGTGTTACTCTCATGAGGCTCAGCTTTTGTAATCACTGCAACAGATCCATGTTTTGAAACTTCGAGAGCATATCGTAGGCCAGCGACTCCACTGCCAATGATAGCAAAGTCAAAATACTTGGTGGCATCATTTCCGAGGCATGATACAGTAGTAAGAGGTCTGAATGGGGCTCTGTTATTAATAAAGGTAGTTCTGAAGAATTCGTGTTCTCGAACCTGCAAGCACTTGGAAACTCCACATGACCTGTAACATCGCCAGCAAGATTTTAGCCTTCCCATTAAACAATAACCATGACATAAATGCTATCTAAGTGACAAAAAATAGTATCTTCTAATATGACAGCCTAGAAAATAAATTCAATCTATATAGTTGAAATTAAATGATTCCATGGCAAGATGCAATAGCCAACCATTCAATTAGATGGTATTGAAGACAGAAATTTATAATATTGAACCCACACCACGAAATCTCTCTTTTTGTGCACCTTTTGAATGTTATGCCAGATGCCCAAGAAGCTTCTTTGTGACCATGATGCTTATACAACTTAAGTTTACAGTACAAAACTGAACTTCCAGATACAAGGCCTGTGGCCATTGCAATAATTCTGCTAGGAAAAAGAAATCAAGTTTAGGTGTCAAAATGATGGAAGTCTTTCGAAACTTACATTTGTTTTATTCAGTAAGTGTTATAGTGAGTCAAAACAGGATAAATACTTTTTAGCCGGACCGAAACACACCAGTACACGACCAAGATTCCAAACTTGCTGATTATTCTTCGAACTACACAAGATTCCTCCTCACTAGCGGATTCTTACTGTGTGCTTCACAAACTGGCTGTAGTCAGAAAAAACATGAAGAAGTATGCACTAACATAAATCTTTGCAAACCATTCATACTATAAATAAAAGAAAATCGAACTTCAGATAAACACTAGAACTATTAACAGATTCAATTTTCCTAAGAAGGCAACTTCACTATAATAAACTTGTTTAACAACCAAACATAACGCCTGCATAAGCAAAACAAAACAAAAACTGAAGAATCTCCTCAAACATATATATGGTAGACTACCCATGTCTATTTGAAGTCTATCCTAGAGGAAAATCAAAGATATTGAATTCCCATTAAATGAAACAAATAAAACAACTCATAGAAGAAACCCAGATTGCAAAACCTCCAAAAACAGTTATATTTTTTACAACAATGAATCAATACACTTACTGTTCTTCTCTGTTGAATTGAGCCCAAGTGTGAATTCCAACTCCTTGTTTTTATGATATTCGAAAACAATGAATCTAAAAAAAACAAAGAAACAAAACCGCAGAGATTCTCAAGCTTCAATTTATATATTTTATTGAAAATTCTAGTATCAGGATTAAAAATTCTGGAGGAGAAAATAAGAATATCCTACATTTCCGAACGCCACAATCTGACCTTTTTCCTTTGTTTTTTTTCGTCTTCTTTCTCGGCGGCACTCCGCAGAGCTTTGTTTTGTCTCCTTGAAATACGTGCTATTGGCGATCAAATCCGTGGCCCACGCTCCTTCCTTCTTTTCGTTTCGTTCTCTTCTTTTTTTACTAATGTAGTAATGTTTAACTTTCTACTTTTGTAATCAAGTACTTTAGATTTCTAAATCTAAAATCCCATGAATTGGGATGTCGTTGACTCATGATTTTTTTGAAGCATGTTGTGTGCAATGTAGTTGATCTCGGCTTATCTCGGTCTGAAGCGAGACGCTGGTATAACGTTGTCTTGGGAAGATTCCGTTTCCAAATTTCGGTGTAATTTCGGTTCCAACTTTTATATATATAGTTTCTACATATGTTAAGATCAATGTAGTCAATTTCGGATTTCAATTTGTCTCGGTCATGACTGGTAGTATACTGGTACAATTTTATCTGAGGGAGATTCTCTTGTGAGTGTTCTCTAAACTTTATTTTCGAATTTTATAATTTAGTTTATAAAAATAATATATATCAAACAATTTTCACACATTACCGCATTTTTTTTTGAGTAAGAAAGGTTGTATTAAAAAGGAAAAATATTTACAACCAAGGTCGTTCTATGCCAGACATTAAGTATGCACAACAGCCTCCAAATAAACAGAATTTGGCTTATCGAAATGCCATCAAAAACACATGAATCACAAAACCATAGTGCCAAAGTCTGTTTAATTAACAACAACAACTCCTCCCCCTCTTTGGCTCTCCTTCCAAATGTTCTATCGTTTCTTTCCAACCAAATATGCCAAGGAATGGCGTAAACAATCTTCCACCAAATATTTTTAGCTCTCCCTGTAAGAACACTGAATCTCCAAGCCTTAAAGCACTGCAGCAAACTAGCCGGGTTAACCCACGAAATACCAAACACTTTCATAAAGTGAGACCAAATACCATGAGTATAAGAACATTGTAAGAAGATATGATCTACCGATTCGTCACATTGCTTACATAAGACACACACTATCGCATTATTCTATACCTTTGTGGGGTTAAAATTTTAAAATTTGGAAAATAAGCACTCGTTTAAACTTTTATTAACTGTATAATTAGCTAATACACTCTATCAAAAAAATTACTAGCTAATACACCTTTCTCTCCCACCAGCTGTCCCAACCAAACCGAACAGGTGTCATAAACGTCAAAACAAAGTACGAAATGGGGTGTTATACTTCACTAGTAACTCCACGTTTCCACTGTAGGTACCAAAAACCACACTCGACGCGTGGCACAATCAAAAGGAAGGAGTAGCTTAGCATCGATAGGATGGTATACATAGCATCTTAACCAAGATAGCTTAGTTTGTACGAGATAGGACGAGGCTGCGAAGTAAGATCTGAGGATAGCGAGGTAAAGAAGACTTGCACAAGAATATATCTCGCGAGATGATGAAACACACGAAGCAACTCCACGAAGTAACATCCCGAAGTAACTCCACGAAGTGTGGATTGTTACGCAAGAAAAGGTAGAGCATGCGAAGTAAAGCATGCGAAGTGTGGATTGTTACGCAAGAAATAGGACAACTGTCAGCGAAGTAAAATGAGCTGTCAGCGAAGTAAAATGAGCTGTCAGCGAAGTAAAATGAGCTGTCAGCGAAGTAAAATGAGCTGTCAGTGAAGTAAAATGGGCTGTCATCCATTATGTAGTTTTCCCTATAAATAAAGGACTTGGTCCACTGTAATAGGGGTTGGAATTTTTAGGAGAGAGACCAGATTTCATTTTTCCCTTATCTTCATCTTCTTCCCCAAAACTAGATCTAGGAGAGTTCAAAAACCTCAATAATGGAGTTCCATGTAAATACCAAATATCATAGTGAAATTCGTGGATGTAGATCCCTTTATGGATCGAACCACGTTAAAATTGTGTGTCTCTTTTATGATTTTAGCACTTCAAATTATCATTTTAGCGTGTAAAAAGTTAGATCTAGAAATTGTTTTTGAGTTTTGAAGTTGAAATGGGTTTAGATCTTGAAATACAACACTTGGGTGTGACTGTGGGATAATCTGCAGTTATATTTTGGCATCCAGAAACAAGGATGGGTAATGGATTTATCCAACCTGATACTTGATTCAAGAAAGTTCTAGCAAAGTTTAGTTACAATTATCAAAAAATCTCACTGGATCTCTAAGCTTCAAGGGTAAAAATCAAACGATGATTCAAGGGTCCTGATGTCCTGTAAAATCAAACGATGGAGAGAAATAAAGTAAAGACAGAGTGAATCACCATCAACAAACTTCAAAAAAGGGAAGCAAATCTCTTCATCACTTCTCTTTATCTTGTGTTCTTCTGATATTTAGATCTGGAAAAACTTTAACCAAAATGGAAGCAGTGAAGTAGAAGTGGAAATTTCTCCGGGAAAGAGTCACCAAAAGCGAAGGATAAAAGACACAGTGATCATATCTATTTACGATTTAAGTAAAACCAAATAGTTTTCGTGGAGCAGCGTGTCACAATCTTGAAGTGGATATTGCAGAAAACCAGCTTCAGGTCTCATTGAACGAAGTATTTTTTAAGCATGTGAAGATAAAGCAAGGGAGAAATCAGGTAACTTCGTGGAGTTGAACAAATAAATTGATATCCATGATGATTCACGAAGCATAACAACTCGTAACTTTTAGCCAAGGGAAGAAGAGAAGAAACATTACAGCCAAGCCTATGTCACCGGTATCTCACACAAAGTATTTACGGAAATAAATCAGCGGAATATTTGGAAGAAGTTACTTCGCAAAAGAGGCAACTTAATTACTTAGTCACCAACTTCGTCTAAAATAGCTTGTAGCAGGTTAGCTCGGACGATCCAGGTCAACTCGCCGGAATTAGTATAAAAATTGACAGCGAATGCTTCACAGTATATTGTTCTCTAGGGAAGTAACCGGAATCCACTTCGTGAAGAGGGAAGTTCGAAGTATTTTAGCTTCGTAGAATATTTTACTTCGTAAATATTTCCTTCGCAGACAAGCATTTTCTTCGCAGACATCTTCTTCGCAAATAATTTACTGAGAATTGCATCAATAGGACCTACTTCGTGAATATTTTCCTCAAGTATTTTCTATGCGAAGTATGTATTAAGATTAACGTCAACAACAAACCAAGTTCACACAAACCAGTGAGCAACGTCTAGAAGCATGAGGCAGCAAATCATATTAAAGCTAAGTACAACCTTCCTTGGATACTTATTTTTACATAAAAGTATTTTCAATCGTATAACGTTTTAGCATAAAATTATTTGCAAAAAACATTTTCATAAAATTATTGATACAATGCGATACAATTACTATATTACGATACAATTATACAAACGAAGATCAATGAGGAAAATCTCGCAAGTGTCAATCATTAATATTTCTTTGAATATTTTCTTTGTTTTAATATTGAGACCTATGGATTCTCTACATAGGCTGCCTAAAGACTTCACTAGGATCATTTCCATGGGAGGTATTAATCAAATGAGACGAAACAAGTCATAAAACGGAAATCCAACCAACAAAACGATTTGAACTCGCACATAAGTAAACCCATTTCTACCTTTGAAATGTTGATTACTAATTTAATTTAAATGTTCATTCACAGTCAATACGACTTCGGAGGAATACCAACTTGCGAAGACAAAACAACCAACTCGTCGCGGTCAGAAGAATATAGAATCAGTGACGAAGTTTGGCGGAAACTAATCAGTTCACGTCAAAACCATCAACGAGGAAAAAATATAGCAGCCCAACTTATTTCGTCATCAGCATCGGCAAAATTTCGGAATATGAGAATAAGAAGGTTACAAAATGTAAGATAGAGATACCAGCAAGACTTGTTTCATCACCAGATTATGCGAAGGATAAAGTGTGAAATCATTCCGCTTAGTCAGAGCATCATCAACCAACGAAGTAATAAAGCGACTAACAAGCTCACTTCATTAATGAAACTAGCAATTCAATTGTCCTCTGACTGTTGTGTGTGATAAGCAAAAAAAAGATAAAGGAAGTAGAAACTTCGTGAAAGAGGAAATTCAAGGGTCACCAGCTAAAGGAACAAAGAGAAAAAAAAATATAACGAAGCAAAAGCCTACTTCGCTTTAACATCATCTTCATCAAAGAACGATAACATATCTAGCCAGTAGTAGTATCGACACTCAACCATTCAAAGTAAATTCACGAAGAGGTCAATGGAATGAATTAGAAGAGAAGCCAGCGAATACCAGCACGTGACGAGATAGTAGCTTAAGTGACGAGGTAGCAGCTTAGGTGAAAGGAACAAATATCACTAAAGATGTCAGGAAAATCCAGCAAGGCTAGTTAATAAAAATTCACATATACAAAGTTTCTCCAGCGAAGTGCAATTTCAAAGAAGAGGAAAACTCTAAAAAAACAATTTTTCAATTGAAACTGAACCAATTTTCTTAAATACTCCGGGGAAGCAAACTTAATCTCATGAAGAACAAAAGCAGAGAGTCTTTCCATAAACACTTCGTCAACAGTCATTCCGATGATGATAAACTAGTTCGGATCCAGCAAGCTGACAAGTCTAGATAAACAAGGAAGCTCGCTCAAACTTAGTACGGACTGAATCAAGTCACAGGCAAACACGCCTAACAGGGAAGTATCATCATCTTACCCATCTCTGATTTAAAATTTTCTTATAATGACTTTGAATTTTCAAGGAATCCTAGTTGAATTTTCTTGCCTCTAAGCTTGGATACCAATTCGCCATTACAGAAACATGATTACTGGCGATACGTTAGTAACACTTGAGCAAAACCTTATATCTTTGGAATATCATCTAAGGAACATAATGATAATATGATCAATTATAAGAACTTATTATGATAACCTGCTATGAGTTTTGAGTTGTTTATTAATTGCAACAATTCAGTGAGAAAATTATGATTTTTACCACTCTTACTTAATTGAATCATGAGACACAGGTACGTCAACTTGGCTTAGAAACCCCATTGGGTATCGAGTGTTATTGGCACTATAAATCGAACCGCGATCAAATAATCCTTTCTTGGAATAAAGCAGCAAAGAACGGAGTAAGGCAACATTGATCAAGCAGAATTATAATTCGAGAATTATATGTAATTCCGTCTACGGAATCTCAGCATGCAATCAACAAGATTATCTAGTTGTTGTAGCAGCAAAGTCACAGCAACCCCAGCCATGATCATACAAAGCAGGATTGAAAATGCCTTTCGGTATAAAACAGATGCATACGAAATGTTTCTACAAAGAAGAGTTAATGCAACTTCGTAACCATACCTAATAACGAAGTGGAAGTAAGCTCTAACAGCTCATCTCGTCAACCAGCCATTCCAGCGAGAGCAAAAGATAATCAGAGAACGACCATCTCAATTTAAGGATAACTGACCCGACGAACATGCTAGCTTAGAATCAGCGAAGTAATTCGCTCGGATAATATACGAAGTATAGTGCTTCGTTGATCAGATTCAAACATATATCACTTCGAACAAAACCGTCTTAGCCATCAACTTTACCAACGGAGAATACTATGATGGAGAACACTAGCAGCTCTAATCAGGAGCGAAGAAGAAAACCAGGATTCAAGTTTTTCTTAGTCAACTCTACCAACGAACAATACCATCAAAAGATATCAGTTGTTGTACTTCGCCAAACCAACTAGAAGGAATTACTTTATCGTCTACCCAACTCGGAATAGCAGCCAAAGCCAACGGAGTCATGAGCAAAAGAAAAAGAAGAATATATGTAGTCAATAATACATCGTCAACAACCCAGCGGGACAGAATCAACGAAGCAGGAAGAATGTACTAAACTAGTGACCAGATGACGAAGAACAATTTTTTTTTAATCAGTCCTAAAATCCAGCCGCAGCTTCGGAAGTCAAGTCTACATTTCATCAAACCCATTTCGTCAACCTCCCCGTTAACCATTTCAGAAACCCATTTCATCAACCACCTCGTCAAATAATACGTACCATTATCAACCATACCCAGATCAATACAAGCTACATCCTATACCCAAATCAACACAAGCCGCATCCTCTACCCAAACCAATACAAGACACAACAACAACGATGCCATCTCATATGCCAACAACGAATTTTCATCATAGCGAGATAAGCCATAAGGTCAGCGAAGTACAACAGCAACATGAAGCAACAAAGCATGAACGATATAAAGAGATAAAAATCTACAAGCCAAAGAGATCAAAGAAAAGAAAGAAAAGCAAAGAAAAGAAAAGAAAAGAAAAGAAAGCAAAGAAATAAACAATTTGGGCGAAAAGTAAGACCTCACTAGGAGGCTCCGTAAGACCCGCGAAACAAAAAATAAGTACAGAAGAAAAGGCGATCGTAAGTCCTATATAAAACCTCTACATAGGGAGGCTGAGACCTCGTGGTGTGCAACCTAGTTCGCACAAAGTGCAAGAGGCAAATGTAAGACCTAACGCGCATCACGAGACAACCTCAGGATATGGCTAACAACCATAATCTGGGGGGAAAAAGTAAGACCCATCCGCCGGGGTCCCCAATTGGGTAACCACTCGGTAAGGGGTGTAAGAACGATCCAGTGGAGAAGAAGATGGCATGGTGTAGTTCTTCCGCTCAGTCCCAAAATCACCTCAACTAGGGTGTGACTTCGTAACCAAGAGCCATATCGGCGAAAGGGAACGAGGTCACGAAACAACTGATACCTAAGACCAAAAGCACGGGGGTACTCAGAGGGGAAGGGACAACACCCTTCTTTAGGGAGCTGAGTGACCACAAAAGTCGGCAATGTTACGGGGCTGGTACTCACGGGAGTAGGTAGGCCTGTGATATTGTTGCATAATAAGACCTTAATGAGCGAGATAAGGCGAGGTTGATGGATCTTTACTTCGCAAGAGTAAAGAGCGCCCGAGACTTCTTCGAAAAGCCCTAATCAACGGGGTGGGGCATAATAAGACCTTAACTAGGAGGCAAAATAAGATCCCGAAATGATGATAGAGATGTGAGGCAAAAAATGAGACCTGAGGCAAAACAAAAGGCAAGATACAAAGCAAAGAAAGAGGCAAGCACATTACAAAGCTTGACCACACGAGCCACACAATTATAAGAAGTACTTCTTACGTTTCATAAGAAGTACTTGCAATTGAAATATTGCATATGATTATATTTATATTAACTTGATTATGCTATGATTCGAATATTAATAATGCAGGAACAATCCCTAAAAGGCAACGAGGTATAATTACAGACGAGATGGGAACGAGAAGGGATGTAAAGGAGAATCAGAGGCACAAACGATAAAAAATCAAGGCAAGTATAATTTTGACGAAGTAATATGCATACATATAGGAAAAGGATATCATTTCATACATATAGCATTCATTCATAACATACATACTTTCATCGAACATACATCATGCAATAGCACTTTGGGAATTCTTATTATTCATACTTCTTGAAGACAATATTTATCGCCGCGAGTGCTTCCTGAAGATTGTTAACTAAGAATACTTCTTATACTTCAGATTATATACTTCTAAGGATACTTCGCGTAAATATGAACCAAGGAGGGTATTTCATTAATACTTTGTTGTATAATAGTAAGATATCAAGCAAAGAAAGGGCAAAGGAAAGAAAGAGGAAGCATATTACTTTTACTTCGGATAGATTTAGTTCCTTCATCTACCAAAGAAAAAGGAGGCACACACATATATGGAAAAATGCATATTATACACTTCACGGAAAGTTTTTCAAAATTTCTGTATTTGATATGAATCAAATTATAAGGACGTTAAGCTACAAATGAAAAAATATCATGTGAAAAGCTACAATGAGGCAAGGCAAGAACAATAAGTGATACCATTAACTCGTCAAGGGCAACATCAACACAAGGTTATCATCGGTAAAGATCAAACTAGCACTTACAATGGACTTCGCACAAGGATGAAGAAAAGGGAACTTAGAAGAAAATCATCATAACCAATAACCAAACATGGAACATTCACCCATCAAGATATCTCACACATTCCATACTTCGTCAACAACAAGAATCTTCAACAAATAATAGAGTATATGAATCAAATGTCATCTCGTGAACTTTAGTTCTTTACGTGTAACACGACTCCTCGCTACTACTCACCAACTTGAAGAACCAACAACCAAACATGCAAGGGAAAAATCAAAAGATAATGAACAATTTCAACAAAAACTTGAGATCGGAAACAACAAAATCAAGGATTTATACTTCAGGGATTGATACTTCTTAATATATTTCTAGGATTAAGTACTTCTTATACTTCTTGAAGAATACTTCATACTTCACATAACTCGGGAATGTCACTTATCAACAACAAGACTTCAGAACTTCGCAAAAGAATAAGAGGCAAGTATATACTTTTTCAAGTTATTATTCTTTCGCTCGGTCCTTCATCAACAAAGGTCAAAGTCATCTACTCAAGCACCACACGTCTCACTCCAAATAACTACACGAAGATGGATTTTTCTTAAGAATCGCTCTTCAAGAAACACTCAAGAAAAATAGGGCAAAATGTAGGTACCAAAAACCACACTCGACGCATGGCATAATCTAAAGAAAGGAGTAGCTTAGCATCGATAGGATGGTATACATAGCATCTTAACCAAGATAGCTTAGTCTGTACGAGATAGGACGAGGCTGCAAAGTAAGATCTGAGGATAGCGAGGTAAAGAAGACTTGCACAAGAATATATCTCGCGAGATGATGAAACACACGAAGTAACTCCACGAAGTAACATCCCGAAGTAACTCCACGAAGTGTGGATTGTTACGCAAGAAAAGGTAGAGCATGCGAAGTAAAGCATGCGAAGTGTGGATTGTAACGCAAGAAATAGGACAACTGTCAGCGAAGTAAAATGAGCTGTCAGCGAAGTAAAATGGGCTGTCATCCATTATGTAGTTTCCCCTATGAATAAAGGACTTGGTCCACTGTAATAGGGGTTGGAATATTTAGGAGAGAAACCAGATTTCATTTTCCCCTTATCTTCATCTTCTTCCCCAAAACTAGATCTAGGAGAGCTCAAAAAACTCATTAATGGAGTTCCATGTAAATACCAAATATCATAGTGAAATTCGTGGATGTAGATACCTTTATGGATCGAACCACGTTAAAATTGTGTGTCTCTTTTATGATTTTAGCACTTCAAATTATCATTTTAGTGTGTAAAAAGTTATATGTAGAATTTGTTTTTGAGTTTTGAAGTTGAAATGGGTTTAGATCTTGAAATACAACACTTGGGTGTGACTGTGGGATAATTTGTAGTTACATCCACCATGCGTGAGTGGAATGAAAGAACGAAGAAAAATATCCTCATTTTCATCGTCTCTCCTTTTTCCATTTCTCTTTCTTCAACTAATCAAATCACCCCATTATTTCTCTTCTCCATTCTCAAATATCACCACTGGATTGTAGGCATCGGTTCTCAATCGCCATTGACTCCAACAACAAATTTTATAGTATTTATAAGTCTTTTCTTCTGTATGCTAAATTCACAAACAAGAAGGAATTTTTTTTTTCACAATACTAAACAATTTAAACCGTATAAGGGTTCTCCTCTCCCGTTATCAATCGAGATCTTTTAATTGTTGTTGGTGAATGAAATCTAGTTATGAGTTGCCATGATTTGATCAATTTTAAATTTTCAGTTTGAATTATTTGACGAACACATCGATATATTGTAGCAACTGTAAACTATTAGGATTTGTACACATCACCGAGAAAACCGGTGAATAATCGTCCGAGAAACCGTCCGAGTCAGCGAAAATCTCGGCCACATTTTGTTTCGGCGAGAAATGTGAAATCGTAAGTTGAATAACCGAAAACGGGAAAATTGCGGGAATCTCGGCCGAGACGGCTGAGTTTAACTACACTGGTTGTGTGTGATCGTGTTCAAGTGAAAAATAAAAATAATACATATATAAGTCGTGTTGTCGCGCACATGCAATAGTCAAAAGGAAAATGAACTCGAGGAGTATCATTTAGATATTTTTTTTATGCATCATTTTGCGTATATCCTTTTTTCTTTATGATTCGAAGAAGAAGAAAATATATATATATATATATATACCTAACGGTATCTTATTATTTTTGTCAGGTGTTTGGATGTAAACTAAGAAGTAGTTTTTACTTCAAGGAAAAAAAAAGTTTTCCCTAGTTGTCACCCGCATTTTTCCTGTTTGCCACCCACATAAATTTCCATCCTCACTTATCTTATTTACTACCCATATAAATTTTTAAAAATCCTAAATACCATCTTTTGACTTTTTGTTTGTACCCAACCATAAAACCACCCCAGTTACTAAATTTTTTTAAAAAAAAAATCTAATTTACAAACTATTTTTTCTTCACTATCTTCACCGTCCAACCACCTTCTTCTACTCCATCTCTAACCATATATGTAGATGCATTTTACTACAAACTACATCCAAAGGATAGAAATCTTCTACTCATGCAAGTGAAAGTAAGAACTTAACAAGAGACATAAGGATATACGTGGTTCGGTATGATTACCTACGTCCACGGGGGTGAAAGGATGAATCTTATTACTTCAAGGAGTTTACAATGGTGTCACTCTCCGAATTGAACTCTCTTTTTGACAAGATGAACTAGTTCCCAACTCTCTTTATCTCTAGTGCGATTGCAAGTCTTTCTATCTCTCTGAAGTACCACCCCCCCTCTTGGATACAAGTTCTTCTATTTATAGGGGGGACTACATACAACCAAACTATGGTGTTGGTCATAATACATCTATCTTGAAGTCCTGTGTCGGACTCGCTCGTATCGTCTCCCTTTCTGTAAATATGGCCGATGTAGTTTGGTTCCTTAGCAGTCTCTTGTCCGAGCCGAGCCTTTTATGTGTTATCTTGGTGCGATGTCGCCCTTCCAATCCCGTCGCCCTTTCATCTGGACGATATGGCATGTATCTTCTTATCCCTTTGACTAACGCTCCTTGTTTGACCCAATACGTCTCGTCTGTCAGCTTTGTCAGAGGTATGGAGTCAAGTCTTGTCCGATATCTGTAGAGTTATCATGTCCGACCCACGTGATTCCTTAATCCTCGCGCCAGCCAGCCTATGTCCCATGCTTCTCGCTTCTTCCTCCTTGGGTACATCATAGCTTAAGATGTTGCCACCTAGCTATATGGATAATCTACACCTACATTTATGCCCCTTCTTTCTCTCATGTGGTAGACACGAGTGGAAGAAAATCATCCCTTCTTACCATGTCCCCGTTCATGCCGCGATTTCCGCCATGTAGTCTCCCACTAACTCCCCTTTATGACTTGTAACCGTCGGTGTCGGTCACGTTTCTTTCTTCTTTTAAATACCCCATTTTCCTATTCTCTTTCTTCTACTTCGCCATTTTCTCAATCTCCAGCCGCTGCAACCATTTTCTATGAGATTATTCATCACTTTCTGTCTCTGTGAGCCCTTGTATTTTTGATTCTCTTCCTTCACGTCTTCATCACTGAGTGCTATAGTGGTTGTGGTTACGTTTCCGTCGTCCCAACCTTCTTCACCAGCTTCTGAGTTTTGCACTACTCATGTCCATGGCTTCTTCTCCCTCAATGACTGAGAAAAGGTGTGTTGATAATGTTTTTTCCGAGATTGATGCTTTTCCCCTTGATTCCCTATTTTCGTTTGATAATCCCTCTGAGTACGATGATCGCGCCATAAAATATATCTTTCCTGACGGTTCTCCTTCTATTTCGTGCAGGTCCAAGAAAAGGGTAAAAGATCTCTCTGATGAAGAATTCATTGAGCAGTTGAAAGAGAAGTACGATCTTCAAGATTACGAAGTTCTCGGGCCAAAACAGCACCTTGAGGAAGTCCGATATGGAGAAGTACGAACAGTCGGATGAATGCGTGGTTATCACTCATGGACATCTGGATCTAGGTCTCTATATCCCTTTGTACAATCATGATAGCCCTTTATACTACGAGATTCTCTCCTAGGTCAAGCCTTATCGTTCTCTGGCTCAATGGACTGGCAACACTTTTCGGATTATGGATGAATGGAGAGATCGCCAAGATGGTCATGGCTCCACCGCCGACTGGTAGACCTATAATCCCGAGGACGCCCCAGAATATACCGTTGCCAATTTCCTTGCCAACTATCGAGCCGGTACTTCAACCAATGGTGACCTTGCCGATTTTTCTTCTAGTCCTCATCGTCACAGAACTATGCCTAAGAATGTTGAAAGGATGATGCTGGATGCCGATCCCATCGGCTAAGATTCTAACAGGCGACCTCGTCATACCAATGACCCAATTTATCCCCGAGTTCCACTTATTGTCTGAGGGCCCATTTTACATGGTAGCTTCCCGTCGCCTCCATTTCCCGCCGAGCCCTATCCTTTCTGGGTGGTTAATGACGACAAGGCTGATAAGGTATGTGTCTCCTTTTGTCATCCTTCATTTCTAGCTTGTTAGTTTTGACACCAATTGGTTATTTGTTGTCATCAAAGTCTCTGGGCGATTCTACCAAGGC
Organism: Papaver bracteatum; assembly: GCA_023529315.1. Classification (NCBI taxonomy): domain Eukaryota; kingdom Viridiplantae; phylum Streptophyta; class Magnoliopsida; order Ranunculales; family Papaveraceae; genus Papaver; species Papaver bracteatum. The sequence goes on from JAJJWX010002300.1 coordinate 1,516,418, forward strand.
CGCTTCATCGTCAAGAAAAATGAGTGCTGGCACAAGGGTTGAGGAAGACCAGGGGAAGGTAACAAACACAGTGATTTTATTATAAGTACATGTACTTGCCCCTGTTTTTTGCCTTCACATGTTCTTACGAGAAGCCTTGTGCAGAAATTTCCTAGGCACGATGATGATGAAGCCGGTGGGTCCGATGTGCATGAGATTGATGCTCAGCCTCTTAGGCGCAATCCTGCTAGAGGAAAGAGTGTTGTTACTAAGCCGCAGTCGAGAAAGAAGCCGATCATCGATATTCCCGATGAAGATGACATCTTCGGCGAGGATTTCTCGGATGACAAGGGCGATGGGAAGGAGATGGGAGAGAAGGGTGGTCCTGAGGTGGTCGTGCCAGCTAATTTGGTAGGCGACAAACAAGAGCCCATGAAGACGCCCGAGTTGGAAAAGGTTATTAATACTGAACCGGAAGTACTCCCTCGTCTGCCCCGGATCACTGATGGATCTATGTCTAGTGCTGAAATATCCTTTACCGTTTCTGGCCCTATCATGAACTCTCTTGTAGCGCTCACTTCCCCCGACTTTGGAGTGTATACTGATGAACAAATACTCGGTGCAGTGCCGCTTGACAATGATATAACTCAGACTCTTGATACGGTGGTGAGTGATTATGTATGTATGGGCGATGCCCCACCCCTTAATATCTTCTTGATTGTCGCTTGCCATTCTAACATGCTTACTTGTATCAGATCCTTAATCGGGTACGGTTGGATGCCGCCAATCGTCATAGGGAAAGGCAGTTGGTGGAAACTCTCCAACTTCAATTGCAGAACGAGAAGATTCATGCGCGTGAGCTTGAAATTAAACTTGTTGATGCTCAAGGTGTGTTATAATTTTTCAAACCTTAACTTGTGTTGATTGAGTTTATCGTGCCAGTATCCTAAGTCGGGTGTCCTTCTGCTAGCCGAGATAGCTAGTATAGGTTTAGATGCTTCTTCGGAGTTTAGGATCATAAAGAGGAAGTGGGATATTGAAAAGGATTTAGCGGAGAATCTTCGTCGGCGAATGGCAAACAAGGATGGGAAAATAGATCACCAAGCTGATGATATCGAAGAACTTCAAGATGAATTAGACTGTTATCGACAGTTTGAGTATGCCACTGAAGAAATAGACAATTTGCGAGCTCATTTGGGTTCTTCTTAACGCCTCGCAGCTGAGAAAACTGCTTTGGCCACGGACCTAGAACAACAGGTAGACTCTTTATAATTGCAGAACCGAGACCTTCACGAGGATCGCCGATGAATTTTGAGGGATAAAGATGTAGTGGAGTGAGCTAATAGGGATCTGCTGGGCAAAGTGGGTGAATTTGACAAAATGGTGGGTGAACTAGAATGGAGTAGGTCGCAGCTTTCAGTGCTCCAAGTGTCGTGCAATCGTTTAATGGACGAGTGGAGTGAACATAAGAAGTATTGCCCCAGTAATGAATTTAATGAGCAATGCTATAACGAGCTAACCATGAAATTTTCCAAGGCCGAGGATGAGTTGTCCAAGTCGGTAGAATCGCTTAAGTCGGTGTTACCAGCCCTTTCAGGTCTCTTAGGCGATGTGTTGAGGTAGTTCCTTAGGATTAGATTATTTTTTATACTTGTGAAATTGCTAAACCATATTCAATGAATAATCACGTGTTGTTGTGATCTTGTAGCCGAGCAAAAACGTTCTCAGGAATTGGATATGGAGGTCCGACGGTTGAAGCGGGTCGAGTCCGATTTGGGTACCAAGTTGACCAATGCCGAGGCAGCCAATTTGCAGCTTACTCAATAGGTTGAGGACGAACGCGTCGCCCATGAAGAGGAGATAGACGAGAAGGTCCGAGCGGGTATTTCTGAGTATGTGGAGGATAAGCGGCGCGAGATCACGCAAAGGATGGCCGGTGTTGTTCCCCCCAAGGCTTGAATTCTCTTTTTGTAGTGTTGCGCCACTAAGTTTCCCTTTGTTCTGGGTTGTAAATCGCTTTGAACACCTCTTCCCTTTTTACTTCTGATACACTGCTTGTTTGTTTAAAAAGGGGTGCTGCGTCGCCGATGTTGTTCTTTTTATTCTTGTTATACTTTTTACTTCGTGGGGTTTCATGACGCTTTTCGTGCTTCCTTAATTGGCGTATGACGCTATCGCTTTAACTTTTGTTTCTTCAATCATTCCTGCAATTGTTGATCATGTATGTTAGTATTTTAACCTTTTCTATCGAACACACCCAACAAGGAGGGTCATCGGGCCCAATGCCATGTCCTTATTGGGGTATCTCATCACTATCTCTTGGATTCAGTGGAAGGGTACTAGTCAACCTAATTCTAGGTTCGATTGCCCCGAGCGGTTATCAATCAACCAATCTCGGGCAAGTGGTCACAGCCACTTGAGATGGGGGCGACCTTTCAAATGTAAGTAGGCAACCTAGCTGAGAAGACCTCATGTCTTATCATCCTGTGGAACTGGTTTCCAACCACCAGAACCCTTAGGTTACCTCGGCACTTGCACACTGTCACTTCCCCGAGTACGAATATCCAGGCGACTGTAAGGAACCTCGGCACTTCCACACTGGCTTTGCCCCGAGTACGAATGCCCATTCGAGTGTAAGTCAACTCGGCACTTTCACACTGGCTTTGCCCCGAATACGAATGACCATTCGAGTGTAAGTCACCTCGGCACTTCCTCACTGTCATTGCCCCGAGTACGAATGACCATTAGTCGCTCATGCCCTATCTCATACCCCTTACGGTTTTACAGAAATAGAAGACAAGTATGCTCACCTTTTCTCCGTACCTCCCTTCAGGGGTGGTATAGATTCAGATACTTGACGTTCCAGGGTTTAGTCTCTTTTGTTCCATCGAGTCTCAGTAGTCGATACGATCCCTCGCCTGCCTTAGACGCAATTATATACAGCCCACCCCACTTTGGTGCTAGATTTCCGCACTTTTTGTCTCGTTCCCATTCGGCCAGAAACTCTAGTACTTGCTGCCCTGGTTGGAATTCTCTTGGGCGAATACGCTTGTTGTACTCTCGTTGTAACCTCCTTTGATAGTTTTCCATTTTTTGTAGTGTCATCTCCCTTGTTTCTTCCAAATCGTCGAGTTTTGACAAAATTAGATCGGACGAGACATTTCTCCTCCAAGATTCTGTCCTAGTAGTAGGGATCATTCCTTCCGTTGGTATAATCGCCTCGGTTCCGTACGTAAGCATGAACGGCGAGAACCCTGTAGCTTCCCTCCTCGTAGTTCTGTATGCCCATAAAACATTGTACAGCTCCTCGCACCAGTCACCATATTCCCCATCTAGTTTCTTCTTCATGTTGTCGGCGATTGTTTTGTTAGTGATCTCGGCCTGCCCATTACTCTGGGGGTAAATGGGGGTAGCCTTACTCTTCCTGATATTGTACGTGTTGAAAAAAAGATCAATATTTTCCCCTTGGAGTAATTTTCCATTATCGGAGACGATAGCTGTTGGGACCCCAAAGCGGAAAATGATATGCTCTCAGATAAACTTGAAGACATCTTTGTCTCGGATGTGCCTTAGTGGTGCTGCCTCTACCCATTTGGTAAAGTAATCTGTGTCCACGATCAAGTATTTTCTATGCCCTGTTCCTACATGTAACGGTCCGACAATGTCTACCCCCATTTGGAAAAGGGCCATGGGCTTATAACAGAGTTTAAAGGTATTCCTGGTGCCTGTATTTTCTTGCCAAACCGTTGATATTCTTCGCAAGCTTTCGCCATTTCCTTTGCATCTTCGTTCATGTACATCCAAAAATAGCCCATTTTCTTTGCCTTAGTCGATAAGCTTCTCCCCGAGTTGTGGTTTCTGGCGGCTCCATAGTGTAATTCATGCAAGATTATGTGGCCTTCGTTCCTACTTAGGCATCGTAAAAGTGGCCCTAAGTAGGATTTCCTATATAAGATGCCTTCCCTTAGCTCATAGGCGCCCGATTTACTTTTGATTTTATTTATCTCGGGCCGACCCTTGGGTAGCTCGCCCGTTTCCAGATATTGGTGTATCGGCTTTTTCCAATCCCCCTCTTTATATCGATCGACTGTGTTAATAGCCACATCGATCCGCACGTCCGGTGTTTCTGGGATTGAGGGAGTAAGGAGCCTCATAACACGAATACCCTCTATGATCGGGTCTACTAGCTGTGAGGCGATGTAAGATAGAGCGTCCGAGTGCATGTTATCTTTTTTACAAATGTGACAGAACTTAATGCTTGGTATTTGGTTGATGTAAAATTGGGCGAGCTCCCAATACTTTTGCAACACAGGGTCGTGTGTCGCATATTTGCCCATAATCTGCCGAATTACCAACTGTGAATCACTAGTTAAGCGAACCTCTTGTAGCCCCATTTCTACAATTATCCGTAAGGCGTGGATTATCGCTTCGTACTCGGTGACATTGTTTGTTTTTTTTTAATTCCAGCCTGAACGAGTGCACTATCTTTCTTCCTTTTGGCGTGGTGAATACCAACCCAAGGCCTGACCCCTCTTTGTTTGATTCCCCATCGACGAAGACTTCCCACCGTGTAGGACTACTGGTTGCTAATAGGTCAGCAGGCTCTTCCCGTTCTTCCATCATTCCAGGTATATCTTCAACCTCGTCTTCATCGCTTAGTGGGAAATCTGCCAGGAAGTCGGCCACTACCTGTTCTTTGATCGTCGTTCTCGTCTCGTACACCACATCATATTGTTTGATTAAAGATCCCCATTTAGAGATTCTCCCTGATCACCCTGCATTATCCAAAACTGCTTCGATAGGAGATTTGGTGAGCACTTGTATGCGATGAGCTTGAAAGTATGTTCGGAGTTTAGAAGCGGAAAAAGCTAGTGCAAGTACCATATGCTCCATTCTAGTATAGTTTTTCTCAGCCGAACTTAGTTTTTGCTAGTGAAATACACCGGCTTCTCCGCATTCCTCTCTGTCCTAACCAACACTGCACTAATGGCATATGGTGTCGCCCCTAAGTATAGGGTGAGAATTTTTGTCGGCTTGGGCCTCTGCAGAACCGGGAGGCTGGCTAGGTGTAACTTGATATTTTGAAAGGCCTCTTCGCTAGCATCCGTCCATTGAAACTTTACTCCTTTATTCAGAATGTCATAAAAGGTTTTACATTTGTCCAACGACCGCGACACGAATCCCCCCAATATTGCTATACAACCATTTAGCTTCTGCTTATCCTTTACTATCGCGGGAGATGGCATCTCTAAGACAACCCTAACCTTCTCGGGATCTGCTTCTATTCCTCTGGGGGTGATGATGTATCATAGGAATTTCCCCGATGTAACCCAAAAGTCGCACTTGGCGGGATTAATCTTCATCTTGTGTTTCTTCATCGTCTGAAAAATCTTGCTAAGGTCTCGGACGTGATCCTTAGCTCGGAGGCTCTTGACTAACATATCGTTCACGTAAACTTCTATGGTGTCGTGGATCTTATCTTCGAACATGTATCCTACCAATCTCTGATATGTAGCACCAGCGTTCCTAAGTCCAAAAGGCATCTTGGTATAACAATATAGCCCCCTTGGTGTGAAGAAGAAAGTATGCTCCTGATCCTCGGGTGCCAACGGTATTTGGTTGTAGCCCATGTATCCATCCATCAAAGTCATCGCCTCATATCCAACTATTGATTCTACTAGTTGGTTTATGCTTGGGAGAGGGAAGTTGTCCTTCGGGCAGGCCTTGTTCAAGTCACTAAAATCAATACATATTCTAACTCCTCATTTTTTCTTTGGTACCACGACCATATCAGATATCCACTACGGGTAATGGGATTTCCTGATTATCCCGGATTCCTGCAGCTTTTTTAGCTCGGCCTCAACCGTTGCCTGTAACTCTAGTATGATTCGCCTCATTTTCTGTCTAACGGGTTTGAACCTCGGATCAATTTTCAAGTGGTAGTAACAGACCTCCGGGTCAATGCCCTCTAAATCATGTACTTCCCAAGAGAACGCGTCTAGGTTTTCCTTTAACACTGTCATGAGTTGACTCGCTTGTTCATCCGAGAGTAATGTCCCGATCCTTACTATCTTTGGCTCCTCAACCGTCCCCAAATTCACTTCCCGAGTCGGCTCAACTGTCGAGAAATTAGATTTAGGTTCCCTTAATGGAGCCGTTTCCTTTGATTGCTATAAAGGGTCTTCCTCTTGGGTCTCGTACGCCATGACCGCTTGTGAAGTAGCCTCCTCCAATTCTTCTGCAGCCTTAACTTCTTTGTCTTTGTTCTTCTCTCGCCTTTGTCGAGCTCGCCGATCTTCATTAATTTCGGCGTTGACCTGCATGCATTGTCGTGCTTCTTGGGAGTCACCTATAACTCATCTATTCCCTTGTAGGTCGGGAACCTTAATCTCTGATGATATGCTGATGCCACCCCTTTAATCCCAGCGATCCATGGACGTCTGATAATTGCTTCATAAGGAGAGGCGACGTCAACCACACAAAAGGTGGTTAGTGTGTCAAGGTAGCTCCCACTATCTGAAACCCTCAAAGTTACCTCACCCTTAGGGATGGTTATTGTCCCATTAAAGCCGTAGATGCGATATGTTGAGGGGACGAGGATGTTGACCGATAATTCCATTCTCTTGAACGTGTCATAGAATAACACCTCGACTGAACTTCCACTATCCACGAGGATCCTTCTTACACCCCATTCCTCGATTAGTAACGTGATGACCAATGGATCACAGTGTTCTTTCCCATTTGCTGGGACGTCCTTGGCCAAGAACGAAATAGGCTGCATCATCCAAGGTTTCATCAGTAAGGTCTTGGCTACGCTAAATATTTCTTTGCCATCGTGATCCCTCTTGTGGATCCTTGAAGTTATTACTGGGCCGAGATTGTAGTATTGTATAGCTGAGTGTGAAATGGTATTCACAAATTGATTTGACCTATCAATGCGAACTTGATGGACCGGCACATCGGGTGTCGCTGTCGGCTGAGATGGATGTCGGATGAACGGTCTCAGGTATCCATATCGGATGAGGTGTTGAACGATATCCTTCACTTCTCGGCAGTTATCAGTGGAGTGGCCCCTATACTGATGGTAGCGATAGTACTCGGGGTGATCCTTGGTTTCTTGGAACTGGACTCCCCTTGATGCTGGGTAATTGATATCATTCCTCTTCTCGACTTCCTTGAATACTTCCTCCAAAGGAGCGTTCAAAGGGGTATATGATCGGGCTTCATGCCTCGGCCTCTTCCCTTTGGCCACCCATTTTTTCTTCTCATTTCTTCTTGGTGGAGGGTCAGATCTCTTCTCGGGATACCTAACATGATCGTCCATAACTTCTTTAGCCTCAGCACAAGTTTCAACACTAGATTCTTGTATTCCCCTATCTCTCGATTCGGCTTGAATTTCTTCTAGGGCGATAAAATGTTCTTGCATTCTTCGCATCTCCTTTAAGGTTTTTGGTTTTTCAGAGAACATGGCTATCCAGATGGGGTATGATCTTCCCAATGAGTTTTCGAATCCAAAGATAGCTTGATCTACTGGCACTTTTCCAATTTCAGTACACAGTTTCCTCCACCTATCGGTCAAGGTTCTCAAGGGCTCCCTGAACCTCCGGGAGAGGGTGAATAGTTTGTTCATTCTTGGCCGAGGTCGGAAGTGGTGCATATAGGTTTCAAGAAAGGCCTCAATTAGTGCATCATATCCGTCAATCGATCCAGGTGGAAGTGAATAAAACCAATCTCTCACCTCGCCCTCCAAGCTGGCTGGAAAGAATTTACACATGACTACCGTGTTGTTTTTCCATTGGATCAATGACATGGTATACATTTTTAGATGCTCGACTGCATCTCCTGTTCCATCAAATCTAGAAGGAAATGTAGGTAAGGTACACTTTGGTGGGAACAACATTTTTTCTAGTTCTTGGGAGAATGGTGTCTTCTCGGCCTCGCTCATAATCTCTGACAGTTTGTTCTCTTTGATGCTTCCCGATAGCTCCTTAATCTTTGCCTCCAACTCTTTAAGTTTAGCTTCTGTCGCCCCATCCTGTCGTCCTCCCCTTCCTCGCCTTTCTTCATCAGTATACGAGTCCTCGGATGGTCCATATCCTCGTGGGGAGGGTATGGGAGGTCGCTCGGCCCAGTCATAGGTGGTGGTTGACCTGATCGTTCATGATTACTCGACGTTCCTCGGCTGGAAGATCCTCTTGATCTGGTTCGTTGATTCCTCAACTGATAATTCTCAAACTCTAGGGCGAGATTCCGTTGCTGGAGCTCTCTTAGTGCCGCTTCTTGTCTTCTTTGACTTTCTAAAATGGCCAATAGCGTCGGGTTTGTGCTTTTATGGATATAATATCTATTAGGGTGGTGTGGCCGAGACTGTAATGGTATCGATATTGGTGGTGGGGGTAGTATCGGACCAGTTGCATGACCAGTTGCATGGACAGGTGTAATGCCGACGTTGTTAGTTGTTCCTCGCCCCAACTGAATCTGCCTGAGATGCTATTGCTCTCTTCCTAAGGCCTCCTGGTACTCAGCATGTTGCCTTGCTCTTTGTCTCTGGGTTTGTGTTGCAAGCGCTTCCTCATCGTCCTCTGTATCTGAAGCTATAAGTACGTCGACTTGGTCAACTATCCTATGAGTCAAGATAACCCGATTTAGGGGTAGGGTGTCATCGTATCGCCCAAGATCCACTAACTCATCAACAGTTGGCATGCCTCGTGCATCTGCATGAGATTCCTCGGCGGTGTTTGTCGATTGCCTTCTTGCCTCGGCCCTATTACCCCTGCCTGCATGTTGCTGCCAGTAACTGTATGATTCCTTAATGTCCTTCCCATCCCTAAAGTACTAGCCATTGGGTATGGCGCGTGTTGAGCCGAGTATCGTCCCTACCTACGTCATCAAATACAAAGAACACCTTACTTTGACCTGATATTGTAAATAAATTATCAAAAAGGTGAAAAATATTCGACTGACACAAAAATTGTCACTACGTCAGAGCTCGCAGATACACATCCTACTCCGGTTATCAAATGGGTTCTGCCTATCTACCCTATTTTGACTCTATGCTGACTTTGTGGCATATTTTACGCTACGTCACTGTCGTTCCGTACGCCGTCGCCTTCAGTACTTGACCTCCGCATTTAAGCTAGTTTGTCCTTCATTCTATATGCTCCAAATCATTAAACTCATGCACGTGATGATTGAATGGTACGGCGTGTAAGTCCAAAAATCAAATCAAGTCTCTGCTGTTGTTATTTCCTCAAGATCTCACCATGACCGTCTTCCATGGATCCTCTCAAAGAACTTTCCTACGGCTAGACAGCATCGCCAGACAAGATTTTTCTCCCTCTTTTTTCTGACCAAACGGGTTATTGTCGATCAACGAAGCAAGGGTACAAACGCAAAAAGGAACTTGGAAATAAATTCTCCTTACTAAAGAAACATCTAGAACACGACTTCCACGACGGGAAGCTCAAAATTGGCAGCTTGTCATGCAAAAGACACATTAAACTTAACCTTTTGTGGTTCTAAGCATACAGACTTTGTACCGCGATAAGAAAAAAACTTATTTACCACTAAAATTCACTCAACCATCGTGAACAAACAGTTATCCTATCAGCAGATCCTCAACCTAGCTCCTAACCTATGATGTTGATCGTCGGTGAGCTTATGGAGATTTTCTGCCGATCAAACCGTTTGGGGGCGAAGAAACGAGAACTCTACTATACCTTGTAAAGACGTGGATACTGCTTCAACTTTGCATGTACACTAAACGACTCAAAATAACAAGAAATAGGCGGTTTCGACCAACAGAGTTCATCCTAGCTTCAACTATAACACTTAAACGTGTATTCAGGAGCCTTTGATCGTCTCTGAAGGCCTTTTAGGCAAGGTATCCGGAGATATTAGTCGGGTCCCCTTAGTCGGTGCCATAATGTAGATTAATTTTACTACAAACTACATCCAAAGGATAGAAATCTTATACTCATGCAAGTGAAAGTAAGAACTTAACAAGAGACACAAGGATATACGTGGTTCGGTATGATTACCTACGTCCACGGGGGTGAAAGGATGAATCTTATTACTTCAAGGAGTTTACAATGGTGTCACTCTCCGAATTGAACTCTCTTTTTGACAAGATAAACTAGTTCCCAACTCTCTTTCTCTCTAGTGCGATTGCAAGTCTTTTTCTCTCTCCGAATTACCACCCCCCCTCTTGGATACAAGTTTTTCTATTTATAGGGGGGACTACATACAACCAAACTATGGTGTTGGTTACAATACATCTATCTTGAAGTCATGTGTCGGGCTCGCTCGTATCGTCTCCCTTTCTGTAAAAATGGCCGATGTAGTTTGGTTCCTTAGCAGTCTCTTGTCCGAGCCGAGCCTTTTATGTGTTCTCTTGGTGCGATGTCGCCCATCCAATCCCGTCGCCCTTTCATATGTCCTATATGGCACATATCTTCTTATCCCTTTGACTAACGCTCCTTTTTTGACCCAATACGTCTCGTCTGTCAGCTTTGTCAGAGGTCTGGATTCAAGTCTTGTCTGACAGCTGTAGAGTTATCAAGTCCAACCCACGTGATTCCTTAATCCTCGCGCTAGCCAGCCTCTGTCCCATGCTTCTCACTTCTTCCTCCTTGGGTACATCATAGCTTAAGATGTTTCCACCTAGCTCTGTGGATAATCTACACCTACAATATACTACCACCAAGCACCACCAGCTCTGAGATAAAAATAAATCGATAAAAATATAAAGTTAACATTCATGGTCATGATACCCTGAACAACCACTGCTGTTGTGCACAATTAACATAAGCCTTGGATTTACATTGGCATAAATAAATGAATTGAATATTTCACTGGTTTGTTGGTTATCAATTAACTAAAGTTAAACCAAATTTGTTGATTATCAATTAACATAAGCTTTGGACATTTGATTTATCTGAGGTTTGGATACATTTTCCTAAGTTTTCAACAATGGAATCTTCAATAAAAATGGTTTACTTGTTATTCACCGATCAACTCATTTATTTCACGATGAATTATAAGATATTGATAAACAATAATTTTTGGTATGCCATTTAGACGGAACTCTAACCTAGGATTATTGGTTTTTTAATGGAAAAGGGGATTAATGAAGAAGAAGAGAATGATGTTTTTTTATGAAAAAGAGATAAGGAGGATGAAGAAAAATAAGAGGGGTACTCATTGTAGTCAAATTTAATTTGACTTTTGTAGGTGGTGAATAGGAAAATATAGAATTAAAAAGTACTTACACTTTTAATATTTTGATAAGAGTGGCAAATAGGAAAAATGTGGGTGGCAAATAGGTGAAAAAAAAAAGTTAATTATGCGATGTTATTTCAGATCGAGTTTTCCAAAGAAAAAAGTTAAATTTTCGTAAAGTAAAAGAACAGTTAACAGATGGAGAGCTCTCCAACATCAAAGATACTAATAACTCTACTTGGTCATGGAGAAGTATTAGGTCAGAACTAAATTTCATCAATAATTATAGTTGATGGTGTGTGGGAAATGGTCAATCAAAATATTCTAATCTGGAAGCACAGGTGGATTGAATAACTGAATGGTCCTTCTACACCAAAAGCTAGTTCTTCTCACCATTAAAATTATAAATTTGTGCATGAACTCTTATCTCAATCTACATGCAACTGGGACTTATCTCTCATATTCTCCCTCTTTGATGATTCTACGATAAGAATGATTGCTAAAATCCATATACATCTGCAAAACGATGACAGACTGGTGCGGACTCTTGAAAAAAGCGATAACTTTTCTGTAAAATCAACTTATCGCAGGATGTATGAGGAGATACACCAAAATAATTCAGTGGGGCCAAGAATGCAAAGCATTTTCAAAACATTATGGAAACTCCCTCTCATGCCAAGAATGAACCGTTTTACCCCTACTAGAGACAAATTGGAGCATATCATTCAGGATGGTGACATCTCTTGTCCTTTTTGTAGTCAGGTCTCAGAAACAGTAGCTCATTGTATCTTGGAGTGTCTTCTAGTTAAGGCAGTATGGTTTTCTCTTTGTTGTATTGGGTCTTCATGTTCAACACAATGTTAGTTTAAGTTCCTGGGTTTGTAGCTGGTTTGACAGGTTGAGGTCTAAACAAATCCAAGAGGAGGAAATCTGTAAAATTGTTATTGTCGCATGGTGTATTTGGATAGAAAGATGCGAGAAGGTTTTTAATGGGAGTAATTCTACACCGGAGAAGATCATCAAGGGATGTAGAATATATATACAGGAGTTTGAAACTAAGTTATGTCCTCTTATTCACACAGTTAACAGAAACCTGAAATTAATGCCCTGGTCTCCTCCTTCTAGAGGATCATATACTATAAATTCTGATAGCTCTTTCCTAAGTAGTAATCATACTGGCGGCATTGGTCTAATCCTTCGCGATTTTGCAGGTACACATGGAGGATCGAAATGCATCTACCTAACAAATATTTCTGGAGCATAGCATGCAGGGTGCAGAGGTTTAGTGGAAGCGGTACAATGGGTTAAAGATTTAGGACCGGAGAATGTATCTTTTGAACTGGACTCAAAGTTAGTAGCAGATGTAGTTAACAATGAAGATTTCAACATTGATTGGAGGCTTCAAAATTTTATCTTAGATATTAAACAATTTTTTAGAATTTCCCCCTCGTGGCATTGTCGATATGTGCCTAAAGAGTGTAATAAAGTTGCAGACATACTGTCAAAGTTAGCTAGAGATGATAAGTTGAGTGGTGTTTGGCTATTATCTCCTCCTAGTGACATTCTTATTCAATTACATGAGGATAAACAATTTGTAAACATTTAAGCCTCAATATAATCTCATTAAATTTCAAAAAAAAATAAAAAAACATTATGTTAACATGAACGTTAAAGACCGATATATCAATACAAACCAAAAGTCAGTTCTAAAAACTTTGGCAAAACATAATATTTTTCTTTGAAGAGATGCACCGGAAGTAAATTATCTATTGTTTGAAATCGTATATTGAACTCATCCCAGTTCAGCTATTGCTTTATGTAAATGATTATGTTGGTTCATCAATTGGTAAAGCTTGTGCTCATCTCCAGGTTCAGGATTCATTTTTGGAGGATAATACAGTATAACCTCTTTAAACTAATACTCGTTAAATTAATAATCTCTTTATATTTATAGAATTTTATGATTCTGATTAAGCTTGTAGAAGCTTAAATTTAACGTGTTAAACTAATAAATTTTTTTAAGTTAATAAAAAATAATGTTCCTGAGGCCATTAGTTAGAGAGTTTCTATTATAATCCTTCTTGGTAGTAATGGCAGCTCTGGTCCATTCAAATAACAAATAATTGCACAATAACATGATTTCAATTGTACTAAGGTCGAGAAATAACTCATGCAGCAACCCAATCATCCCATTTCTTTCCTTGCTTGTTAGTCTTTAATTCAGCGGGGTATGGAGATAAAGGCCTAATTGCACTCTAATCAATCATCACTAAGTGTCGAACTTTGACAGGATCTCTTCCTCGATCAATGGTTGAATATGTTAGAGCAATGCTCGGTATAACTCGCAAGCGTTGCTATATCAAGCTTATTTGTCAAGTTTAGTTGCCAAAACTATAAGTCTTGATTTCTAGTCTACTTATAGCTAAGTTTTGGAATAGGGTAGTAAGTGTAATTGAGCTCTAGAATCCATGTCATTCATCATGTGAGGACGAAAAACTACTCAAGGAACTTTTGGAACTTCATCAACAAAAAGGTATGTGGATACTTGAGCTTATCTATCACTCAAAATTCTATCTATTATATCTCCTATTTTGAGACAAAAGTAGTATTGCAATAAAAACTTCAATTATACACATATGTTATTTCGAACCGAGTTTAAATCACTTATCTATGCCTCGAATTATGTGTTGGTAAGCTTTCGCTTTGGCCAAGTTCATCTTTACTAGTGACGAAAGTCATGTTGAGTATTAATTTCAATAACTTGAAAATCGCTTTGATGAAAAATAATTTGTGAATAACAACTATATAACATCCTCTAGAAAGTTTCAATGATTGAAATGAGAGTTTAGAACATGTAACCATCTTTGGATATAAACATAGTGTGTTCTCACGTTTGTGTAAAACTCCAAAACCGGGAACCCAAAGTATGCGACCTGTATGCATACTAGCGGTTGTTGGAATTCCGGGTAAGTATGCGTACCTTTACGCATACTGGCGAAAACTTCACGTTCGTGAATTTCTGCTGGAGTTTGAAAGTGAAAAACAAACTCGTCCGGTTACTTAAGTATGCATACCTTTACGCATACTTAGGTAGGTTACTTTTTAAAATCAGTTTGTTCATGAACTAAAATATTTATAAAATAAGGAATGCAATCTTGGCAAACCGTGGCTATAATGTTCATGAATTGATTCGAGTAAATCAAAATCGATTTTGCTTCAATTATGTCTTGTATACTTCTATGAGATCTAAGCAATTGAACAACTCTCTAACTAGTTCATTTGAGTCACTTGAACTAGTTATGGTGAAGATGAATAAGGTTGATATGAAAGTGCTCATATTGCTAACCATTGGTTAACTATTGTTGAACCAACTAAGTGTACACTTTTAGGTATGGTTACCCAAACCTATGAAGTTACATTTCATTTGTGTATGACAAGCTAAGTTCGATCTAACGGTTGAAAGATATTAGCTTGAATCCAATCAGGTTTTCATCTAACGGTGAATATTGAATACTTTGTTACCAATGTAACTTAGATTGCAAACCCTGATTTGGAGACTATATAAAGGAGAATTCTAGAAACTGGAAAACCTAATCCCCACTCCTCCTATGTGATAATAGTTGCATAAACTAGAGTCGATTCTCATTTAACCTTAGGTTTCTCACGAGACCTTGTAGGTTAACGACTTAAAGACTTCATTGGGATTGTGAAGCCAGGCCCAACTATTTTCTATGTAGTTGCGCGATCTGATCTTACTATTTCTATCGTGTTTGAGTACAATTGTAAGATTGGCTTGAGATTTATATCTCGGATAGGCAATATAAAAAGATAGACACAAAAATCTTCGTCTCATTATTTGTGATTCCACAATATCTTGTTTCGCCAGTCGATTAAGATTATTGTGAGGTGATTGATAATTCTAAGTTGTTCTTCGAAAATATAAGTCCGGGTTATCGATTGGTTCCTGTTTACCTTGATTTATCAAAAGACGGAACAAAACTCGTAGGTATTTCTATGGGAGACAGATTTATCTATTCCTGTATACTTTTATGTGTGAGACATATTTGTCTATTAAATTCTTCGACTTTGGGTCATAGTAACTCATAGTTGTGGGTAAGATCAGCTAAGGTAATCAAGTGCATAGTATCCTGTTGGTATCAGAGGCGTAAGGAGCGCAACTGTACCTTAAATCAGTATGAGATTGATTGGGGTACAACTACAGTCCAGACCGAAGTTAGTTTGTAGTAGCCTAGTGTCTGTAGAAGCTTAATACAGTATGGTGTTCAAATCTGGACTAGGTCCCAGGGTTTTTCTGCATTTGCGGTTTCCTCGTTTTCCACATTATATTTTGTTATATAATTAAAATATCACAGGTTGTGCGTTGAATCGATCAATTGGTAAATCCAACCTTTGGTTGTTGATTGAGATTGTTTGATCCTTGAATATTGGTATTTGGTACTGTTCAAGTTATTTCTCTTGTATTCAATCAGGCTCGCAAATTCCTATTTGTTTGAGTGTGGATTGGATCGAGAAATTGAGATATAACTCTTTGATATACTTTTGTTAAGATTGAGTCTGACTGTCTATTTGATTCTCTTAAAAGTATATTGTAGTTAGTCCATACATATTGCTTAGCGAAAATATTGGGTGTGGTTGTTATACCCCCGCTTTTTCAATTGGTATCAGAGCAGACAAACATGTTAAAGACCTCATAAGTCTGTGTTTGTAGCGATCTGACTCTATGGACAATAAAGTCTTACTAAACGCTTCACCAGGATTATATTATGACCTTAGAGAAAGTTATGAAAAACTTGTTATTCTCCAGAAAAAGTTGGATGAACAAATCCGGATCAACTCTGATCTTGTTGTAGAAATTTTAATATATAAGGATTTGAAGTATGTCAAAAAAAAATCAATGGATTTGAATAACTCTTTTTATTCTTCTCTGAAGAATGGTCACAAGTCAGGTGATAAACGAGGTTTGGGCTTTGTGAAACCTAATGAGACTAAAAACTACTCAAATAAGATTAAAGATGTTGGTGCATGTATGTTCCGTTACTCTTCCAATCACTTTCAACATACATGTATATCTTTCCGGAAAAGTTTAAAGGTTGTGAGTAATCTTCATAAGAAAGCTGAACAACTGTTTACTTCTCTAAAAAGGTGTACAAAACTAACAACAAATCCTAAACGAGATAGTAATGTTAGTATGGGAGCTTTTGCTCTAAAATCAACATCCCCCTTTCAATGGTTTCTTGACAGTAGATGTAGCCGACATATGACTGGTGATCTCTCGTGGTTTGTAATTTCAAGCGACTTTGAAGGAGGTCCCGTAATATTCGGAGATGGGATTTGCTGCTACATAAGCAAGAAGGGGATGATCAAACTTCCTGGCGTTCCTGAAATCCATGATGTAGTATACGTTAAAGGTATGACTGCAAACCTTCTTTCTATTAGTCAAATTTGTGACAAAGGCCATAGAATTATTTTCAATGCGAATGGATGTGACATTGTAGACCAATCTGGGAAAGTAATTTTTCAGGGAACTCGTGGTAAAATAGATACTCAGTTTAGTAACTATTGAAATTTGTCTAAGGTGGAATCTACACATCTTTGGCATGAGCGTTTTGGTCACATCAATTATCGTCTTCTAACTAAGATTATTAGCAAAGAACTTGTTAGAGGCGTTCCCAAAATCAATGCAAAGATTGATGGTGTATGTGGTGCATGCCAAAAGGGTAAACAAATGAAAGTTCACCATAAATCATCTCGAGATATTCCTACTAAATCTCAACTTGATTTAATTCATATGGATCTCTTCGAACCTATTCAACAACCTACGGTTGCAGGAAACAAGTATGCTTTAGTTATGGTAGATGATTACACCAGATTCACTTGGGTAACATCTCTAGCTCATAAGAATGAAACCCTTGATGAATTAAAGATTATTGTTAATAAAATCCAGAATGAACAAAGTCGCAAACTAAAGAAAAGTAGAAGCGACTGTGGAACTGAATTCAAAGACACTAAGGTATTTGAATTTTGTGAAAAACTGGGGATTATTCAACAATACTCACCAACCATTACTCCCCAAGCTAATGGAGTTGCATAAAGAAAGAATAGGAACATTTAGGAAATGGCCAGGGTAATGCTCCGTAACAAAAAATTACCTTTAAGGTTTTGGGGAGAAGTTGTTTTCACAGCATGTTATTTGATCAACCGTGTCTATCTACAGTCTAAAACCCTAAACACTCCTTATGAGTTGTGATACGGTAGGAAACCCAACTTACACTATCTCCGAATGTTCGAAAGTAAGTGCTACATTCTAAAAGATAAAGATCATAGAGGGAAATTTGATACTACAAGTGATGAAGGTATCTTTCTTGGCTATGCTTCTGATAGTCGTGGTTTTCGAGTTTTCATTCTTAGAACCCAAGTTATGATGAAATCTGTTAATGTTATCATTGATGATATTAGTAATTTTCATCATGATAACCCTCCTGCTGAATTTCCTCCAACTGAGACAATTGCAAAAGTCAAGGAAATCCCATAATTAGTTGAAGTCGTTCCAACTGTTACTGATCCTGATATTTCTAGTGACGAGGAGAAGAGCACTGATCAAGCTACTCCTGTTGAACAAGAACATGTCCCTCTACGATACCTCTTGGTCTAAAGGAATCATGATCCCAACAGTATTATTGGAGGAAGAGATTCTACTGATAAGAAAAGAGGACAACTTCAAAATATTTGCAATTTTGGTTGTTATCTTTCACAAGTAGAACCGAGAAATATTGACGAAGCTCTAAGCGATCTCTTTTGGGTGAATGCGATGCATGAAGAGTTAAATAAATTTCAAAGACAAGATGTATGGGAACTTGTACCTTGTCCCTCCAATGTCAATATTGTTGGTACCAAATGGATATTCAATAATAAGTCTGATGAATTTGGTATTATTGTAAGAAATAAATCCATACTTGTCGCTCAAGGATATTCACAGATTGAGGGTATCGACTTTGATGAAACCTTTGCTCCTATGGCACGTCTTGAGTCCATTCGGTTGTTATTAGCTCATGCTTGTTTTCTTAAGGTTAAGCTATTTCAAATATTGACGAAGATCTTTCCGGAAAAACCATTTTTTTTCTCTCTTGATAACATGGAAATTTTTAAACATGCTTGTCTCCTTCTAAATAAATGATGCATGTTTGTTTCCCTTATTTATTAGATGCTTTTGAATAATTATTGATAATAATACTTTACTCTATTTTCTTATCACTTGCTTGTATACTCTCTTGATAGTTATAAATTTCTTTTGATAATGCATGTGATAGGAAATGTAATAATCCATGATGCATGTTCATCTCCCTTATTTATCCAGAGATTTTAAATATGTGTTATTGAGAAAATAATTTTATTTGTCCTTGTTTCAAAAAAAAAAAAAAAAAAAAAAAAGAGGAAGAGAAAGAGAAAACGTTTTTCTTTTAATGCATGCATGCTTGTCCTCTTGAAAGTGATATTTGGTTTTATCATGCATGTCTCCCTTGAAGTAATAAATGTTTGTCCTTTTTCACCCTAATAAATTAACTCATGTGGTAGACAAAAGCATCTCTGATTTGTTTTAAACTTTGCCATATAAAGTTGAACCTCTATGATATTATATTATATTGTCTTTTACCTTTGACTTACCTTTTGAAAAACAAGATGCATGTACATTAATAATTAAAAAAAAAAAAAAAGAGAAAGAGAAAACGTTTTTCTTTTAATGCATGCATTCTTGTCCTCTTGAAAGTGATATTTTGTTTTATCATGCATGTCTCCATTAAAGTAATAAATGTTTGTCCTTTTCACCCTAATAAATTAACTCATGTGGTATACAAAAGTATCTATAATTTGTTTTAAACTTTACCATATAAAGTTGAACCTTTATGATATTATATTATATTGCCTTACCTTTTGAAAAACAAGATGCATGTACATTAATAATTTAAAAAAAAAAAAAAAGAGGAAGAGAAAACGTTTTTCTTTTAATGCATGCATGCTTGTCCTCTTGAAAGTGATATTTGGTTTTATCATGCATGTCTCCCTTAAAGTAATAAATGTTTGTCATTTTCACCCTAATAAATTAACTCATGTGGTAGACAAAAGCATCTCCGATTTGTTTTAAACTTTATCATATAAAATTGAACATTTATGATATTATATTATATTGCTTTTTACCTTTGACTTACCTTTTGAAAAACAAGATGCATGTACATTAATAATTAAAAAAAAAATGAAGAAAGAAGATAGTATTATTTTGTATTATTTGTTAGAAAAAGTAGTAAACTACAAATATATGTCCGGATTACAACTAAAGTCATAAAATAATATGTATTTTTTTTTCTTTTCACACTTATTTATATATATCACTAGGTATCACCTGGGCCTTACGGCCCCGGCTCAACCTGTGATCAGTGTCATGCACCACGAAGTATTCCGATATACAACTCAGTATTTTTAACCTGATATGTTCTGTGAAAACGTTTTTAAAAATCATTAATATGTTTATATTAATATCCAGGTATCACCATTGATTGTTTATTTATTCATCCAGGATAAGTTAAGTGACTATTGATAAAACGTGAATAGCATCCACCTATTAGAAGTATTCACATAACCCAACTTATGTGGATGATGCAGGGTTTTTGCTTATCAAATTAATTAGAATATGCAAGCGTAGTTTGAATATACATGTAGTCGTTTACTCAGGGTTGAATTATTTACTTGAACGAATAAAAAAAAACTATTTTGAAGGAAAATTATTTTAAAATTTTAAAGTAATGAGTCTAAATTTTTTTTAAAAAAACTTCCAGGAAATCTATTGTGAAGAAAAAACAATCCGATGTGTATGAAAATTTAAATTATGCAAATAACAATTAGGTAAACAATAAGGTAAATAATGCATAAACTATTGAAGTTTTCCAAGAAGTAGTTAATTAATGCCTTTTAAAACAGCCAAAAACCTGGTGAACCGCACCGCACTATAATATGAACAATATTGTAAACCGGAGCTATAGAATTGCTTTCCAAGAACATTAATAACAATAGAATTGAGATCCATTAAAAACTAATCGCAAAAGTGAATATTTACATTTTTGATCCATCCATGAATTTCAAGTTTTTCTCTTTGGCATTCCGCTATTCTTGCATAGTTGTATTCCTTTTTTGAGCCCAGGTTTTATCTACGCCAGTGTTGTATGTTCGGTATGTGTCTTGCATAAAATAGGGGTGGCCGCAATAGTATTATATCACGAAAAGTTCAATCAACACACTCCTATCAAGAACCAGAAACAATGGCTTATAACATCAAGGGTGTTAATTAGTTGGACAATTATAGTCTCTATCATTGTTTTTCCTTTTTCATACATTGCATTCTAATCACCATCATCATCTTTTCTCCTCAATCGATCTTTTTGTCATTATTACTCGCTTCCGTTTTTTGGAGCTTAGTTGTAAACGTTCATGTATAATATAAAAACTTCATCACTGATACTTACACAATTATCTACAACCTTGATAGTAAATTTTGGTACCATGAAAGGAGTCGATCTGGTCTCGACAAAAAAGCTATGTATTTTCACAAAATAAACTAAGAAAATATTGAAATATAATAAAAGATATGACAAAAATTAACATGCCCAGACAGTCTAATTATTTTCCAACTACATATAAGGTCATGAGGGCGACTCAATATAATCAAAAGGTTTAGAACTGTCTCAACTTCAGTATCTAATTCAATTTATTTTGATTAAGTCATAGTGAATCTAACGTGATTTGAACACGGAGTCGAACACGCTATTATTGTGCCATAAATTCATACTCTTGCACATAAATCAGGGGTTAGTTTAAACAGTGAGGGGGTGTCCAGAAGCTCCAACCATGGGATCCCCATAACTCAAATGGTTATATAGAGAACACATGAACTATATATGTAACTGAAGACATATTGTTGGGGTGCAACTATTCCTACGCCCTTGACAAACATGGACTATTAAAAATTAAAATCGAAAGTATAAAGTGTTGAGTTCACGCTATGATAATTTTTTTCTAAATTAGTTAAACGGATAAACCTTTGCCTCAAAAGGGATTGTTTTCCGTAGTCCCTTTGTCAAGACTTGCTAGAATTACACACCTCATATGTGTAAAGTCTGTAGACTTGTGTCTGTCTCATTCATTACCGAGAGCATGAGAGATCACAACGTACAACATCTTCCACAATGCAAACAGAGTAAAATCATATTAATCCAAACTAAATTTGATAAAATAAAGAGGAAAACCCCCTAGATTAGATTTGGTAGATATTCCAAACTGACAATGTTTTCACAGTTTTTAATATTACTTAAAACATCAAAATTTCACTATCTTTTCTAACAAATTGAATTCATAAAAAACAACAAAAAATTTGATTAATAAGAACCATCATAGTATGAGTTTGCTAATAAAAGATGAAAGTTTACCTCTTGAAGTTTTCTTTGGGAAAAAGAAATAACTGCAGTATTACAGCAACAACCTTCAAAGTGACGCTGGCTATTGATATGCTCTTTAATCAGCGTCAGGAATTTTCTCAAACATTTTGGATTAAGTCAAACTGAAATTGTTCCAAACTTACTAAATTACAAAATTAAACTTACTAAATTATAATATTTGATGGTACATTACCTCGAATAATTCCTTTTTCTTTTTGACTTTAAAGGTGATTTTATAAATAGAAAATATAATAAGGCCAAAGGCCCCAAAGTAAAAGGCTAACCCGGCATAAAAGATGACTTTGTTTTATGAATACATTATCTAGAATCAGTAAAAACCTTACAGTGTATGATCAAATCACGGAAACAGAGTGCTCAGACCCATCTTTCAATGCTTCCGCATAAATAAATCATATTTTTGACCTCAATGATAGCTTCTGCAACTTCCTTTGGTCTCTTATGATCCATTACTATGTGGTTTCTTTCACTTTTTAAGTGCCCAACAAACAACAAAAATAATCAAGGGCCAATTTTTCTTCCCATGTTCCTCCCTCTGTGAAATTTCTACGCCTTCGATTGTGTTGTCAGTGTTCCTCCTTGAACCCACCTTATGTTATAGCCATTTATAATATAGCTCTAGATTTTATGTGAGTATTCACAATGCATCAACAGATGATTGACTATTTTTTGATGGGAGTTGCAGAGAGAGCAAGTTGTGATCTGAATTTGGCATTTTGAGCTCCTAACCGCATAAAAATTGAAGCGTTGGCGGAACAAACTTGATCCATATGCATGAATAAGGGACTTCAATATATGTAGCATGAAGTTGTTCAATGAGCCTTTGCTAGGATACTTGTGTCCTGAAACCTCCAAGCTTTGTGCATATGAGCTAATCGTCTGCAGAATCATATAGACTTGGAGGAGAGCCTAGAACTGCAAAAAAAACTCCATCATCTCAGGCATCTCTTGTTGAGTTAGATATCTTATTCGATTCAGATCCGATGCTTTGACGATAATCATATCCTGAATTGAAGCTTATCTCTTCTTTGCTAGCTTGAAAATATTAGGAAACCTAATTAAGCTTTAGAGATTGATTTCCTATCCACTTATCCCACCAAAAGCTAACAACATTAGCTTTATTTATCTCTAAAGTTGAGATTTGATCCACTATATCTTTATGCTTTTGAATGTTTTTCCATGTACCTCTTCCTTGAGGTTTGTTTGAGTTTTCCACCCATAATGCTTCATGTGGAGTCTGCATTTTTTCTTGAATGACCTTTCTCCAAAGTTGTTTTTTCTCTTTTGCAAATCACCAAGACCATTTAGCTAGCTGAGCCTTGTTGGTTAGTTTTAAATTTCTGATGCCTAAACCACCAAGATGCTTTGGTTTGCAAGCCTATCCCAAGTAATCCAATTTATTTTATTTTTTTCAGCAGTTGAACCCGATATAAAGTTTCTCATGATTTAATTCAACTTATTTCTATAGTTGCAAGCATTTGAAATATAGACATATAATAAACATGTAGGTTAGGCGGGGATCATAGTTAGTCGGGACCTACGGCCTAGTGCTTAGCTGGGACCTGCTATTATGGTGTTTTGTTGGTCGTGTCACATTAGTCGGGGCCTATGACCCTGGTCATTGATTAGAAACTCCATAGGCTAACGTAGTGTCCATATTAATATTAGTTGTTATTTGATTGAAATCTAAAGTTTAAGCCTATTAATTATCTGGGACGTGTGGTCAAGCCCAAATATTTTGTTGATCGGGTCAAATTAGTCGGGACTTACTCACCCGGCCGTGGCCACTTCGATTGGAAATTAATAGGCTTCGATGTTTTCTTGATGGGATCAAATTAGTGGGGGCTGGCCCCGCCGTGGCCCCTTAGTTTTTTATTTTCTTTGGAGTATAACGAAAAAATGTGGAGAATAAATATTGATTCTCATTCTTTTTCGCACATCTTTATCTTTTGTGTCATATATTCTTGTTGCATTATACTTCCATCTCCTCAGTTTGGGGGTATGTATTTTTTTAGTTCGTCCTTTTAGTACCTACTTCTCTCTTACTATGTTCTGGTTGGTTTTATTTAATTTAGTGCATCCTTGCCTGTTGACATTTATTTGATCACTTGGCCCTAGCTAGTTCTGGTTATTTCTGTTATAGCTTCTCTCTCGATTTTGGTTGCCTATAATTTGTGTTCGCACGTGGCATCTAGAACTTCTGGTTCTTATACGTTCATTCATTTTGCATGAAAAATCTTCTGCAGAATTTATTTGTCTTCTGGATGACGTCAAGTCTGAGCGTTTGAGCCATAAACTCCGTAGAATTATCGTATATAAACCATATTTGGGTCATCTACTTTCGTATTCCTGGACTACACTTTTGTTCACCACTTGCGTATAAAGGAACTCCAGCCCAAGGGGACCTAAAGATCCAAGTTCAATAATATTTCCTCTCTTACCATGAGGTTATATTACATTACAAATGATTCGTGACACCTCAAATTATCATCAGAGTTTTGAAATTTTGAAATAGGAATTCAGGAGCACATATTTGGATAGAATTTCATCTTAGAGTTTTGCTCACTATAGACTACTGAATCAAACAAAACACCATGTTATCTTTTGGACGTTCATAATCTTCAGGCATTTTCCAGTGTTGATCATCTGCTTGAGGATCTACAACCTTCAATCGTAGACATTAAGAACCCTTGATAGTAGTAACCCAGATAAATACTTTTGATTCCAGAGTGGGATTTGGCATTCGTAGTTTGGATGAACTCTAACCACCATCGGCATAATAAAACACCATCAGACGAATGTACACCATACAAAGAAAACCCACACATCCTAAAAGTTCAAATGCTAGGGTACTGAGGTACAACAACATTCTTCACATTGAATCCAGTCTAGAGAGGATGAGCTGAAGTCTCGTGTTATGATCTACATGGCCAACAAACTGACTATGATTAGAAGTACCCCTGTGATGTAGATACATTTTGTAAGGGAACATCACTCAAGTAGGTACATAGTTTTATTGGTATGATACAAATTTATACTTCATCGCCAAATAAAATCATCCCAGATGATATTAAATCATTCATACAAATATCCAAAAGATAATCTAACTCAAGCAGAACTCACGTATACTGACATGCAAGAATTAATCTTTAAAACTGAAATTAAAAACATTATATAGGCTTGACATCAAAAGCTTTGAAAATAACAGAGACCGTAGGCATAGTACAAAAACGGTTCGGTCAGCTATGACTAAAAATCAAATATATTTATCTTTAGGATATTTAATCTACATAAATTACTCGTTCAGCTGGAAGCCTTTCCCTAGCTTAGCTACACTGTACGGATGAACATATCTTGGTGAACTTGCATGTACAGAAATTTTATAAAGAATGCAAGGCCCCGATACATGGATAAAACTTATAACCGAATTAAATTAGGTGACTTCTCCCTAGTAGCTAATAATCATACCTTGAGAATGCAAGACAACTCAGCACTAAAAGTCAGGGAGGCCATATCATGAAAATCACCACCTAAAGTAAATGAAAAATGTGTCAGCTTAGTTGTTTTTCTGGCGATCAGATATAAAATATTGGTATATGAAGGGAAAATGGTAGAGAAATATAACATGCGTGCTTGGAAAATTTGAAATTGAACAACAAAACAAAGTTTTTAAGAACCCGAACACACTGAATATGGAGGAATGAACAATGTTAAAGGGCTAAATGCGAAGGAACGAACAATGTTAAGGGGCTAAATGCGAAGGAACGAACAATGTTAAAGGGATAACTATTAAGTCAATGGAAGGGAACAAACTGCGTTGACACTTCTTCACAAAAGAGAGCATACTTCTACCACCGCAGGAGATGGGTTCACCACAGGATAATAGTAATCTTTAATTTGGAACCCCAAACACAGAAAATAAGATGAATTAGGAGCCATATCTACACATACTCCTACATCTCCTACACTCGTTGCGAATCAAACCACTAACTCTAGTCTTCTAAACCGTTATTCAGTGCTAAGCATGGCAAATATCCCCGAAGGATAAAAAAAAATCGTAAGAATTTCAAATCACATCAAGGTCAATGGGTGTTTCTTTGAATCTATATTTGGCACGTTTGCAAAAAATCCCTGTTAAGACTGCATATTTAAAACCGAAATTCAAAATATTACAATCCATAATGATCATATTTTAGGTACTGGATAGAGGATAATAAGAAAATATTTTGGATTGGCTGGTAGCATGTATCAGTCACTCTATCTTGTATATTTTCCCAACCAATTAGTTATTTTTTTATGTTCCCCAAATTCAAATAGAGATTGCTCGTAGAAAGCTTATTCAGTAGATGGATAACTTAGATGTTCATGTACGCATCATAAGACCAATTATTCTATTATGAAAGCTCATCAACTTCCCGGCCAAACTGATGAACAAACTCCAATTAAGAAGCATAAAAATCTTACCCAGATAAAACCCTAGGAATTCATTAATAACTTCCACTTCAAATTCTATGATCTTCAACCGCGAACAATGATTCCAAAAACAACCACGAATAGCTACATCATGATCTCCATCCCATTGTCAACAGTAGTACCTTCATCAAACAACAAAAATTATCAGAACAAAGAACCAAGAAAAACCCTAAAACAAACTAAATAGTTTTACTTGTAACGGATATTATCAAGATTGTTACCAAGAAGAAGATACTGTGTAAGGGTTTCTGAGAAACAAATTAACAGACAACAACAATTCGAAAAACATATATAGTCTGTTATATAGATAACTAAAGTAATCTTAAAGAAGTGACATCAATATGCACCTCATATTGGAATACCGACAAATCAATATATATTTCTTGAAAAAAGCTATAATACGTATAATCAACCAAAGAAATCTAACACAGTGAATAAAGAATGAACAGGAAAATTCTTTAATACATCTTCTTTGGTATTAGAATTTGGACAGAACTATATTTACAGAAACAGAGATATACGAAGAAACGTTTTATACACAATTAGTGTCGACATTACCCAAGGGCATCTGATGCTCGAAAATATCAGCCAACATACCCATGACAGCGAGGCAGTGGAACTAAGCCGGTGTTCAGGATTTCTTTCAAGCAGTTTGTGTGTCTTTCAACTGGTGGTATTGGTTTCCTCTTTACGGCTCCATTATTTACTCCTACACAGGTTTGTTGCTAGCCTTCATTCATCAAAAAAAAAAAAACTTCATTAGCCAGCAAAATTTACTAAAACACGAACAGAAGAAGCACAAAATAGAGTATTACTTAGTCTTGTTAGCTCGTCCAACTTTCTTTTCTCTTTTGTTCTTTTGATGCACAACATGACACTCTTAAAGAAACTTTCATAATGGAATATCCGCAAGCTCGTGTTCTAGACTTCTAGTATGTCTTTTAAATCTTCTTCATGCAAACATCTTGAACTTTTAATTTATTAATTGAACTTTTCTTTGATGCACCTAACTCCAGTATGCATAGTAGAGTGCATAATCTCTACTATGTTAACACGATATACAAAAGAAGCATGAAGACAACAGGCCTCATACGGTGCCGCGTGATTCTCTGAAAAAATTCTCGTAGAGAGCGGAAGATACCCACTGAAAAAACCTTCTTGTCTACATAAAATCTACAGAAAATTTGCTACAAAGGGTTCCAACTTGGAATCTCCAGCAGTATGCGAGACTCAGACCAATACCATGCCGATCATTGACACCGTCGTCCTGTCAATACAAAGACCAACTCACATAAGGGTTAAATCCCAAAGATCAGTTGTAAGGACCAAGGAACTGTTCCATGTCTACATGATAGAAGGTGCACAGTGACTCAAGAAATCCACTAACCCGAAAGTGAAAAATTGTAGGCTTCGGCATTATTTCCAACAATCTACACAAAATCATACCTCTTTCCATTGTCTTATAGCCAAAGCCTTCATGTTTTCTGCATATATAACCACGGGAAATGAATCACAACTTTGACTCAACATGTATAACGACGAAAAAGTTAGAATAGTAAACAATTAAACGTATGAACAATATCTTTTTTCAATTTTCCTAATCATAATGATTAGAATCCAAGCACACTATATGGACATTTCACCAAATTTTCCTAATTATAATGATTAGAATCCAAGCACACTATATGGACATTTCACCATTACATGCTGTGATATTAAGCAATAATAATTTGAGAGCCTCAAAAAGAACTATGATGTGTACACACAACAGAGGTGATAAATTTAACCTGCAAGAACCATGCCCATGTAACACAATTCACAATATAGTAATTACACTTCAGTTTCCATTGATCTTCATGGTTGGCAGAGTGGACACCTATAGTAGTTCTTCATTTCCAATTGTCTAAATGGAATTAAACAACTGCAGAAGAATTCCAATTGTATTCCTCCCTAATTATCCATAAAAAATCGTACGCAAACATATCAAGTATGATTATAAGACCAAAACATAAATAATCAGTAGTCAAGTAAATTAATTAGCTACAATATGTTCATTCTCTATAGTAATGTAACCAACCTTTCCCATGGAATTCTCTGTATGCATTTACTGGAATTTGTGCTTAGGAGTTGATTAACTATTCCATTTATCTCCATGCAATTGTATCATCCATTCCAAAAAAACAAAGTAAAATCCCAATTCTCTGCTCTAAAAAACCAATCAAAATTCGAAAAACCATTTAAGTATGAACAAATCGAATGAGAGTCATTTATTTCTGTTTCGAAAAATTCAAATTTAATCATATAAATCATCATTCATTCGTTTACTACAATACCCATCTCTCCCTCGTCTCAAATTCAGAATCTTTGTTTACCTTAATCCGAAAACCACCAGAGCTAATTGAAAAGAAATCCGAAGAACGGAAAAAAGACTAAATGATTTGATTAACTTGCCCTAAAATCCCAAATAACATAAATTAATTGGAAAAAAATTGAATTCTTACCTCGTTATGATAATCATGATAATCTAATTTCATAATATTGTGGACTCGCATCCAAAGCAATCCCCCTACATCTCTTGATCATATTGTTGAATATTCAACACCAACTTAGTCAAGTGTTCACATCTATCTAAATTAACCTAGAAATATCTAGGATGTCTAGATTCAATGTTAGACAATTAACATGTGTAAAATGAGTGTTCTAGAGTTAGACAAATCAAACAAGAATACTAGATTGTCTAGTAGTTGGTTTGGTAAGCCTCCATAGGCATAGTTGTTAGCCTCCAAAGGCATAGTTGTTAGCCTCCATAAGCATAGTTGTTAGCCTCCAAAGGCATAGTTGTTAGCCTCCATAGCCATAGTTCTCTTCTTTTTTTGTAGCCTATAAATAGGCATGTTGTATTCATTTGTAAGTAAGAAAGAAAAAATCAATCAATCAATCAAAAATATCAAATAGATTGTATTCCACCAAGATTAATATCAATGTAGTCTTTACGCTTCCGCGTTTATGTTCTCCTCTCTCTTGTTCGATCTTTAAGATGGTATCAGAGCAAGGTGAGAGGGAGAGAGGAGAGGAAGAGAAGTTATATGTTTTCCTAAAGAGTTTCTAAAGTTGCAATAAGAAGGAGAAAGAAAACTAAAAAAAAAAAAATAGTTAGTTGCAATATTCGATGGTTATTGTGACAAGTTTGAAGCTAGAAGTCAGGTGAAGGAGAAGTTTGATGTCGTTTGAATTCACGGTGAAAATCGAGCTTAGGGCATGTTCTTGATGCCGAGAAA
The DNA here is from genome assembly GCA_023529315.1 of Papaver bracteatum. NCBI lineage: Eukaryota > Viridiplantae > Streptophyta > Magnoliopsida > Ranunculales > Papaveraceae > Papaver > Papaver bracteatum. The sequence continues at coordinate 1,545,888 of JAJJWX010002300.1, forward strand.
ACATGGCAGTCGAGATACTAGTGCCGAAAAAAAATGTTACCGATGTTTTTGATGAGAAGAATCAAAGATGGTCATAAAGTCCAAGCTTGAGCTGTTTAGGGTTTGTTTGTGACGGCGTCGCTGCTCCAAAGAAAGAAAAAAATGGTTTATGCTTAGCTGGTGAAGGCGTAAGGATTATTGCTATCTTGCAGCTCCGTCGCTTGTGGTTTTAAAGCCATGCTCGTGATCTTGAAGAAGAAGAAGAAAATAAAAAAATAAAAAAAAAAGTTCGAGGTTGTTTGGTTTTGAGCTGAGGGTTATGAACTCGTTTCTTGAGCCAAGATAAAGGAAGATTATTAAGACAAGTTTTCCAAAACAAAACGAGCCTGCTGATGTGAGCAAGCACAAGGAAGAAAATATGATTGTTTGCTGCTGCCATTGGCGTAGTAACAAAGATGACAAGCTTTAGCCTAGAAAACATCGTAGGAAGGTGCTGTCATGTGTCGAGATTGGTATTTTGCTGCCATTGCCATGAGAGCTCCAACCGGTGATGATGATAATGCTTGCTTCTGGTGATGAGACATGTATCTCGTTGGTGCTTCTCAGGAGGGTGCTGTCATGAAGAGATGACTATGGACAGCGAGAAGAACAATGGTGGTTTTCCGACGGAATGGAGTTGCTGCCACTATCGGCAGCCGATAATGAAGCCCATGGTTGAGCTTGGCAAGCAATGGTGTTGCTTCTCGGGTTGCAGCCATTAACAGCATAGAAATGGAAGTGAATCGAGCTCAGAGATGAAGGGTGAACGACGGAGCTCGAGATGTAGAGAAAACGTGTGATACCGACACACCTAACACGCCGCACAGAGGAAAGAAAAAACGGAAAGCAAAGGCGGAAAGCAAAAGTGGAGAGAACACGGGCTGTGATGAGACTGCATACATGAAGGACGACGAGACGGAGACTGCTGCTGCTGCTCCCAGCAATGATGATGATGATGCCAACAGATGAAGGAATAAAATGGGTTGAGCAATAAGAGTGGATTGAGGTGTTGTGCTTTAATGAATTCTTCCACCGATGGAGATTCGAACAAGTGATGAGTTAACCGTTGAAGGAAGAAGAACATGATGTTGTGTCGAGAGAAACAGAATGTTTCCATGATGATACACGGTGGTCGATGGAGTTGGAGATCGATAGTCGCGCATGCAGCAGAAAGCAAAAAAAAAAGAGAGTGCCAGTGAGAATGTGCCATTCAACTCTATTTTCATGGTGTGACCGACACACTAAACGTCCATCTCACCGGCAGACCAAAAAAAAAAAAAAAATTCGAAACAAAGAAGAAGTTGAAGGTGATTTAGATGGGTTGAAAGCCTCAAAGAAAATAGAGGAGATGCAGACAAGATGTTTGTTTAAATGCAAGGATGATCATGGAAACATAAGTGTGACAATAATTGTCACAGCGTTGCAAATATGTTACGAATTCAGAAATGTGGCAAACCTGGATAGCGTGACAAAATTGTAACAGCAATATAACAAGAATAAGAATAGTCAGAGCTTGTGGCAGAAGCTTGACGAAATGAAAGATTGTGAGAGAATCTGGATAACCAAAGAAGTGTTACAGTTTTCGAACAAAAGCGTGACTGGAACAAAGATGAATAGAAGAAGAAACAACAAAAATGTTGTGAAGAAACGGAAGCAATCACCAAGTGGTGATGAGATAGAGAACAACAAAAGTGGGTGAAAATCCTATGAGTTGTCTAAAGAGTACAAGAAGTATTTTACTGATACGAAGAGGACCGCAATGTCCCTAAACTACGATGGAACCCGTATGTTCTATAACTACGAAGAGGACCGCAATGTCCCTAAACTACGATGGAACCCGTATGTTCTAAAACTACGAAGAGGACCGAAATGTCCCTAAACTACGATGGAACCCGTATGTTCTAAAACTACGAAGAGGACCGAAATGTCCCTAAACTTCCGAAGAGGACCGAAACGTCCTTAAACTATGAAGAGGACCGAAACATCCTTAAATTATGAAGGGGACCGAAACGTCTACGATAAAGAGAAGTTGGAAAGTAGGTGTTGAGGGGGAGTGTTGAATATTCAACACCAACTTAGTCAAGTGTTCACATCTATATAAATTAACCTAGAAATATCTAGGATGTCTAGATTCAATGTTAGACAATTAACATGTGTAAAATGAGTGTTCTAGAGTTAGACAAATCAAACAAGAATACTAGATTGTCTAGTAGTTGGTTTGGTAAGCCTCCATAGGCATAGTTGTTAGCCTCCAAAGGCATAGTTGTTAGCCTCCATAAGCATAGTTGTTAGCCTCCAAAGGCATAGTTGTTAGCCTCCATAGGCATAGTTCTCTTCTTCTTTTGTAGCCTATAAATAGGCATGTTGTATTCATTTGTAAGTAAGTAAGAAAGAAAGAATCAATCAATCAAAAATATCAAATAGATTGTATTCCACCAAGATTAATATCAATGTAGTCTTTACGCTTCCGCGTTTATGTTCTCCTCTCTCTTGTTCGATATTTAAGACATATATGGTACGATCTATTGTTAAGGATGATACTGCTGCTCTAAATAAAATTTCCAAGAAGAAATTCGATTCTTAACCTTATTTTGATCTCTATCTCACAATTGCCTAATTTCTTCATTGAATATGTTTTTTTTTATTTATCAGTTTGATTATAAAGAATTGAATGGAAACCCCGGTTTTGTTTTCAATATCATCAAACAGGTCGTTGAAACGAAATATGAAGAATCCCTTATGATTTCTGATTTAATTACGATATATAAATATGAATCATTGTTATAAGAACCTATATCACACACAAAGAAGAAGCGCAAAAAAGAAGAGAGAAAAGTAAAAACCCTTAGGTTTCTAAGTTAGAGAGGATAAGGAATCTCTCTCTAAAAGTGTTGTGGTTAATTGGAGCTTGGTTGATTCTGACCCCACTATTTTTTTTTTATGGTAATATGTTAAAAATTTACTAGTAAAATTTGAAGAAAATATTTTTTTGACCCAAAATATATATCTCGGCCAATCGCAAAAATAATTATTATCTTAAACAACTAAAATATAATAAATCCTAATTATATTTAAATATTAAAATTAAAATTTTTAAATAAAAAATAAATCACATCAAAATACGTATTGTTCATCATGATTTCATCAAAAAATAATATATCGATCACAAAATTAAAGAAAAATGTCCAACGTCCGAGTACACTTTATTATTTAATTGATCCTAATAACATGATCTACTAATAATTAAACTATAATCCTAATTACGATTTACAATTTACAATTAAAATTCGAATAATAAAACATAGAGTTGATACTTACCGTTCATCGAAGTGTGCTTTCTCTTCCACAGAAAAATCAATCGTCAATCCTATCAAATAATCGAAATGCAAAACTATTAATAGAATATTGTGATGGAGAATAATGATACTAAGCAAAACTATGAAAACGGGAGGAAAAGAAAATTAGTCAAAACAAAAACAAATGCCAATATCATTTTTCTTAATATTTCTCCTTTCATACAAATAAATATATAAGACAATCATAATAACAATGACATATTTTTTCTTATCGGTAAAATAAGCTCAATATTTTTTCTTGTGACTATCCAAAACTACAATGGCTAGCCAAAAATATAAAATTATATATCAAATGTTTTGAAGTAAATAAGAAATATTATTTATTCAAAAATAATTTATTGCAAATTTCTCAATGTTGTTAATTTAGAAAATATTGAGTGCACTGGAAAGATACGTTAGATAGATATAATTGGTAAATATTCAATAAAATAGATAAGAATTTTAGATATTGTTATTTTCGTGGCTTGAGATTGCAAAAAATAACATAATGGGTAAATATAACCAGTAAAAAATATAGGAATTCTAGATATTTTTAGACGTTGATTTATATTATATCCAAAATAATTTTTCTTTATTTATGGGTTTAGTTATCGGTGTCTCTATATAAACGCATTCGATCAAAATCAAAATCCATTTTTTTCGTACGTCGCTTCTCTCTTCTAAATTCTAAATGGCTGATCTTCTTTTCAATTTTTAAATGACTGATCTTCTTTTTATTTATTTTTTTCCTTCTTTTTGATCTATGTTTTGTTGGTTGAGCTGCGTCTGTTTTTGTTTTGCAGGAATCTATTGACAATGCAAATTTTCTTTTAGTGGGATTTATAATGGATTGTTGCATGGAGAAATTGGTATAATCTCTTTGTCTCTTTTAAAATTTGGTGTATGCATAAACGAAATTGGTACAATCTCTTTGCCTTTTTAAATTCTTGGTGTAGGCATATATATTGTAGGAACCAAATCTATCTTTATCACAAAATAAACGACCGCAAAAGAAACGATCCACGATAAGATGGAGCCAGCACCAAAGATCCTTTCTTCTTCTCCTTCTAATTTTTGGCCTATTTTGATGTCGAGACAAATGATTCGCAAGCCCATATTTTTGTGTATTTTTAAGCAACCAACGGGACTCTTTGATGGTTAGTGGCTTTCCGATATTGTTTCATGGATTATGCTAATATAAATTATTATTTTCTTCTCAATTACTGTTTGAGCGCCTGCTTTTTGAATGGATCTTTTGAATACACGACTGTCTTATTTTCTTACTTGATTTTCTATATCCATTTTTTTTTCTAAAACCATGAACCTTAATTCACTTTTACTGTCTGATCACTGCAGGGATCCACTCTATTGTAGATGAACACTTCAGCACAAGCAGTGCACGGAGAATGGGTGTCGATGCAGTCTTTGCATATATTGGTGGGTATTTTTTTCATTAATCCAAAATCCACAGCGGTTTTATATGCCGTTTTATGCCTCATGTACAAAAAAAGAAAGTGATTTGCATTTTTCTACAATTTCCAACTCTTAATTCAAGCTGTTTGAAAATGACCATTTATTTGGAAGAAGGGACATGGACTAGAGACAGAGAAGTTGCTGCCATTTTTCCAGATTCTAGGGTTTTCTGAAACTGAAAGGCTTAAGATATATTGTGTTGGAGAAGGCGGGTGAGTCAAGGTTCCAGATCTATCACTTTATGCATGCAATATCTTGGTGTTATGTTTACTAAAATTTGAAGTGTAAATCTTGAAAACATATGGTTAATGCATTAATACTGTGATTTTATAGGTTTATCAGGATATTTTTTCTCATAATATGGTAATTAGCTTTTCTTTCCTTTTTTTTGTTTGTTGATGTGTAGGTTCCCCAATCTCATGGGTTTATTTTTCTTTTCTTTTTTTCTTTTTTGATCATTCAAGCTGCAATTGATTTTAAACACCATGGTTTTTACAGGTGTTACCCAAATGTAGAGTTGCCACTAATGGCACTGCATTTACTGACTCACCATTACGAATCTTGAAGCTATCTGTTATGAAGGAATTGCTAATGCCATAAAATTATCATTGTTTCTACTAGGTATTTTATGTGCATGTCGTGTAAGAAAAGAAAACTCGGGTTTTCATTACGTGGAATATTATGTTAGGAACTAAACTGTAATACAAGATTCTGGACACGATAATATAAAGGATTCTTTCCTTTCAATGCACAATGTGTCACTCAGTTATAATATAGAGGATACTTATAAACTCCAATTTGAGTAATGAGACACAGATTACATTGAGGAGAAATGTAAAAAATGTTTTTCGTTGTAGTTGATGCAGAATTTTCTTTTGTTCTTTTATTAGACATTATCATATTGCTAGATCAATTTATTAAACTGTAAGTATAAAGCATCTTTTTCTTCTTATTGAATGTGCATTTAGCGCTTCTAAAATTGATACATACAAAATTTACACATAGACAATACGTTGAGAACAAAGGTAAAAATGTTCTTCAATGTAGTTGATGCAAAATTTTCTTTTGTTATTTTATCACAAATAAAGTAGGTGTTATTATTCATGTTGTTGCATCAAATTATTAATTATTAGTCTGAAAGTAGCAGCTATTAAAAGTTTCCAATGAATCCATATTGTTCTTTTACTCCTTTTGCTTGATATTCTTTCTCTTGGAATTGCCTTTTTTTTGTGATAAGGTGTATCAACTACAGTGAGGTTACATTTCATTGATCATATAAGTTCTTAATAATAACTAGTTTGCTATGTGTTTTGACTCCTTCCTAAAATGGAAAATGTTTTTTGTCCTATAATTTTAGTTGTTAAAAAAGTTTTAAATCTATATTGATTTAGTTTAGTGACTATCACTCTGTCACAAGGATTTTCTTTGTTGTTGTGTTGCTAAATGCAAAATCAGGACTACTCCTGCAACATTTTTTGGATGGCCACTAATACGAGCACACAAGAAAATGTTTTTCATGTTAACAGAAGTTGAAAATCTAACAGAATTACTTGGTCGGATGTAATTTAGAGAACAAGGTGAAGCCATCTGTGGTACAACGAAAATATGCCTATGCCAATATCTTACCGTCCACCTTCTCGGGATCATGTGACCTAGCAAGCTATAATTGACTGGATTCATCCATTAATTTTTCGATATTCGAATGGAATTTCAGAAAAAGTTCTCATAACATACTACTGTCACTTCTTGAAAATCAAAAATATGCAACAAACTATTACACATCATGATCTGTTGCTTCTTTTGAAGTTGTGTCGTTAATAAAAAGATAAAATTTCTGAACTAGCAATGCCTTTGCATATAACCGACCCATGCATTGCAGATAAAATTTAGACTGTGGGTTCATTATTGAGCTCATTATGTTGTCCAACTGTAGTTCATGGCATTGTTGTAGCAGGAAATCTCTATCAGAAGGTATTTTTTGTTGTGATCGACTCAAATTCACCGCAAAATGCTCATCAGAATTCTTTTCTATAACTCCGCGGCAAGAGCAGAAAATTACTCAGGTGACCTACAATATTCAATGGGTCCAACGCTTAACTAATTAATGAGGGGTGCACCTGTTGTTCGTGGCTTCCAAAAATAGGGAGCAAATTTGAACTACTACAAGTACATTCTGGAGATGCATAATATATGAGACTCCTATAGTATTTTTTGAACGGACATAGCAAGTGGAGCATCAATAACTTCTAAAAAAGCCAGAGTACTTGGAACATGGGAATAATTAATAATCCACACAGGGAAAAACTCTTTTGAAGCAAAAGTAGTTAGTTTGGTTGAAGACAAAGAATGATATTACAAGAATTGTTGTATATGTAATAGGAAATTCGTACGCAAGGGATAATCAGTCATACTGCGTTGGATGCAAGGCTTCAGTTCCGTAAAATAAACCACTGTACTAAAAACATGCTAAACATAAGAAAATAGTGTGAGATGCGAACTATTAGCTTTAGTGGTGCATATAGGTATAAAATTCAACTCAGAGTGCATGGACTGGCCAGCAGAAGAATTCATGGGCTATAGCATGGAGCTGCTCTATAAAAAGGTATACTAATTTTTTTATCCTAATAACTACTATCTTCATGGATTGTAGCGATATGTTTACAAAAGAAATATAATGATACATTTTCCTAATAATTTCAATGAGGACAATCTAAAAGACATTTTGGCATTGTTTGATGATATGGTGGTCAAGATGTAATTTTTTAATGTGCAGTTTGTAGGATTCAATATGAGAACTGGATTAAACCAGTTCATCGTCTTGAAGGTCAATAATAATGATACTCTTTATACCAAGACAAAGAGGAAATGAAATAATGCTTTACATCCAGCACAACAGTCATTACTTACCAGGACATAGAGGAATGTTTTAATGCCATGAGAACGAGGATATGGAAGAATGCTAATAAGAAGTTCTTTTTCATTACGTCGTCTCCCTTGGAACTTATATTTATCTTATCCCTTTTTGATTCATTCTATTTTCTTTCACACCAACTCAAATATTAGCGTATTGACTTTTTATTTGTAAGAAGAATAACATACTTGTTGATTTATTACAAACATCCAATGTTTCATAAGCAAGAAACAGACCCGTGCATCGCATGTACGATTATGATTTTAAATACCATCTGTGGTATGTTTGTTGCTTTATTATGATTTTAGTCTTAGAACATTGCATCTATGTCATTGTTTTCCTTTTCTGATGTTTTTGTTGCAAACAAACTAAAAACATCACCGTAAATTGTAATCCAAGAATTCCTTTGACATCCGTACTTTTGTACTTCTACTAGCATGGATCTTTTGACCATCTCGCTTTGGATGACACATCAAAGCCTTTAGGTCAAGGATCTTCTATTGGAGCTTCTTTAGCCGTTCCATATGAGAGTACCATACAATGAGATTAACACTAGCATGGGCAACCACGGAAGTAAAATTATCAAGTGGGTGTACGTATCTCAGGTGTGCCCTAACTCCAGGCAAATTAATTTTACCACTAAAATGTTAATTTGTGTTTGCTAACATAAGTTTTAATGAACAAGCACTACATACTTCGGAACCCAAGGGAACGTTGCATCAAGTAACTGTACTATTAGAATGGTATGTATAAAATACAAAATTTAAAAATGCTAAATGGTCGAATTCAGTCGGGCGTATTATTTTTTTATAAAAAGATAGTATTTATTTTTTATAAACGGACGAAGTAGAATTTTTAGCCTTTTCAGTTTTATGGCCGAGGTTCTTACCACTTGCAAAAGATAAAAATACAGTAAGCTACGTTCTAAATTTATAAAAATACAGTAAGCTACGTTCTAAATTTCCTCTGATTATTTTATTTTTAATCAAGCAAAAGGTAAAACAATATTAAAAAATGATCACATAAAGAAAGAAAGATTTTACGAAGAGAATCTGAATTAGGGAGTACTGATAGTACTTAACACTTACATAAATTTGTTAGGGAGTACTGATAGTACTTAACACTTACATAAATTTGTTACCATAGGAGGATAAAACGTTCACTAAAATCCACATAACCAAATTCTTAGAATGAGATGGGAGGATGATCTTTGTTTATGGCACTGTTTACCAAATTTATTTGAATTGATTGTCTCCTTTTAACCTTCCCTACTTCATTTGGTTTCAGGTAGCAAAGTGGATGTTTAAGTGAAGGACAAGCCACTATGATGGGAACTTATATATGGCCAGTTGATACAAGCTTTAGATAATAATCACGGGCCAGAAAAAGAACACAATATGTATGATATCTATATATTTTACCGAACGGGATGACATGGATGCCATTTTAGAAATCATTATCGCACTATTGAAGCTCAAAAGAACTATAACTCAGCCAAATTTATTCCGCAAAGGTAATAGAATCTTATTTTTTTATAGATATTAATCCCAAATTTTCCAATAATTTTTAGGGTCATCACTGTATTGAATGTCTATTAGTTTTTTTTAGTAATACTAGGATGTTGGTTCATTTTTAATATATTGTATAATTTGTGTCCCGAATACCTACCAACTCCTTATGATTTAATATGTGTTTGTCATAAAAATAGTTAGGATTTTCCTCTCTTTTTTTCTTTGTTTTTTCCTTTAATATTTTACCGCCGTAGATTTGCTCAAACGAAAGAAATATAATCTTAACTTCCAGACACTTTTTTATTTAGGTTCATTGCTTATAATGAGATAATGATCTACATGAACATGGAAGTTTAAATATTTTTTGGAAATATGTCATCAGCAGCACTCATCTCAGTGAAATCAACTAATCAATATCGTCCATAAAAGTCTCCGCATGCTCCTATTTCGCTCCAGCTGACTTATCTATCATGGTCATGTTGTCGATCCTCCAAATAGGCAGAGAATAGTATTTTTTTGCATCGAACGAATTATACAAACTATCCAATGTGACATGATTTTCCTATAATTTTTCAACACCCATTAGATGACAATGTTTAAAATGTGTACCCATTACCTTTTCGAAGGGATTGTATATATGCAAACCTCTACCACTAAATCTTCAACAAAGTATTGTGCCCAGAAATTCGTCTTAACGAAGGCTTTGGTAACTTCAAAAGTCTTGGACATTTTGTCACTTCCGTATGTTCCTACCTTCACTTGGAATACAATCTGGCGACACATTACCTCATAAAGAACCTTGAACACATATTGTACTCCCTGATCCTATTTCAAATTAATAGGTTGTCAATAGATCCTTTACCAAAAGTTGACATATTCTACGTTGAATATTTATAAATAAAAAAAAATGGTATTGTGGATAGTTGCTTTCTAAGATTGTAGTTTTCAAAATTGGCCTCTTCAACTCCCACGGTTTTCTAAGTTTATATATCTTGTTTGTTTTTAACATTTTAGTTAGCTATATTATGTTTGTTACTAACTTTAAACTTGATGTCATCTTCTACTGTGAACTTTATGTGATTTCAGAATCGAAATAGTTATATCTCTTTCATTCGTATCAAGTAATCCATTGTATATCCCAATAATTCTTCTACAACAATTCCTTTCTTTTGCCGTTTCCGGACTATCAGTAGCCATTATTGTAAACGCAATATGTCTAATTTTTATTGATGTTATGTATTTGCAATGTTCATTTTTATTAAATAAATAGATTGTGGAAAAACTAAAAAAAAAAAACATAGGTATTACATCGGGTCTAAGTTACTATATCCAAAATACTCAGGACACTGCTTCTGGTGCCTTGTTTCCTCAAATTCCTTGTTGCATTCTAGACAGTACATGCAACACCAATCATTTGCGAAGTGAGTTATTTGCTCAAGTGTGGTCAATGTATCCATTGCCTGTACTAATAATAACAACACGTTAATTTTTTTCAAGGAATCCAGTTGTAAATGGCATGAATCTAATAGATTTGAATTATACCTCAATCTTAGATATCACCTTCTTCTCACATAACATATCAATTGAGGAAGGACAAATCTTGACCACTCTTTACATAGGCAGAGTTAGCCAAACTATGTTTTGCAATCGTCTTACGTAAAAATTATTATTAATCCATATTTTAGTCAGCTCCTATCGAAGCCGATCTAATTAGTCCTATAGAAAGTTAATCTTAAATTTTTGACCTTATCTCTTGACCAAATTATTGAAGTATTCTCAGTCATGTTCTGCTTTGTGTGATCTATCCATCTGTGTCTACTCTACCTTCTGATCCAGTGAATGAAACCTATACATATTGATCCGTAATTTGATATTGTTGATTTACTATCAAGAGGTCGCATGATTTGAGAAAGTAAAATATAAAAAATATTCCATAAACATCGGAGGCGAAATTTAGATTTATGATTTAGAGTTTTTATGATGATTTTGATGAACATACATAATTTTCAAAGAGATATTTTAGAATGCAAATACATTTTTCCGGTCTATAAAGTTTTATATCGGGAATTGAGTGAAAGTTGTTGTCTTTGTAGGTAGTTGTCGCGAAACAACTCGACATTGATGGTCTTTCAGGAAAAAGAATGTAATAGTACTTGAGAGAGCGATAATATTCTCTTACGCGGGACACCAATTGCCTTTATATAATACGGGTGATCGAACAGTCATGATCATATTGTCTTATACATTCCAGGATCATCCTCGAAATATTTTATTTTTGTCCTTATCAATCGTGCTAAAAACAACCAATTACATCTTTCACAATACAATGTTTCATGTTTTGTGAAGATTATTTTTTTACTTAGTCAATAAAACTCGCTAAAAAGCAAAAACTATCATTATACACTACTATTACCAACACTCACCTCCATAAAAACCATCCACCGCCACTATTTCTTCCACCAATAGTAATATTACCACCTCCACTATTCACAAACACCCGCCACCGCTTATACTCACCATTAAAATTAATATAGTTTTTAGTAAAATTATTTATTAATAAAATATGTATTTATGTTAGATTATTAAAGGGACATTTATAATAGAAATTTAATTAATCATTATGAACAATCAATGAGACACTAATTAATAAAACATTTAAAAATGGTTAAGTTGAACAAACCCTAGCGGTAAATTTATCTTTGCCAAGGTCAAATCCTGACCACTCTTTACATAAACAAATCGATAATAAATAGTTTCATATGTTCTGATCTTGATTCGTGTCGTTCGTTTAGTTATTACATAACACGGCAATTGATTGCACCAATTTTTTAAAATGGACATGTGTTTTATCGAGTTTATTTTAGCACTAAAATAATCAACCACGTTTTATATTTTATAATATAACGTTACACATTTTGTGGCGTTACGAAATTAGCATAATATGTTTTTTTCACCAATACCCGCCACCACCATAAAACCATATGAATCCACTTTTTTTATCCACCACCACCTAGTGGAGGAGCCAAGGGTTGACTAACCTAGCTCTAACCCCTTAAATTTTTAATAACTACATAAAATTTTTAGTTTATTTTATAAATAGTACTTTGTCCATATATATTTATGGCTTAGTCCACCAAAGTTTACATTTTTTTTAAATAGGCCTCCTCAATGTCAATTTTTGACTCCACCACTGGCACCATCACTGCCGCCCATCCCATATAGGTTGTTGGACACAATTCTAATTTTCAACCACAAATGCCATGTATGAGGTTTAGATTGAACAAAATTTCATCAATTGATTAGTTTCATTATTTTTTTTTCCGTGTATATATTATTTTTTGTATTTCAATCAATTTTATTTTAACATTAAAAAATCATGATTTATACGATATAGTACCAAAGATAACAGGGGCACCATTTGGGTGATCCAACTACGATCATGAAAATATTGTCTTGTATGATATCATCCCTGAAATAAGTGTTAAAAACAACCAACCACATATTCCACACTACGATGTTATCGATGTGGTAATGCAACATAAAATTAATATTGTCCATCACTACTCACCAACATTCACCGTCACTACTTATTCCACCACAAACCAGGGGCGGAGCCAGGATTTTGAGGAGAGAGGGAGAAAAAATTCTTGGCAAGTTGGATACATGTGAAAAATGGAATTTGTATCCCATTTTACGATAATAGAACAAAAATAAATATAATTTTGCTTGGCTCTGCCCTTAACCACCACTAATCTTTCGGCCTCCACCTCTTCTACTACTCATTGTCGCAGAAAATGTTTATTGATATTATTTATAAAAATTACTTATTAATAGAAATAAATATTATAATTAATTAAGAAAACATTTATACTTAAAAAATGATTAGTCATTTATTATGAATAATTAGTGAAACACTAATTAATAAAACACTTTATAATGAATAGATTATTTATTATGTGCAATTAGTGAAATACTAATTAATAAAGCAATTATGGTATTTGAGTTGAACAAACCACCATTGTTGATTTATATTTTCTATCAATTCCAACCAAGGTGGAACACTGGTTAGAGGCAACTCTTATGACATAATAGGTCATGAATTCGAACCTCCCTGTTATAATTTTTGAATTTCCATATCCTGACTTGAGTATTCATTTTTCATTCATAATAATGGAATTAATGCCACGGTCAGGAGAACCACGGCCCTTGATTTATCTTTGTCCAGACAAATCCTGACCACCACTAACAAAGGAAAACTTATCCAAACCATGTTTTATACTAATGATTATTCTTAATGAAATAAATTTTAAAATATGCATATGATGTTTCATTGTGAGAAACGTACCCGTGCATCGCACAGGTGCAAAACTAGTATAAGTGGAAGAAAGAAGACATAAGTGTTTATACGGCAGAAACAAAATACAGCCACCCAATTTTATGTCACCAAGATCGACCCCCTAACAATACCGTAAGATTCTTAGCCGTCAAGTCGAAAAACACATCCGGAATATCCCAACCACCGGATGATGGCCCCCGTTCAACGTCGTCCGTCTGATAGCCCTGGTTATCATGGAGACAAACCTCATACCTTTTTATAACAATCTAGAATACAAAACAAAGCTAGGCTAAGTTTGCATATGTAAATGGTGGATCAGATTTGTCTAGAGAGAAGATAAATCAAGGGTTGTGGTTCTCCTGACCACCCCCTACAACTCGCACGCGTGGCGTTAATTCAAATATTATGAATGAAAAATGAATACTCAAGTCAAGATATGGAATTTCAAAAATTATGACGGGGAGGTTCGAACTCATGACCTATTGTGTCATAAGAGTGGCCTCTAACCAGTGTTCCATCTTGGTTGGAATTGATAGAAAAGATAAATCAATAGTGGTGGATTGTTCAACTTAAATACCATAATTGCTTTATTAATTAGTGTTTCACTAATTGCACATAATAAATAATCTATTCACTAAAAAGTGTTTTATTAATTAGTATTTCACTATTTGCTCATAATAAATGACTAATCATTTTTTAATTATAAATGTTTTCTTAATTAATTATAATATTTATTTCTATTAATAGGTAATTTTGATAAATAATATCAATAGACATTTTTTTCGTTAATGAATAGTAAAAGAGGTGGAGGCCGAAAGATTAGTGGTGGTTAAGGGCGGCGCCAAGCACAATTATATTTATTTTTGTTCTTTTATCATAAAATTGGATGCAAAGTCCATTTTTCACATGTATCTAACATGCCAAGAATTTTTTGTCCCTCTCTCCTCAAAATCCTGGCTCCGCCCCTGGTTTGTGGTGGAAGAAGTAGTGACGGTGAATGCTGGTGAGTAGTGATGGACAATATTAATTTTATGTTGTCGTTACAACATCAATAACATCGTAGTGTGGAAGATGTGGTTGGTTGTTTTTAACACTTTTGATAATGGAATGTACCATATTTTTCAGGGATGATATCATAAAGACAATATTTTCATGAATGTAGTTGGATCACCCAAATGGTACCCCTGTTATCTTTGGTACTATATCGTATAAATCGTGATTTTTCAATGTTAAAATAAAATTGATTGCAATACAAAAAAGAATATATACACGAAGAAGAAAAATGAAACTAATCAATTGGTGAAATTTTGTTCAATCTAAACCTCATACATGGCATTTGTGATTGAAAATTAGAATTGCGTCTAACAACCTACATGGGATGGGCGGCAGTGGTGGAGTCAAAAATTGACATTGAGGAGGCCTATTTTTTTTTCCAAAGAAACATGTAAACTTTGGTGGACTAAACCATAAATGTATATGGACAAAGTCATTAGTATAAAACAAGGTTTGGATAAGTTTGCCTTTGTTAGTGGTGGTCAGGATTTGTCTGGACAAAGATAAATCAAGGGCTGTGGTTCTCCTGACCACCCCCTACATCTCGCACGTGTGGCGTTAATTCCAATATTATGAATGAAAAATGAATACTCAAGTCAGGATATGGAAATTTAAAAATTATAACAGGGAGGTTCAAACTCATGACCTATTATGTCATAAGAGTTGCCTCTAACCAATGTTCCACCTTGGTTGGAATTGATAGAAAATATAAATCAACAATGGTGGTTTGTTCAACTCAAATATAATTGCTTTGTTAATTAGTATTTCACTAATTGCACATAATAAATAATCTATTCATTATAAAGTGTTTTATTAATTAGTGTTTCACTAATTGCTCATAATAAATGACTAATCACATAATTATATTTTTGTTCTATTAATTGCTCATAATAAATGACTAATCACACAATTATAATAAAGTATTTTATTATATTTTTTAATTATAAATGTTTTATTAATTAATTATAATATTTATTTCTATTAATAAGTAATTTTGATAAATAATATCAATAGACATTTTCTGCGACAATGAGTAGTAGAAGAGGTGGAGGCCGAAAGATTAGTGGTGGTTAAGGGCAGAGCCAAGCACAATTATATTTATTTTTGTTCTATTATCGTAAAATGGGATACAAAGTCCATTTTTCACATGTATCCAACTTGCCAAGAATTTTTTCTCCCTCTCTCCTCAAAATCCTGGCTCCCCCCCTAGTTTGTGGTGGAATAAGTAGTGACGGTGAATGCTGGTGAGTAGTGATGGACAATATTAATTTAATGTTATCATTACCACATCGATAACATCGTAGTGTGGAATATGTGTTTGGTTGTTTTTAACACTTATTTCAGAGATGATATCATATAAGATAATATTTTCATGATCGTAGTTGGATCACCCAAATGGTGCCCCTGTTATCTTTGGTACTATATCGTATAAATCATGATTTTTTAATGTTAAAATAAAATTGATTGAAATACAAAAAAGAATATGTACACGGAAAAAAAAAATGAAACTAATCAATTGACGAAATTTTGTTCAATCTAAACCTCATACATGGCATTTGTGATTGAAATTAGAATTGCGTCCAACAACCTACATGGGATGGGCGGCAGTGATGGTGCCAGTGGTAGAGTGAAAAATTGACATTGAGGAGGCCTATTTAAAAAAAAAAACATGTAAACTTTGGTGGACTAAGCCATAAATATATATGGACAAAGTACGACAAAGATAAATCAAGGGCTGTGGTTCTCCTGACCACCCCCTACATCTCGCACGTGTGGCGTTAATTCAAATATTATGAATGAAAAATGAATACTCAAGTCAGGATATGGAAATTCAAAAATTATAACAGGGAGGTTCGAACTCATGACCTATTATGTCATAAGTGTTGCCTCTAACCAGTGTTCCACCTTGGTTGGAATTGATAGAAAATATAAATCAACAATGGTGGTTTGTTCAACTCAAATACCATAATTGCTTTATTAATTAGTACTTCACTAATTGCACATAATAAATAATCTATTCATTATAAAGTGTTTTATTAATTAGTGTTTCACTAATTGCTCATAATAAATGACTAATCATTTTTTAATTATAAATGTTTTCTTAATTAATTATAATATTCATTTCTATTAATAAGTAATTTTGATAAATAATATCAATAGACATTTTCTGCGACAATGAGTAGTAGAAGAGGTGGAGGCCGAAAGATTAGTGGTGGTTAAGGGCAGAGCCAAGCACAATTATATCTATTTTTGTTCTATTATCGTAAAATGGGATACAAAGTCCATTTTTCACATGTATCCAACTTGCCAAGAATTTTTTCTCCCTCTCTCCTCAAAATCCTGGCTCTGCCCCTGGTTTGTGGTGGAATAAGTAGTGACGGTGAATGCTGGTGAGTAGTGATGGACAATATTAATTTTATGTTGTCATTACCACATCGATAACATCGTAGTGTGGAATATGTGGTTGGTTGTTTTTAGCACTTATTTCAGGGATGATATCATATAAGACAATATTTTCATGATCGTAGTTGGATCACCCAAATGGTGCCCCTGTTATTTTTGGTACTATATCGTATAAATCATGATTTTTTAATGTTAAAATAAAATTGATTGAAATACCATACACGGAAAAAATAAATAATGAAACTAATCAATTGACGAAATTTTGTTCAATCTAAACCTCATACATGGCATTTGTGATTGAAAATTAGAATTGCGTCCAACAACCTACATGGGATGGGCGGCAGTGATGGTGCCAGTGGTGGAGTCAAAAATTGGCATTGAGGAGGCCTATTTAAAAAAAAAAAAAACATGTAAACTTTGGTGGACTAAGCCATAAATATATATGGACAAAGTACTATTTATAAAATAATCTAAAAAAATTATGTAGTTATTAAAAATTTAAGGGATTAGAGCCAGGTTAGTTAACCCTTGGCTCCGCCACTAGGTGGTGGTGGATAAAAAAAGTGGATTCATATGGTTTTATGGTGGTGGCGGGTATTGGTGAAAAAAACATATTATGCTAATTTCGTAACGCCACAAAATGTGTAACGTTATATTATAAAATATAAAACGTGATTGATCATTTTAATGTTAAAATAAACTCGATAAAACACATGTCCATTTTAAAAAAAATAGTGCAATCAATTGCCATGTTATGTAATAACTTAACGAACGACACGAATCAAGATCAGAACATATGAAATTATTTATTATCGATTTGTTTATGTAAAGAGTGGTCAAGATTTGACCTTGGCAAAGATAAATTTACCGCTAGGGTTTGTTCAACTTAACCATTTTTAAATGTTTTATTAATTAGTGTCTTATTGATTGTTCATAATGATTAATTAAATTTCTATTATAAATGTCCCTTTAATAATCTAACATAAATACATAATTTTATTAATAAATAATTTTACTAAAAACTATATTAATTCTAATGGTGAGTATAAGCGGTGGCGGGTGTTTGTGAATAGTGGAGGTGGTGACATTGCTATTGGTGGAAGAAATAGTGGCGGTGGATGGTTTTTATGGTGGTGAGTGTTGGTAATAGTAGTGTATAATAATAGTTTTTGCTTTTTAGCGACTTTTATTGACTAAGTAAAAAACTAATCTTCACAAAACATGAAACATTGTATTGTGAAAGATGTAATTGGTTGTTTTTAGCACGATTGATAAGGACAAAAATCAAATATTTCGAGGATGATACCGGAATGTATAAGACAATATGATCATGACTTTTCGATCGCCCGTATTATATAAAGGCAATTGGTGTACCCGCGTAAGAGAACATTATCGCTCTCTCAAGTATTATTACATTCTTTTTCCTGAAAGACCATCAATGTCGAGTTGTTTCGCGACAACTACCTACAAAGACAACAACTTTCACTCAATTTCCGATATAAAACCTTATAGACCGGGAAAATGTATTTGCATTCTAAAATATTTGTTTGAAAATTATGTATGTTCATCAAAATCTTCATAAAAAACTCTAAATCATAAATCTAAATTTTGCCTCCGATGTTTATGGAATATTTTTTATATTTTACATTCTCAAATCATGCGACCTCTTGATAGTAAATCAACAATATCAAATTACGGATCAATATGTATAGGTTTCATTCACTGGATCAAAAGGTAGAGTAGACACGAATGGGTAGATCACACAAAGCAGAACATGACTGAGAATACTTCAATAATTTGGTCAAGAGATGAGGTCAAAAATTTAAGATTAACTTTCTATAGGACTAATTAGATCGGCTTCGATAGGAGGTGACTAAAATATGGATTAATAATAATTTTCACGTAAGACAATTGCAAAACATAGTTTGGCTAACTCTGCCTATGTAGAGAGTGGTCAAGATTTGTCCTTCCTCAATTGTTATGTTATGTGAGAAGAAGGTGATATTTAAGATTGAGGTATAATTCAAATCTATTAGATTCATGCCATTTACAACTGGATGCCTTGAAACAAATTGACGTGTTGTTATTATTATTACATGCAAGGGATACATTGACCACACTTGCGCAAATAGCTCACTTCGCAAATGATTGGTGTTGCATGTACTGTCTAGAATGCAACAAGGAATTTGAGGAAACAAGGCACCAGAAGCAGTGTCCGGAGTATTTTGGATATAGTAACTTAGACTCGATGTAATACTTATGTTTTTTTTTTTTTTTAGTTTTTCCACAATCTATTTATTTAATAAAAATGAACATTGCAAATACATAACATCAATAAAAATTAAACAGATTGCGTTTGACAATAATGGCTACTGATGGTCCGGAAACGGCAAAATAAAGGAATTGTTGTAGAAGAATTGTTGGGATATACAATGGATTACTTGATACGAATGAAAGAGATATAACTATTTCGATTATGAAATCACATAAAGTTCACAGTAGAAGATGACATCAAGTTTAAAGTTAGTAACAAACATAATATGGCTAACTAAAATATTAAAAACAAACAAGATATATAAACTTAGAAAGCCGTGGGAGTTGAAAAGGCCAATTTTGAAAACTACAATCTTAGAAAGCAACGATCCACAATACCATTTTTTTTAAATAAATATTCAACGTAGAATATGTCAACTTTTGGTAAAGGATCTATTGACAACCTATTAATTTGAAATAGGATCAGGGAGTACAATATGTGTTCAAAGTTCTTTATGAGGTAATGTGTCGCCAGATTGTATTCCAAGTGAAGGTAGGAACATACGGAAGTGACAAAATGTCCAAGACTTTTGAAGTTACCAAAGCCTTCGTTAAGACGAATTTCTGGGCACAATACTTTTTTGAAGATTTAATGGCAGAGGTTCGCATATATACAATCCCTTCGAAAAGATAATGGATACACATTTTAAACATTGTCATCTAATGGGTGTTGAAAAATTACAGGAAAATCATGTCACATTGGATAATTTGTATCATTCGTTCGATGCAAAAAAAATATTATTCTTTGCCTATTTGGAGGATCGACAACATGACCATGATATAAGTCAACTGGAGAGAAATAGGAGCATGTGGAGACTTTTATGGACGATATTGATTAGGGATTTCACTGATATGAGCGCTGCTGATGACATATTTCCGAAAAATATTTAAACTTCCATGTTCATGTAGAGCATTATCTCATTATAAGCAATGAACCTAAATAAAAAAGTGTGTGGAAGTTAAGATTATATTTCTTTCGTTTGAGCAAATCTCCAGCGGTAAAATATTAAAGGAAAAAACAAAGAAAAAGAGAGAGGAAAATCCTAACTATTTTTATGACAAACACATATTAAATCATAAGGAGTTGATAAGTATTTGGGACACAAATTATACGATATATTAAAAACGAACCAACATCATGTCCCGTGCCGTTACGGCACGGGTTAAGGGCTAGTGATTAGTATAAAACAAAGCTAGGATAAGTTTGCATTTGTTGGTGGTGGTCAGGATTTGTATGGACAAAGATAAATCTAAGGCTATCGTTCTTCAGACCACCCCTACAACTCGCATGTGTGCCTTTAACTTTTATAGGGACGAATGAACAACCGTGGACGCCTAATCGTTCTCTCTCCCTATCCCAGACCCAAATTTTCCTTAATTTCCATCCATTACTGAAACTCGTTTCACTTATCCTCACGTATGAAATGAAACATCTTCTCAGCAAAAAAGAAGAAGAAATAAAATAAAACATCTATGTAAAATCAAATCTCAGTTGTGGGATGTATAAACCAAAGAAAAAGCATTTCTCTTCTTCGCTGATGGAAATCGGGCATGATTCAATAATTTCCAATGTGATTTATTGTTCAGCCTCACTGGATTCATGTGACGGAAATCAGGCATGATTCACTAATTTCCAATTTGATTTATTGTTTAGCCTCACTGGATTCATGGTGCCTCCCGCACACATATTTCAGTCATTTGTCCAGGTATTTATTATCTAGGGTATTTGCGTTGAAGCTCTGATGGTTTATGTTTGTATCATTTTTATTCGATTAGTTTTTCTATTACGGTTGGATAGATGAAAGACTGATTCATTGAACCCATATGTTCCATGGTATTTAATCTGGGAATGGAAGATTCATTGTTTGCATCGTTAATCCTTCGGGGGAAGACCTTAGGCTACATGAAGCGATTGGAAATTTACCTTGCAATCACAATCGATGCTCCACCTTAATGAAGCACCTGATTCATCCTGCAAAGGTAAAAAAAAGTTTATCGGTTTCTTTTACAGTATATATTAGTGTTTAAGTAATCTTCATACATTCAGTCATTAGTAGTAAAATCAGATGATGATGGTCCAGATTTCTTTTCCGCACTTCACTGTTTTTGACAAATGAAACGGAAATTTAGAAACAAATTTGGGAATGAGAAATCTTTTAGATTCTCCACTGTTTGGGCTTGCCTTCAGTACAGAAAAAAAAAACGCCTCTTTCAGACCACGCCCCTCCTTTTTTTTCATTTCCGCGACTTGAGAGATCACCTTATGCCTTATATGGATTATAAAAACACCTTCTCTTTGAATGTATAAACCATTCATTGTTTTCATGCCTGTTAGTGTCTAAAAGGTTTGATTTTATTTTTATGCAATTATTTTAGGAGGGCTACGGATTATGGAATCCAATTGTGGAATAAATTACCTGTAGTCTCTTTGCCATCTTTAATTTCGGTAATTCAAGGTACTGCTCACAATTCAAGTTTTTCTTCTACCTATGATTTTATGGTATTATTTTAGCACAGCTTACTCAAATTCGTAGTTTATTGTTGACTACGTGCTTTATATTTACGCCGTATATAAATTAAGTACGAATTAGGAATTTTGCACATTTTCCTTCAGCTTGAAATGGACATCCAGATTTGATGTGAATCTTATGATAATGGTTGGATTTCTATTGCGTTGATTCATGCTCTCCTGTGAAGGTTCTTTTGTTGAGATATTTTTTTTTTTTGAAGTAGCAGGAGGCAGTAATTCATGTAATTTTATGTTTTTTGTTTTTGGGTTTATTGTCTTGATACAGATCCTAGAGCAATCAAAATTAGGTGAATGGAAAACCTTCGTATGTGATTGTTGTTTATCTTTTGGCTTAGGATTCTAAAGTTTAAACTTTATTTTGGGAACAAAAATTAGCTAATGAATTAAAGAATTCAGTTTGAAGTTATGGACTCCCTGCCGTTTTGTGTACTGCTCCCTATGTTTGTGATGGAAACTTCTCAACACAACCTTATTGTGAAATGAGCTCAAAATTTTCGCTTCCTTTTTGGCAAATTTTAAATAGTTTCTCAGAAATTCAACTTTCTATTTATTTTCAAAGATTGTGTCAACCCATTTTGTCTTTACTATACCATTGTGAGGATGAACTGGAAGCCTCTGCATCAGAGGCACAATAAGGTAATTAATATCTAAATTTGTTTTAAGGCCATATTTTAAAGGATTTCAAGGGGGCATTTCGGTATGATGAACAGTCCCTTTTTATTCGAGAAGCCAAATAGGTAATAGTTTCTCTATCGACAAACAACACAGATGGAAAATTTAATGAACCAAGGTTTTGTTACCCTTTTAATCTCTGAATAACATTGAGGAATTAGTGAACTACCTATTATAAAGTATGACAATCAAACTGAAGATATTTATTAATTTTAATATTTGTATATGAAAGGACTGCTAGGACTAATTTTCAGCTTTGAACTTTCTCTATTTCTTGAAGAGGTCTTGGCATTTCATCATAGGTGTGAAAAACTTCCTACAGCCTTGCAAATTGCAAAATCAGATACTTGAAGAAAATGTAAGCTTCATTGTTTGTTTAGTCACAAAATGTTAACGACATTGCACTTTTTTTTTAAGGATTTGACTTTATAATTTTTTCCAATCTCTATATAGTATGTGTTAACTCGGAGAAACATACACTCTCCTGTTTAGGATTTAACTTATCTAGCATATGATTTAAGTTATATACGTAAGTTAAATGAGATTTTGTGTTCTGGTGAATGGGGTGTAGCTGCAATAACATTTGCAGAAGCTTGGTACTCGATCAAAATTCCAGTTACCAATTGAATTAGCCTTGTGATATTAGTCTAATTCTCTTTGTCAACATTTTCCCCATATTTGTTTTTCCATTTTATTTTGTTTTCCTCACCCAATTTCATCTGTGATTCTCCCTTTACTGGCGTTGCTGGAAATTCTGCATTTATTAGAACCTGGAAGACACATGTGACTCTACTGATTAAACACATAATGGAGAACCTTTGAATCTGTTATCTCTTGATCAGTTTATCCACACATCAAGGAATGTATTGGTAAAATAAGGCTACCAATCGGTTCCACTTAATCCAATATTGTATATGTTCACCTAAATTGTATATGTGCAAATGACAGGAAAACACTCACTATTTCGGTTCTGACATCAATGTTTGGCAGTTTTTATTGTCACTGGATTGACTAAAAGATTCCAAGTATTTAAGTTTATTTCAAGCCAAATTTTTCATTGCAGTTCCATGTTAGAATTTTGTTTGAGGTTTGTAACTTGGTTGGCTAGCATGTGACTAAGTATTTAATTTCATTTCGGGTCAAATAGTTTGTTTCAGTTCCGTCTTGGAATTTTGTTGGAAAGTTTACTTTTGGAGGTGGGTTGGTGGTTCTCAAGCCTTCCTCGCATAGGGGAGGTTGGGCTGGGGATGGAACCCTGTAATAGCATGAATCCTAGATGAATGTAGAAGTATTAGGGGCCACGTTTCCATGTAACTAAGAAAAAAAAATGGTTGGCTAGCATGTGACTAAGTGTACGAAACGACATTTAGTAGACTGCACCACATGTATGCTTAGGGATGCTGTCAATATTATGAACTCCTTAGTTGGAGACGGTAGTTGATGCATAAAAGTGGTTGATGATAGTAGTTGAGACCTAAAAATTAATTTTTTGCACTTGCACTATGTGTCCGCAAATATTCTTAGAACTGCAATTCAAATCCTACATTTACTATCACGAATTAGCCTTGATTGCAGATATAATAATTAATATATTATGGTTTTAGTAGAAATTCATGAATGTCGAATGTCAAAGATTTACATGGATGTTTTCATCTGTATGGCTTTCTTGATTTAAAAATAATTTATATATGTGAGCCTGAGGCAACCAAGTTAATCAGCTTCAAATTTGAAGCAAGTGTATGGTTAAAAATGTTAACACTTGATCAAAGAAAGAACATGAAACAGAAAAATTTAATCACTTGGTCGAACTATTACACAAATGTGTTCTTTAAAGCAAAGGTTTTACACTCAACACATGCTCCAAATTGTTTAGCACAAGAACTAGTTTTTACTCTTTCTTTTTCCGAAGAGACCAATAAATACTTTATAAATTGACAACATGTGCACCAAGCATGTGTTTCCCACCAACTTCAAAGATACTTTGGGGTAGTGCATGACAGACGTTTGCATATTTATACAATAGATGTGTGACTTCCATTGACTCTTTCTAGACGCTGAAGGGCTACTTTGTGTGGACCATGGGAAATTTAGGCCAGGTGTTCCATATTTAGACTAGGTGTTCCATTTGTTTTTAGAAGCCTATTATTGGGGGTTTGAAGTCAAGGATCTTTTGGGAGCTTTTTTATGGTAATTAGTAGTAATTCTATAACCCCTTATCTAACTATTTTCAATAATGTCTAAAGTACACTCAATTTGATTAGTGTTAATTATGGTAATTAACCAAATTAATAATGATTAGTGTATAGATTAAGATTAATTATACGATTAATCTTTTTCATCAATTTTTTGTTCTCATTTTTTTTTGATCCAAGACGATGATTTTAAAAGAAAAATATTTAAAAAAAAATGAATTTTTTTAAAACACTAAGGAGAACCTTTACTTGATTCCCGATTCAATACCAATAAAAAACAGAAAAAAAATATGGGTTTTTTTGTAGTTACGGTTGAGAAAGATTGTCGACCCAGCCGTGAATAATAATTTACGGGTCGAAATTGAAGATATCCTAGATGTAAATTACTTTCACGACTGGGTCGACAAGAACTCCCAAACGATTTTTCTTCTTCTCTTTTTTGTTTAAATAACCGAAATTAGACCTCTGTTTGTATTTATTTTATGTGATTATCAGAAAAGCTTACCGCTAGGAAAATCTAGCCGCACAAACTCTTTTCCGGACGGGAGTTCTTACTTTCCCAACCGTACAGGTAGGTTCAGGCTTCACGGTTGGGAAACATGTACTTTCCCAACCTTAATACTGGATTCACGGTTTGGAAAGTGTGAACTCCCAGCCGTTATACAGTTTCAGATTAATCGAATTGAATTTTTTAGTCAATCAAAAGTAAAAATAAATGGTGGATTTTCTTGGTTTTGGTTTTTTTTTTTTGCTGTCATCTCTACCCGATGGAGAATATGAAGAAGAAGAGAGGAAGAAAAATAATCGATTTTTTTTTTATGATCATCATCTTCATCACGATGCGATGAAGAATCACGATGTGATAGAGGAGAAAAGGAAGAATTATAGATTTAAGTTTTCTAATAATCATGATTTCATCCTGATGAATTTGTGATCATCATTTTCATTATGATGAAATGAAGAAGAAAGGGAGATTAATCTTTTTTTTATATATAATTATTAAATTATAATATGTTTATAGGAAATGGTATATTTAACTTTTACTATTAATTAAGTTTTCCCCTATCCATATTAGGATACTAGAACTCAATTAAGCCCCAAAAACCCATGGACTCAAAAGCCCTAATAATAGGCTTCTGTTTTTAACCATACGCATTACCAAAAGCTAATTCATATGCTTCAAAAAAAAAAGGTACAAAGTTAACTCATGCCCGTGTCGTTAAGGCACAGGTTAAGCCCTAGTATATATATATATATATATTATTTATTTTCATACACTTGCAAGGAATGACAACTTGAATCCTTATGAAATATCAATCAATTTGTTAACCATAAAGAAATTTGGTTAGTCATTTTTTTTTGGACGGGTTATGACCATAAATTGGACTATGACGTATCCGTATTACCTATATAACCATAAATAAACTTGGTTTATATATGGCCATAAAGAAATTTGGTCATAAGAAATGGTATCGAAATTTGTCATGTTTATGGACTCAAAAGGACTTGAGCACCATATTAATGTCCTTTACTTTGTCTATGTAGATGGACCCAATTTGACTAGAGTTCGAACTTTTGGACTCCACATGACTTGAGTACCACCGTTAGGTTGTTGATGTGGAAACTACATTCGTTGCAAAGGAATTCACCTCAACTATCAAGCCATCTGCCAACGCTGCTCCGGCAACTGAGAAAGACAAAGCTAATGCTCTTATGTTCCTCAAGAGGCATATCGATCCTAACCTGCGTTGGGGTTATCATCACTTAAAGACATCAAAAGAGCTTGAGATGCTCTCGAAAGCCGTTTTGGGAACATTCATGATTTCTTAATACCACAATTGAACGTCTTGTGGAATGAAATCCGCTTTCTCGATTATGTAAAAGTGAATGATTTCCAAAAAGACATGCTGCAAAGAAACTTACTGATGAGGAAATGATTCAGAAAACCCTATCGACTTTTCCTACCTCTTCCATGATACTAGAGAGCCAGTATCGTTTAGAGGTTGACAACAAAAGAATCACCACATTCAGTAGGTTGATAAACTTACTACAAGTGGCCGAAAGGCACAATGAGATTCTTGTCAACAATAATGCCAGAGTTGTCGGGAAAAAGAAAGTTCCCGAAGCTAACCATGGAAAGGTCAATAAAGGAAAGGGCCCCATAGGAATGAGGTCTCGATATTCTGATTCACATTCCCATGATCCATACCCATGTGGAGATAACACCTCTCGTGGAAGAGGACGTAAGGGACATAATCGAAGTTGAGGGCGAAATGGTCATTCTCATGTTTGGCATAGAGAAGGAACTTCTGGCCATAATGGTAGTGATCCTAAGTTCGAGAAAACCCCTATGAATCCCGTCACTAAAAAGGCTGCAGATGGAAGTGCGCCTTGTTTCAAGTGTGGATTCACCGGACATTGGTACAAGCATTGCAAGGCTAGCGCCAATGTAGCTGCGAGCTAAAAAAAGTACCGGGAAGCTATCGAACATGAGGCTAACTATATAGAAGAAAATATTTTTATCTCTGATGCTAACCTCACAATCTCAGATTTCTTGGGAAACGAGGACTTTGCCCCGACAATGGATGTGCCTAACTTCTCCTGGGCCTAAACATTTAGTTTCTTGTTTCATGGCTTGCTAGACTATGTTGTTTTAATAGGTGGTTATTTGCTTTGAGGTACTTTATGTTTTCTTAGTCTACCGTTTGTCTAATGGTTTGAGTAGGTGGTGTTGTTGCTAAACATGTTCTTAGCATCTTTATGTTATGTGTGTGGATTATCTATGAGTACTTGTTTCTATCTTGTTTTATAGAATTTTACTTTGTTTATGATAATCTATTGTTTAACATGTATATTAGAATGGTAAGGATGCCATTCTAGTAGAACAGGTTTCTCTAAAGAAAATGAGATAAACTGTTCATCTTTATAACCTTCCTGCCTAATGTACTAGTAGGAATGTCTCAAGGAGAAATTGAATGTCTAGATGATAGTGCTACCACCCATACTATCCTACGAAATAGACAATTATTTATTGATTTTACTCCTTATAATACATCTGTGACTACGATGATTGGATCATCACAAGTAATCATTGGGCGAGGTACTGCTCAATTCTTGTTGCCAAACGGCACAATGATTAAAGTCACAGAAGCTCTATATACACCAAGAGCTAACCACACTTTGTTGAGTTTCAAGGATATCCGTGCAAATGGTTACCACTTGGAAACTCAATGTGAAAATGGAATTGAGTACATATATGTGACCTCTAATGAATGCGTAAGGAAGCGCATCTTAGAGAAACTAATGAGTCAATCTAGTGGATTGTACATCACCACTATTAGGATTATTGAATCCCATGTTGTTACCAACGATGAACTGTTGGCTAGTGACTTATATAAGCTTTGGCACGATCGACTAGGGCACCCAGGTCGAGAATGAAAAAGAAAATGGGATAAAAGATTGTTACAATGCAGAGTAACAATGTCCATTCTAAAGTAAATGATGCAAATTTTATGCCTTCTAAAGTAAGAGAAGCGCAACCTTCATCTTCCAAACTAATTGAAGCGCACCCCCAATCTCATTCTTCTTCGTTGTCCTTATCGAAGGCACATCGCTCATTCTGCAAAGCTTGTTCTTTGGCAAAGACAGGATCGACACCATCCCATGCTAAAGATACCAAACAAAATATTCCATTTTTACAAAGAATATAAGGTGATATTTGTGGACCTATACATCCAGAATGCGGATCATTCAGGTATTTTATGGTTCTGGTTGATGCTTCGACCCGATGGTCACACGTTGCATTGTTGTTCACAAGAAATGCTGCATTTGCAAAGATCCTATCACAAATTATACGACTAAGGGATCACCACTCTGATCATCCAATCAAGTCTATCAGACTTGATAATGCTGGAGAATTTACATATAAAGGATTTGATGATTTTTGTATGTCTAATGGAATTGACGTAGAGAATCCCGTACCCCATGTACACACTCAAAATGTTCTTACAGAAGCTACAATCAAAAGGTTACAGATGATAGCTAGGGCATTGGTTATACGTTCCAACCTGCCTATTACTGCCTGGGGTACGCCATATTGCATGCAGCATTATTTATTCGCTTTAGACCCTCTGCTAGCCAACCATTTTCTGCGTACCAATTGGTAACGGGATATGAGCCTAATATTTCACATTTACGCATATTTGGTTGTGCCGTATACGTGCCCATTACGCCCCCAAAACGTACTAAGATGGGTCTACAAAGATGAGTAGGTAT
This sequence comes from Papaver bracteatum, assembly GCA_023529315.1. Classification (NCBI taxonomy): domain Eukaryota; kingdom Viridiplantae; phylum Streptophyta; class Magnoliopsida; order Ranunculales; family Papaveraceae; genus Papaver; species Papaver bracteatum. Next base: position 1,574,910 of record JAJJWX010002300.1, read on the forward strand.
TTACGTTGGATATGAATCCCCAACAATTATCCGCTACTTAGAAACTTTGACATGCGATCTCTTTACCGCTAGATTTGCAGATTGTCACTTTGATGAGACAACCTTATCGTCGTTAGGGGGAGGTATGGAAAAGGACTTCAAGAGGGAACGACAGGAATTGTCGTGGTGTGTTCCAACATTGTCTCATCTTGATCCCCGCACTCCACAATGTGAAAGTGAAGTGAAAAGAATTATCGATCTTCATAATGTGGAAAACTTAATTCCTGATGCATTTACTAATATCGCTAAAGTGACGAGATCACATATACCAGCTGCAAACGTGCCTGCAAGGTTGGAAATTCCCGACAAGGGAAAAGGTATAATAGATATATGTACCAAGGCTGCACATGGTGGAAGTGTAGCTGAGGACGTGGCCCCCAAAAGGAAGAGGGGGGGGGGACCACTTGGTTCGATCAATACTCAGCCAAGGAAGAAAAGGGCGAGTAAGGCACAAACCGATCCATATATCATCAATACAGATAATCCATCTCATGATATTGTCTCTGATTATAGTTATGTCCATGAATCATTACTGGGGGATGCCCCGAAGTTTGAATTGATTACAGAGAACAAATAAATCCTTATGGATTGTGAAAGTTCATACATGTTGATGGAAAGATCCTCCACGCATATTGATGATATATTCGCATATACTATTGCTCGAGAGATTATAGAGCACGATGATATCGAACCACTCTCTATTGCAGAATGCCAAAAAAAAAAAAAGATTGGCCTCAATGGAGAGATGCAAATCCATGCTGAATTAAATTCACTGGAAAAAAGACAGGTATTTGGTGCGGTAGTGCTAACCCCACCAGGTGTAAAGCCTGTAGGATATAAATGGGTATTTGTCAGAAAGCGTAATGAGAAGAACTAAGTCGTTAGATATAAGGCTCTCCTTGTGGCACAAGGTTTCTCACAACGCCCTGGGATTGATTACGAAGAAACGTACTCTCCAGTAATGGACGTCATCACGTTCCGTTACTTAGTCATCTTAGTAGTTTCAGAAGGACTTGAAATGCAACTTATAGATATGGTTACCGCATATCTCTATGGGGACCTTGATACAGAGATATTCATGAAAGTTACAGATGGACTTCCATTGCCAAAATCAAGTAACACTAAACCACGGAGTGCGTTTGCAATATAGTTGAAACGCTCACTTTACGGATTGAAGCAATCCGGGCGGATGTGATATACCGGTCTAAGTGATTATTTGATTGGGAAGGGATATATAAATAATGAATTGTTCCCCTGCGTGTTTATAAAGAGAACAAGTTCTGGATTTGCAATTATAGTCATCTATGTCGACGATATGAACATAGTAGGTACTCTTGATGAAATAAGAGAAACCGCAAGCTATATGAAATCTGAATTTGAGATGAAAGATCTTGGGAAAACTCGGATGTGTCTAGGACTTGAACTAGAACATCGAGCTTGTGGAATATTAATCCACCAGTCTGCATATGTCCAAAAGATACTCAGGTAATTTAATATGGACAAAGTGCACACTGCTAGCACTCCCATGGTTGGTCAAACTTTAGATGTACATAAGGACCCATCTCGTCCAAAGGAGGATAGCGAAGATGTATTGGGAGATGAATATCCCTACCTAAGTGCAATAGGCGCATTATTATACTTAGCACAATGTACTCGACCAGATATCTCGTTCTCAGTGAACTTGTTAGCTATATATAGCTCAGCACCAATGATAGGTGTTGTAAAACACCTAATTTTATATCCAATATTTATGCTTTCTTTGCTATTTTTCTTGTAAATTATGTATCTTATGTTTTTTTTTTGAGTATTTAGGTACTTTGGAGTCATTTGGAACAAAAGAAGAGAAAACAGTGCGGAAAGCTTCATCTCATGTGCAATGGCTTTTGGAGGCGGATTGTGTCTAATTATTTGCTTTTATTTCTTCATCTCTGTATCAAAAGTATGTTGGATTTAGTGATGCGAATTCTGTCTTAAAAGCATGACAACTTTAGTGATGACTCTCATTGAAGAGTATAAGTGAATATGAGAAATAAGGGACGGTTGCTGTTAGCGGAGGAACTCAAAAGAAGGATAAAGCGTTCAATTGGAGCATAAAGGGGCAAAGCGGTCAATATACGGGCGAGCTATACTTGGAGCGGGCTAAGGTGAGCGAGAAGGAAGTGAAGAATGAAGTGTCAGTTTCGCATAACTGACCATTGAGTCGAATTTAAGTTGTCGGTTATTCGGAACCGACAATCCTAGTATTTTTGGATTACCCTTATCCAGCCAGGGGTGTCAAATAGTGGGGCGCTTTAATCCGGCCGTTTTTATAACCCTAGAATTAAGAAAAGGGTTTTCTTTATTCTCTCAATAATTTTGTCCCTGAAAGAGAGAAATAGAGGCACTGAAGTTCAGGGAGATCGAGAAACAAAGAAAATTAGGGTTCGATTCATCTCTGTAATTGAAGAAAAGAAATGCTGGTGGTGGTCTGGTGATGCGGTTAAAGAGTAATGGGTATGAGGTTGTGCTGGGAGATTTAGTAGATCGAGAAGGATATGGTTACTCTGAGTTCTGAAGAATTGATGGGTATGAGGATGAGAATCAAGATTCAGATGGGTTGATGAGTAAATGATAAAACAGATGGTTGAGATGGGAGATTGAAGACCTAGATGTATGTTAGGTTATACAGGTTGCAATATGGGTTAGTTGGTGGTATCTAAGCTTCCATGGTTGCTGCTGTTGTAGAATGGCTTGAGGAAGAGCTATGCTTTTGGATGCAGGTGTGAAGTGTAAGACCTAGGAAATAGCTGAACTGGGTTGCGCAGTTGCAGGGAGTTGAAGACTGTGGAAGATGCGTCACTGGCTGACAAAACCATCACCAGGTAATGGCACACAAATTATTTGAGTAATTACTTGAACCAACTTTTCTTCACACCATGCATAGAACTGGTTGAGCCTGTGTAAAAGAGTTGCTACTGCAGAATCTGTGAGAGTGGTTACTGAGGGTGCAATGTGGACTTGAATTGGTGAATGAAGGGGGTGGTACTGCAATGAACCAGTGATGGTTGGCTTTAGATGAATGTTAGAGTATTTTGCAGCTGGAGGTGAATAAATTAAGGAAGAGATTGATGTTCTTATTGTTAAACAGATGAAGCTTGAATTAGGGTTATCTGAAATCAGAGTCAGGTCAGTTATTGAGTTCGAATTAGAAAGGAAAAATCGGATCTAATGGTAATTATGGGTCATTAACAGAAGGAGGAAAGTTGGGTTTTGTGTGATTGCGATTTTGAGAGTGAAATGAAGGAGATTAGGTCACTGTTGCTGTTCGTTCTATGGTGAAATCAGGGTGATGTTGTTGAACCAGATGGACCTTGTGTGTGCTGAGATGCTCCAATGATTAGTTGTGGTATTGAATGTTGATTGCAGCTGCAGTTTAGTGAGGTGGCCATGGAAGTGAAGAACAAGAATCTGCTGTTAAGAGGTGTCTTGAGTTTTGATTCAATTACAGAAGGTACTGGTGGTTGTAAGCTCACGTTACAGGTGAAGTCTGAGAATGCAGGGATCATATGAATGCAATTAAGCTTACAAGGGAAGAGATGGAAATGGTTAAAGTGGATGGATTTTGGGTCAAATTTGTGAATGAGAGATGAGCTAGAAAGGGGATCTGTAGCTATGAATTAAATGGGTTTTGGTCAAATTTTTGCTAGGTAAACCAGTGAGCAAGAGGAGGAAAATGAGATGCGAATTACACGGAAGATTTCTGGCTACTAAATGATGAGCTGATGCTGTTATTGCCAATGGAAATGGCCTGGAGTTAAAGGTGCAAGTGATGGTTATGGGACTGGCGCTGGTGTTCGGAGCTGACAAGCCATTGATTTTAAGTGGGCTGGACTTTTAAGTGTGCAATTTGGTGTTGCAGCTATGAACCATGGTTTTTATTGCAGGAGGATGTATTTACAATCTACAGGGAGTTGAAGTTATAGGGTTGCAGCTGCAGGAGGAGATAAAACTGAACCTGCTATGGTTTTGGTAATGGAAATGATGGTGTTGCAGGAGTGCTGGTGATGATGTTTGAATCTACAGTGGTGATATCCAAGTGCTCAAGAAGATCAAAGAAGAAGTCACAGATGGGGTATGAAACTACAACAGCTGGAGATGATGGATTTATTTGGATGCAGTGACTAGTTCTGTGGTTGAATTGCAGGCATGTTACTAATGGCTTGAGAACTCAGGCTGGTTTGTACTGAAAACAGGGAATGATACAGTTACAGAGATGGGAGATGTTTCCGTGAGCTAATGGGAAAGAAATCAGTTGAAGGAGATGACGTTCTTGGTATTTTGCTGCAATGGGTTTTGCAGATTTCAGTTAAAGCCACAGAAATGGCAGTTGCAAGTAAGATCAGGTGGGCTGTGCTTGGAGGTAGCTGGAGTTGTTATCGAGGTTGATCTTGAAATGCGATGGAAAGAGGTGGTTGTTTCTGGAGCTACAGATTGCAGGTGCAAAGCTACAATAAAATGGAGGTGATCGAGTCGCAGCTGGAGTTTCTAAGCAAGGGACTAGTTGGTGTTATCGCATGAGTGGATTACAAGGACAGGGAAGAGTTGTTGCTGCTGTGTGCTGATTAATAAGTGGTATTGGCTGGTACAACTAAGCTTGAGCTGGTGATTGAGAAGAATGAAGGTCATGGAATGAACTATGGTGGTTTCAGATCAGGGAAGCTACAAGGAAATGGTTAGGCCAACATGGTCGTGGTCTTGGAGAAGATGAGTATGACAGTATGAAAACGGAGCAGAATTGGTGCACCGGTGGTACTAGCCCGGGATGCCGGATTTTAGAGGTTAAAGTTTCGATCGTAATATTTCAGTGAATCGCGAGGGGGGTATGAGTCGGATGCAAGAATTGATGGCCGGACATATGAGCTACGGGTCACGCTTTTGGGTGCGTTTTCGCAAGATAAGAAATTGGGTTAGTTGGTTTTTGTGAATGTATGAGAAGCAAAGTTAAGCTACTGGAAGTGTAGAATTTCCTGGTGACAGTGTCTGATGACAAAGGCGGCCAGAGATAATTTTCCGGCGACCGGATTTCGGCGCCGGTGACCGAATTCCGGTGATGACATCATCAATTCCGACGACACTTTTGGACCCAAAATTTCCAGAGACTTATTTCCACACATGGGCTTGGTGGATTTCCAACTAATGGACTTTGAAGACTTGGACCTAATTTTGGAAGGAGAAAAAGCTATAAAAAGGAAGTTTTTTTACACAATTTAGGAGACAACGTTTTATTCTATTCTTGGAGCTTTTGCAGAGAACAACTTCTAGGGTTTGCTTTATTTTATGTTTCATCTATTTTATTTGAATATTATGATGATGAAATCCATGAATATGAGTAGCTAAATACAATAATTGGTTATGGGATAAAAAGTTGATTTCTTCAAGCATGTTATTCGATTCTATGAATTAGTTTTGTCTCAATTTTATCGTTTATGATTCATTGTTTTATTATCATATGATTTGAATGCTAGTTTGGTTGAGTACAGAATCAATTGGATTTGTTTTCATCTCTATAGCTATATTAGGGTTTTCAATACGTAAAAGTTGTTATCTCTGATTTCTAGTAGCATCTTGTGGTTAATACTTGTAGTGATACATCTTTTTAATCGCATATGAATCATAACCTTTGTTAAAACGAATTAGTGCTTTTACACGTTTGTTTGCATCGATTAGTCTTATTTCATAGAACTTATTGCTCTTAGGGAGTTAAATCTAATTGTGCTTTTACACTTTAGGTTGCTTTTTAAGAAGATTTCACGATAGCATCTTTTAATGTTATTTGTGATAAAATCAGGAAATAAACGGGATACTCTTGCGATCAAGATATCCTAGGACTTTTGATAATTGAGAGATTAAATACCAATTCTAATCATAGATGAAAAATACATGTTTATGAATGATACTATCCCTTAACCAATATCTTCTCCTTATTGATTTTTTCAACTATTTACTTTGCTTTATTTAGTTTTATTACTTTGATAAAAACAAAAACACACCTTGGGTTAATTGGTTACTTAAGAATCTGAAAATTGCATAACAACAATCGCCTCTCTGTGGATACGAACTCTTTCTTATCGAATACTATATTTATATCTAGTTGAGTGAGGAAGTGAAATTATTTTTGACGCATACGACACGCATCAAATTTTGGCGCCGCTGCCGGGGAGGCATTCGGCTTGTTATATAGTTTTTAGTTTCTTTTTATTATTTATGCTTGCATACTTGTGTTTCGTTCTTGTCTTGTTTCTCACTTGTTTGCGAGAATTGTTTTTTAGGTACCTAATCTCTGGCTTCTAAAGATTGGAATTATCCAAGGTGCGAGATAGCTACTCGAAAAGGCACAATACTCCAACCAAGGCAAGGCACAACGGAAGAACACAATTTGGAAGTAGAACACGAAGCTCTTCATCAAGAAGGAGATGAAGTAGAACACGATATTCCTTTTGAAGAAGAAGTAGAAGGAGAAGAATCAATGGGTGACCCTGCAAATCGTTCACTTAAAGACTTAGCTTCTCACAAGCTGGATATACAGCAAGGTTGCATTCAAACCGACTCCACTTTTGAAATCAAGCCGGGACTACTTAGAGAATTACCAAAGTTCCATGGTTTGGTGAATGAAGATCCAAACAAGCATCTTATGGATTTCCACACCATTGTCATGGCTATGCTCCCAGCAAATATGGAGGCGGATGGTGCTATGTTGAAGGTTTTTCGATTCTCATTGGAAGGTAATGCTAAGGATTGGTTATACTACTTGCCTTCCGGGAGTGTTACAACTTGGAATGGTCTTAAGAAACTCTTTCTAGAGAGATATTTTCCTGCATCTAAGGCTACTCAAATTCGCAAGGAGATTTGTGATGAGTGACAAATATTGCATATTCATACACCTTTTCATTGGCACTTAACTCATCTTTTGCGCTTCAAAGTCATATATTATCCCAAATTCTGCATTCTTACCATCTTCAAGAATAAATATTTGTATTAATTAATTTTGTGTTTTTAAGTACTAAATAAAGCTTGGAAGAATTGAGAAGACAAAAGAGAAGAAAGTTGGAAGCATTGCAACCCGCTCGCGCATCAGTGGCAACCTGTTTACAAATTCATGGGATTAAAACAACCCATGATCCAAAACCCAATACCCAAATCCATTTCCACCTCACCCCCATTGGATTCTTTCCAAAACATCCACCTCACCCCCATTGTATTCCATTCTATCCATCAATTAAGAAAACATGTTTTGTTTAATTGTTGAGTGGTTGCTACAGTAAATTTCGAATCCCAAGTGTGAGTGAATTTTTGTGTATAAATAGAGAGGGTTGTTGTGTTGAAAACTCATCCAAGAATAGCTTGTTCATGTTAGTTTATCAAATTTCAATTTTGTTGTAATGTTCTTCATGTTCTAATTTCATTTACTAGGGTTTAGATGAAGCCCTAATCTCATTGGTATGTATTCATATCTTGTATCTTGTTCTTGAAAGTTTAGAATTGTTTAAAGATATAATTTAATCCAAGTTTTTCAACATCTTGCTCTCACAATGTATGCCATGTATCCATTGTAGTTAGAATATCTCTATGTTGATTATGCTACAACTCATGCTTAACCAAATATTGATCTTTAGATTAGTTGTGCTTAATTAGACAATTAATGCTTTGGAGAAATACTTTAGTTGTGATTAAATTATCCATTGGAGAAACACCTTATTTATACGGTAGACTTAATCTACTATAAGGACAAGAATAATATTACAAGTTGAATGCATATCATAGGTTATTGGTGGATTTGAATACCCTAGTATCCATATTATCATTGTTTACATATCTTGTTATTTGCATCTTTTACTTTTATTATTAGTCACTTGAAAATCATATCGTCGTATCGACAAAATCAAACCCCTTTTGGTTACTCTCTGAATCAGGATTTAGAATCAACTTCTACACTCTCCAAGTCTCTGTGGTTCGACCTGTGCTTGCCATGTGTTGCTTGTCGACACTGTGCACTTGCAGTATACACAATAGTAGGTATCTTTCCGAGCCTACCAAGTTTTTGGCGCCGTTTCCGGGGACTCGGTAGTGGTGTAGTTCATTTTTCATCTCCTGTCACTATTCATTTTTCATCTCCTGGAACTGTCCACATATTACTGTAGCATAATCATTGTAGCAGCGCAACTATTCACAGTCAATTTTACACTTATTTTTGTTATTTTTTTAAAATTTTTGCTTTTGCTTTAAAACTTTGAAACCCTAATTACCTCTTTTGAGCTCAACAGGTGCCGGAGTAGCTGTTGTAAAGGCGAAGGAAAGGAAGCGAAAGAAGTTTTTTTTTTTTTTTTTTTTTTAAAAAAAAAGTTTATTTTATTTATTTTTAGATTGTATTAGGATTCCTCTACTCTTGTAATTTTCTTTTTCTTTTGCACTTTATTTTGGACTTTGGACTTGGACATTCTATTTTTATTTTTATTTTTAAACCCTACGGAAGGGTATTATTAAATATCAACTGTTTGCAGAGAAGGACGGTGATTACAATATCACCTCGGCCCCTCGGGTTCGTTCATGACATAGGAGTCGTGGCCCGAGTCGACAACAACGGTTCATCCCCCGTCTGGAACGGGAGGTAAGTTTTTCGAAACACTCGCGAATCCCTTGTTAGCGAGTTACTGTATTCCTTCGTTTGCATATATGTTGAGGAATTGAATACGGCTGTTTTATTTTCCTAGTAAAGGGCAAGAACTGGCCATACAAGATAAGGGATTCGGATTTCATCACCGTTCTCTTCTTGCCCGCCTTAGGAAAACGTTACCAAACGCGAACCTAAGCTTTAAAATTTGGAATAAAACGAGACCTATAGGGTAACGAGCTTAGTAGAAAAGTCGTTTGAAAAATATTGGTTACTTTTTAAGCATACTTCGAAGTTCATGATAGTTTATGAAAATTGAATGCGTTACTTCACCGCCTTGGAATGCGGTGAGGCCTTGGGTATCAAAGCTCCTGCAGCTTCCCTCGCCTCTATTCAATTTACTTAAACTCATATTGATTCCAGAGGGGTTTGCTCAAATTGTAACGAATTCCCTTTCGAAGGATTAGAAGCTGGTCTAGAAAACAATCTAAGTGGAACCATCATGCTTTTTGTTTGCTAGAAATCAGTAGGTTTTCTGTGGTAGAGTCATCCTTGTTTGCGATTGCATAGAACTTCCCTTCCGTTTATGATTTTTCTTCTTTTATTTTGTTTTTCTAATGTATGCCCGAGGTAATTAGAGAACGGGCTTAAAAAAAAAAAAAAAAAAAACCAATAAAAAAAAAAAAATATATATTGGTCTTTTTTCAGTATGTACATCCCAAACTCTGCAACAAGCCTAGTGCTAGTTAGAGATCATGTCAGGATTCTGGTCTGCAGGTGGGGATGGAAACAAATCCATCAGAGAGCTTGCTTACGGGCATGCTTCACATTATGAAACTCCAACAGACCATGATGTCACTAATTATAGGGATTATTATGGACATTTTCACAGTCCTGGTCATCAATACATGGACCCTAATAACTACTCACACATGTATCATCCACCACAGGGTGAAAATGAACATCTTTACAGTGCCCAACTCTCACAATCATCACTTTTGGACCAGTTAGAAGCTGGAACTGCAGCTTTAGAAATGCAAATGCATGAATCGGTCGCATATAATTCGTCTAGGCAATCTGAAATCTATGCTTGTACCTTATGTGGAGGCTTAGGCCATCCTGCTGAGAATTGCTATATTTTGCATAATTTTAGGCAATCTAGAGAATATCATGAAAATCCAAAATATGAAATTCCAACAGATTACAAAGATGATAGTCATTGGGACCATAATCAACCTTTCGAAGGTTGCGATCAGTATTTTATAGACCCTAATGACCCTGCACTCATGTATCATCCACCACAGTGGGAAGTTAAACAATTTTATACTTCTCAATCTGTGGAGGAAAATCCCATCGAACAAAATAATGCTAGGAGTGTATTGCATGATAAACCATATAGCATTGATTATGAATTTCCTACTGTTGATGACTCTCCTTTCATTGAACAACATAATGAAATTTTAGAATTTAATCAAAAACTTGTGCAATATCAAACGTTAACTGACCAAAGGTTTGCAAGTTTAGAACTCAAAATGAGTCAAATCCTTGATGCACTAAATGAGGAGAGGGAGGAATTTTAGGGTGAAATTAATGTTAGTCCTAATGAATTACATTCTGAAAATAGTGTGTTTAGTCCTACTGCTAATGTTAAAAATGAGCCTAATCTAGAGGTAAATGACTGGACTAGAGACACTAGAATTTTAAATAGGACATTGCATTCATGTATTTTTGATGATGAGGATGATGATGATGTTATGTTAGAAGAACATGTTTTTGCTGAAAATATTGTTGAACCTTTGGGTTCAGAGACATTAGGCTTCTCTGCCTCGACCTTAATGAATAATGTTTCTTTTAGTATTCCATATACATGTGATACTGATCTTGAGCCTGTGGAATTGTCCTGTGAAAAAGAGCATGACACATATCTTGTGTCTGACTTAGAAAATTCTGAATCTTCTGTAGACACCAATGATATTATGCATGAAAATAACTTTGATGTGTCTGATTCTATGCCTAAGTCACACTGTGATGTTTCTTGTGATATTCCTATGCATGAAACTAAACTTGTAGTGGATGATTGTGAACTGGGTATTATTGATTTGTTATATGAGCATGAGCATGATGTTGTACTTGTTTCTGACTTAGGGAAAGATGAATCATATAGTAACACAGATAAAAATAACTTGGAGAGTTATGACTCGATGCTTAAGTCACAACATGACTGTCTTAGGGTAAACCGAGAGGTTGTCAAACCCATTTTGTGGACAAGTCCAAGCTTTGGATTGGAACTGTGTGCCTCTCAAGTCCTCTTGGACTATTTTGCAGCTAAATATAATACCTTTGATGAGCCACAGTTGGAGTTTACTCATGTCTCTCCATCCATACCTGACAAAATCCACTTTGAACTAGATCTTGTGCATGTTGCACCTCTGAAATTATTAGATTTTGTACCCAAAAGTATATCTATTGAAAAATCTAGGTTTGGGGGTAACTCATTCACATATGCAGTCTCACTTGCATTTCTGTCCTGTTATAATTGTGTAAGGCTGTTGATGTTTCCGCACTACGTTTTTTGGGTTGATCCTCAACTTTTTAGATTGTTGGTACATGGTGAGTCATCATTGTATAATCTAGTAGGTAAAATTTTGAATCTTGTTGATATATTTGTGTGCTAACCAAACTTTTTGTCTAGCGCTCATATTGTTTGCTTTCAAAGCATTCATTCAATTATGGTTAGCACCACCCTTTTTGGCATCTGGTAATCTCTTTCCTTTGAATCTGTTTTGTTCTCATGTTTTGTTGTATCAATTATCTTTTGAAACATTGAGGACAATGTTAGATTTAGGTTTGGGGGAGTTTTTGCATATCGTCTTCTATGACCAGCTGTGGAGCGGGTCTTTTGTAGGGTATTTTGTAGAGTGTTTTATATGACCAGCTGTGTAGCGGGTCTTTTGTAGGATCCTTTGTAGTCTTTTGCATTTTTTATGACCAGCTGTGTAGCGGGTCTTTTGTAGTCTTTTCCATTTTTTTTGTTATCTGATGACCAGCTGTGGAGCGGGTCTTTTGTAGTGTGTTATCTGATGACCAGCTGTGTAGCGGGTCACTAAATTAAAAAAAAAAAAAAATTGATGATCAGCTGTGTAGCGGGTCTTAAAAAAAATAATATATATATATATATATATATATATTGGTTACAAATTTTCATGGTTCTACGAAATTCCGAAGTTCATCATCTACAGTTGAAGACCGAAGACGAAGACATTTCTATGGATGCTCTGAAATTGGAGAAGGTTTTGTGGGTACATCTTTGGTAGGCCCTCACGAGACTACAACTCGTCCACTAGGGACACCTAGGGGTTTAAAGGCTTGATGCATACGCTAAATGCATTCGAGAGACCAGCGACAGTGGTATAGTTAGGATTTATGGATTTCTGTTTCACTTGAGGACAAGTAAAATTCAGGTTTGGGGGTATTTGATGAGTGACAAATATTGCATATTCATACACCTTTTCATTGGCACTTAACTCATCTTTCGCGCTTCAAAGTCATATATTATCCCAAATTCTGCATTCTTACCATCTTCAAGAATAAATATTTGTATTAATTAATTTTGTGTTTTTAAGTACTAAATAAAGCTTGGAAGAATTGAGAAGACAAAAGAGAAGAAAGTTGGAAGCGTTGCAACCCGCTCGCGCATCAGTGGCAACCTGTTTACAAATTCATGGGATTAAAACAACCCATGATCCAAAACCCAAGACCCAAATCCATTTCCACCTCACCCCCATTGGATTCTTTCCAAAACATCCACCTCACCCCCATTGGATTCTTTCCAAAACATCCACCTCACCCCCATTGTATTCCATTTTATCCATCAATTAAGAAAACATGTTTTGTTTAATTGTTGAGTGGTTGCTACAGTAAATTTTGAATCCCAAGTGTGAGAGAATTTTTGTGTATAAATAGAGAGGGTTGTTGTGTTGAAAACTCATCCAAGAATAGCTTGTTCATGTTAGTTTATCAAATTTCAATTTTGTTGTAATGTTCTTCATGTTCTAATTTCATTTACTAGGGTTTAGATGAAGCCCTAATCTCATTGGTATGTATTCATATCTTATATCTTGTTCTTGAAAGTTTAGAATTGTTTAAAGATATAATTTAATCCAAGTTTTTCAACATCTTGCTCTCACAATGTATGTCATGTATCCATTGTAGTTAGAATATCTCTATGTTGATTATGCTACAACTCATGCTTAACCAAATATTGATCTTTAGATTAGTTGTGCTTAATTAGACAATTAATGCTTTGGAGAAATACTTTAGTTGTGATTAAATTATCCATTGGAGAAACACCTTAGTTATACGGTAGACTTGAATCTACTATAAGGACAAGAATAATATTACAAGTTGAATGCATATCATAGGTTATTGGTGGATTTGAATACCCTAGTATCCATATTATCATTGTTTACATATCTTGTTATTTGCATCTTTTACTTTTATTATTAGTCACTTGAAAATCATATCGTCGTATCGACAAAATCAAACCCCTTTTGGTTACTCTCTGAATCAGGATTTAGAATCAACTTCTACACTCTCCAAGTCTCTGTGGTTCGACCTGTGCTTGCCCTGTGTTGCTTGTCGACACTGTGCACTTGCAGTATACACAATAGTAGGTATCTTTCCGAGCCTACCAATTTGCGGAATGAAGCAAAATATCGGAGAATCGTTATATAATTGTTGGGAACGATACAATAGGTTGGTGGCAAGCTGTCCTCATCACCAATTTAGTGACACTATGATCATCCAATACTTCTATGAAGGACTACAATCAAGTGATAGGAATATTATCGACGCAGCGGGTGGTGGTGCACTAGTGAGCAAGACGGTGGCACAAGCTAGAGAGTTGATTGAAAACATGGCAGCAAACTCTCAACAATTCTTGAGTCGTGGTTCGGATGTGCTTCTTCGGAGAGTCAATGAAGTAAGCAAGGTGGAGGAACTTCGTCAACAAATGGGAAACATCACATCAATGCTACAACAAGTTTCAGCCGAGGTGATACCAAGTTCTCATGGGTATGAAGACGTCAATGAGCAAGCTAATGCGGTTTTTCCAAATCAGCCAAGACGGTATGATCCTTATTCCAATACTTACAATCCGGGATGGAGAGATCACCCCAATTTTAGCTATGCGAACAAGCAAGGAGCGGTTCAACAACCTACTTTCAACAATTCGGGTGGATTTCAACCTCAACAACAACAATTCCAGCCGTGTCAACAATTTCGACAATCTCAATTTCAACAACAACAATCTCAAAATCAGGGGTCAAGTATGGAGGAGTTGATGAAATCTTTTATGCAAAGAACGGAGAGCACGATGAAAGAGTTGCAAACCCAAGTTGGTTCTATGGATCTTGAGATGAACCAAATGAAGGCACAAAATAGTGGGAAACTCCCTTCTCAACCTATTAACCCAAAAGAGGGTGTCAATGCGATTACGTTGAGAAGTGGTACACAACTTTTGCAACCCGAAGTTGCTGATTCGGCGAGGTGGAAACACCAAAGGAACCTGTTTTGGAGGAGAAGAATGAGGATTCTCCCCAAACTTCTGAGGTACTTATTCCTAACTCTAAAACTCCTATTCCTACTTATGTCCCTCCTTTACCTTTTCCTCGCAGATTTGCAAATTCTAAAAAGGAGGCACTAGAAAAGGAGATTTTAGATGTTCTTAAGAAGATTCATGTGAACATACCACTCATTGATGATATTAAGCAAGTTCCAGAGTATGCAAAAGTGTTGAAGGACTTGTGTACCAATAAGCAAAGGCTCAAAGGTAATGAAGTGCTTAGTGTGAGGGAGAATGCTTCGGTGATCTTACAACACAAACTCCCACTGAAATGCAAAGACCCGGGCAGCTTTGACATCCCCGTAAAAATTGGTAACACTACATTTGACAAAGCAATGTTAGACTTAGGTGCATCCGTTAATGTTATGCCTGCATCTATGTATAAGTCACTTGATTTAGGTCCTCTCAAAAAGGCTGAAATTGTGTTGCAATTAGCCGATCGCTCTAATGTCTACCCAATGGGTATTGTTGAGGATGTTCTTGTGCAGGTTAATCAACTAGTATTTTCAGCAGATTTTTGTGTCTTAGAGATGGATGAAGGTTCACCGGACTCGTCTCTTCCATTGCTACTTGGGCGTCCCTTCATGAAAACGACGAAGTCCATTATTAATGTGGATAAGGGAACACTAAATATGGAGTTTTATGGATAAGTAATATGTTTCAAAATTTTCGAGACGATGAGATATCCTAGTGATGTCCACTCTTGCTTCTCCGTTGATGTTATGGATACGTTGGCACAACAAATGTTTGAATTGAATGGTGAAGATGCTTTGGAAACCATTTTAACTACATCCATTGATAATGGTGTAGAGTGTGGTATTGAGGTTAAAGAATCCCTTGGTGATCTCAACTCACTACAAGGATGCCCGGAAACTCATAATATCTCTTTTATTTCTTTACCGTGCAGTGATGAAAAACTTTTACCTTCAATTGTTAAATCTCCAAAGGTAGAATTGAAACATCTTCCTAGTCACCTAAAGTACTTGTACTTGGGTGACAATGAATAGTTACATGTGATTGTTTCTAACGAGCTTAGTGAATTACAGGAGAAAAAACTTCTAAGGGTGCTAAGGAAGCACAAGACGGCCATAGGATGGACAATTGTCGATATCAAGGGTATAAGCCCTGCCATTTGCATGCATAAGATTCGTTTGGAGGACGATGCAAAGCCTACGAGGGAAGCGCAGCGTCGTTTGAACCCCCCTATGATGGAAGTTGTGAAAATGAGATACTCAAGCTTTTGGAAGTGGGTGTTATCTACCCCATATCCGATAGCAAGTGGGTGAGCCCGGTACAAGTTATACCTAAGAAATCAGGGGTGACCATGGTGGAGAATGATGAGAATGTACTTGTCCCAACTCGTGTGCAAACCGGTTGGAGGGTTTGTATTGATTATAGGAAATTAAATGCCACTACTAGAAAAGATCACTTTCCATTACCTTTTATTGATCAAATGCTTGAACGTCTAGCTGGACACTCTTATTATTGCTTTCTTGATGGCTATTCAGGTTATAATCAGATTTTGATAGCGCCGGAGGATCAGGAGAAAACCACTTTCACTTGTCCTTTTGGTACTTTTTCTTATCGAAGGATGCCTTTTGGCTTTTGTAATGCTCCAGCTACTTTTCAAAGGTGTATGGTAAGTATATTTTCAGAATATGTTGAAAACATAATCGAAGTGTTCATGGACGACTTTAGTGTCTTTGGTGATTCATTTGACCTTTGTTTGAAAAATTTGTCACTAATTCTTGAACGATGTGTTGAAACAAATCTTGTACTGAATTGGGAGAAGTGCCATTTCATGGTAACTCATGGCATAGTTTTAGGCCATATAGTATCTTCTAAAGGCTTGGAAGTTGATAAATCTAAGATAGACCTTATTCGTGCTCTAACCCCTCCCACTACGGTGAGGGAGATACGCTCTTTTCTTGGTCATGCAGGTTTTTATCGTAGATTCATCAAGGATTTTTCCAAGATAGCATCACCACTTTGTACCTTATTGCAAAAAGATGTGGTTTTTAACTTTGATGAGAAGTGTATGGCGGCATTCAATCGTTTGAAAGAACTTTTGATTTCATCCCCTATCATTAAACCACCGGATTGGAGCAAGCCTTTTGAGATCATGTGTGATGCAAGTGACTATGCGGTTGGTGCGGTGCTTGGAAGCGTGTGGGGAAGATACCTCATGCTATTTATTATGCTTCTATAACGTTAAATGAAGCCCAACAAAACTACACTACCACTGAAAAAGAGTTATTAGCTATTGTTTTTGCTTTGGAAAAGTTTCGCTCTTATCTAATTGGTACAAAAGTTGTTGTATTTTCAGATCATGCAACACTTAGGTACTTGCTTACAAAGAAAGAGGCGAAACCGAGGCTCATATGATGGATTTTACTCTTGCAAGAGTTTGATATTGAAATCAAAGACAAGAAAGGAATTGAGAACATCGTTGCGGATCATTTGAGCCGTCTTGCTGTGGACAAGGAAGCTATCCCGTTGCGTGAAAGTTTCCCGGATGAGAAACTATTCTCAATTGCGTTTGCGGAACCATGGTATGCAGATATTGTGAACTACTTGGTGTCTAAACAAATCCCAAAGAACTTGTCTCGTGCTGAGAGGGACAAACTTAAGAGGTTAGGAAACCAATATATATGGGATGATCCATACCTATGGAAACATGGCAGCGACCAAGTAATAAGAAGGTGCGTTCCCGACTCTGAATTTAACTCTATCTTGTCTTTTTGTCATTCCTATGCTTGCGGAGGACATTTTGGGAGTAAAACAACAGCTCACAAGGTACTTGAAAGCGGTTTTTATTGGCCAACTCTATTTAAGGATGCACATATATTTTTCACAACTTGTGATAGGTGCCAAAGGACAAGCAATATAGGTACCCGAAATCAAATGCCACAAACTTTTATTCAATTTATTGAAGTTTTTGATGTATGGGGGGTATTGATTTTATGGGTCCTTTTGTCAACTCTCATGGGAATTTTTATATCTTACTTGCTGTTGATTATGTCTCGAAATGGGTGGAAGCTAAAGCCACCCCAACTAATGATTCTAAAGTGGTTTCAGATTTTGTGCAAGCTAACATTTTTGCAAGGTTTGGAATTCCAAGAGCCATAATTAGCGATGGGAATTCTCACTTCAAAAACAAGTTCTTACAAGGATTGTTGAAGAAGTACAATGTGTCGCACAAGATTGCAACACCTTATCATCCCCAAAACAATGGACAAGCCGAGGTGTCGAACCGAGAGGTGAAATCCATACTAGAGAAGACGGTGAATCCAACAAGGAAGGATTGGAGCATGCGACTTAATGATGCTTTGTGGGCTTATAGAACCTCATATAAAACACCTATTGGGATGTCTCACTTTAGGCTTGTGTACGGTAATCCTTGTCACTTACCCGTTGAGATTGAACATAAGGCGTTTTGGGATATTAAGCAATGCAATTTGGATTTAGATGGTGCTGGAAAACAAAGGAAGTTGCAACTCCAAGAGCTAGAAGAGTTATGCAATGATGCATTTGAAATCTCTCGCATTTACAAGGAGAAAACTAAGGCATTTCATGATTCTATGATTTCTAGAAAACAATTTTGTGTTGGGCAGAAAGTGCTTTTGTTTAATTCTCGCTTGCAATTATTTCCGGGTAAATTGAGGTCACGTTGGATCGGACCTTTTATTGTTACTAATGTGTTTTCTCATGGTGTAGTAGAAATTCGTAGCATAGCTACAGGAAAGGAGTTTAAAGTGAATGGACACCGGTTGAAACCATATTATGAGAACTTTACTTCCGAAGTTGTGGAAGGTGTGAACTTTGTGGATGCACTTCCTCTGGAGGAGTCTTAGTGAACAAGGAGAACGTCGGGCTGACGAATTTAAACCAAGCGCTAAGTGGGAGGCAACCCACCGGTTTTGTATCTTTACCCTTATCTTTTTATTTTTATGCATTTTCTTTTATTTTTATTTTCTTTGTTTTTCATATCATTTGCGTAATTTCCAACCTTGAACTTTCTTTGGACGATTCAATTTTACATTGAGGACAATGTAAAGTTTAAGTGTGAGGGAGCATTTATATGTTTGTATAGTTTGTTTTAAGTGTGTTTTATGCCTTTAAAAAAAAATCAGAAAAATAGAAAAACCAAGAAAAAATTTGTGCTTTTTGAACTCCGAAATCTAGAAACTTGTGCCTTTAGGATGACACCATTAGTGGATGGAACCATTTTGAATGCAGGAGTTGAGGAACCAATTAACTAAATGGGACGAGCATAGCTCAGAAATCACAATTAACATGATAGTTGTTACCATATCTCGGAATATCACCATATCGCATTCTATTTTTTTTTATTTTTCCATTTTTATCTATTGTTTTCTAAGTGCTTTGGTGGGTCACTAAACATCGACGTGTTATTACTGCTAGGATGAAATAGAGTGATTGAGTTACAAGAAAAAGAAGAAGAAAAAAATGAAAAGAAAAAAGAAAAGAAAAAAGAGACCGACCAATTAGACCAAAACGGAATAAAATGACACTTGGGAATAGCAGTATATGTGAAACGTGGTCCCTGTATCCGTCCCCTAAACAAGCGTGGAATGCAGGATCCAAGGCAACTATCATGTACTTGCTGACAAGAATCATGTGCTTGGATCCAGTTTGATCCAATCATGTTGTCTAAAAAAATTTTATTAAAAGAAAAAAAAAAGTAAAAAAAAAAAGTGAGAAAGAAAAGAAAAAGAAAGGAAAGTATTATATTGGTTGAATAAAGTCACTCCTGGTTCCCTTGTATATGCCAGTGAGTTGATGTAGAATTCAAACCAGTAGCTCAATCTAATAGGCATAGGTTCATCTTGGCAGTGACCTTCAGACAGATATGGGAAACATCGATCACTTGTGAACATTCGCCAACATCTACATCTATATCCGTCTTCTTTGTCTTTTCATTGTGATTTGTTAGTTTCCAAGTATTGTGGCTTGTTCGACTATCTAATTAGAGTTTATTTACTAATATATGAATTGAATTTGCAAGGTACCTCCTCATGTAGTCAATTTGGATTTGTTCATTGATTTGTCACAAATAGACGGAGTTGGAAATATTGGTTTTGTAGGCAGACCTCTTGTAAACCTTCACGAGACTAAAACTCGTCCACTAGGGACACCTAGGGGTTTAAAGGCTTGTTATTTATGCTTTAAGTGACCGTATCCTCGACGAGACGGAGTTGTATGTATTTGTTTTTGTTTTGTTTGATTTGCTCGAGGATTAGCAAAGTCTAAGTGTGGGGGAATTTGATAGGTGTTGTAAAACACCTAATTTTATATCTAGTATTTATGATTTCTTTGCTATTTTTCTTGTAAATTATGTATCTTATGTTTTGTTTTTGAGTATTTAGGTACTTTGGAGTCATTTGGAACAAAAGAAGAGAAAACAATGCGGAAAGCTTCATCTCATGTGCAATGGCTTTTGGAGGTGGATTGTGTCTCATTATTTTCTTTTATTTCTTCATCTCTGTCTGAAAAGTATGTTAGCTTTAGTGATGCGAATTCTATCTGAAAATCACGACAACTTTAGTGATGACTCTCATTGAAGAGTATAAGTGAATATGAGAAATAAGGGACGGTTGCTGTTAGCGGAGGAACTCGAAAGAAGGAGAAAGCGTTCAATTGGATCATAAAGGGGCAAAGCGGTCAATATACGGGCGATCTATACTTGGATCGGGCTAAGGTGTGCGAGAAGGAAGTGAAGAATGAAGTATCAGTTTCGCATAACTGACAATTGAGTCGAATTTAAGTTGTCGGTTATTCGGAACCGACAAGCCTAGTATTTTTGGATTACCCTTGTCCAGCCTGGGGTGTCAAATAGTGGGGCGCTTTAATCCGGCCGTTTTTATAACCCTAGAATTAAGAGAAGGGTTTTCTTTATTCTCTCAATCATTTTGTCCCTGAAAGAGATAAATAGAGGCACTGAAGTTCAGGGAGATCGAGAAACAAAGAAAACTAGGGTTCGATTCATCTCTATAATTGAAGAAAAGGAATGCTGGTGGTGGTCTGGTGATGCGGTTAAAGAGTAATGAGTATGAGGTTGTTCTGGGAGATTCAGTAGATCGAGAAGGATATGGTTACTCTGAGTTCTGAAGAATTGATGGGTATGAGGATGAGAATCAAGATTCAGATGGGTTGATGAGTAAATGATAAAACAGATGGTTGAGATGGGAGATTGAAGACCTAGATGTATGTTAGGTTATAAAGGTTGCAATATGGGTTAGTTGTTGGTATCTAAGCTGCCATGGTTGCTGCTGTTGTAGAATGGCTTGAGGAAGAGCTATGCTTTTGGATGTAGGTGTGAAGTGTAAGACCTAGGAAATAGCTGAACTGGGTTGCCCAGTTGCAGGGAGTTGGAGACTGTGGAAGATGCGTCATTGGCTGACAAAACCATCACCAGGTAATGGCACACAAATTATTTGAGTAATTACTTGAACCAACTTTTCTTCACACCATGCATAAAACTGGTTGAGCCTGTGTAAAAGAGTTGCTACTGCAGAATCTATGAGAGTGGTTACTGAGGGTGCAGTGTGGAATTGAATTGGTGAATGAAGGGGGTGGTACTGCAATGAACCAGTGATGGTTGGATTTAGATGAATGTTAGGGTATTTTGCAGCTGGTGGTGAATAAATTAAGGAAGAGATTGATGTTGTTATTATTAAACAGATGAAGCTTGAATTAGGGTTATCTGAAATCAGAGTCAGGTCAGTTATTGAGTTCGAATTAGAAAGGAAAAATCGGATCTAATGGTGATTATGGGTCATTAACAGAAAAAGGAAAGTTGGGTTTTGTGTGATTGCGATTTTGAGAGTGAAATGAAAGAGATTAGGTCACTGTTGTTGTTCGTTCTATGGTGAACTCAGGGTGATGTTGTTGAACCATATGGACCTTGTGTGTGCTGAGATGCTCCAATGATTAGTTGTGGTATTGAATGTTGATTGCATCTGCAGTTTAGTGAGGTGGCCATGGAAGTGAAAAACAAGAATTTGCTGTTAAGAGGTGGCTTGAGTTTTGATTCAATTACAGAAGGTATTGGTGGTTGTAAGCTCACGTTACAGGTGAAGTCTGAGAATGCAGGGATCATATGAATGCAATTAAGCTTACAAGGGAAGAGATGGAAATGGTTAAAGTGGATGGATTTTGGGTCAAATTTGTGAATGAGAGATGAGCTAGAAAGGGGATCTGTAGCTATGAATTAAATGGGTTTTGGTCAAATTTTGGCTAGGTAAACCAGTGAGCAAGAGGAGGAAAATGAGATGCGAATTACACGGAAGATTTCTGGCTACTAAATGATGAGCTGATGCTGTTATTGCAAATGGAAATGGCCTGGAGTTAAAGGTGCAAGTGATGGTTATGGGACTGGCGCTGGTGTTCGGAGCTGACAAGCCATTGATTTTAAGTGGGCTGGACTTTTTAGTGTGCAATTTGGTGTTGCAGCTATGAACCATGGTTTTTATTGCAGGAGGATGTATTTACAAGCTATAGGGAGTTGAAGTTATAGGGTTGCAGCTGCAGGAGGAGATAAAACTGAACCTGCTATGGTTTTGGTAATGGAAATGATGGTGTTGCAGGAGTGCTGGTGATGATGTTTGAATCTGCAGTGGTGATATCCAAGTGCTCAAGAAGATCAAATAAGAAGTTACAGATGGGGTATGAAACTACAACAGCTGGAGATGATGGATTTATTTGGATGCAGTGACTGGTTCTGTGGTTGAATTGCAGGCATGTTACTAATGGCTTGAGAACTCAGGCTGGTTTGTACTGAAGACATGGAATGATACAATTACAGAGATGGGAGCTGTTGCCGTGAGCTAATGGGAAAGAAATCAGTTGAAGGAGAGGACGTTCTTGGTATTTTGCTGCAATGGGTGTTGCAGATTTCAGTGAAAGCCACAGAAATGGCAGTTGCAAGTAAGATCAGGTGGGCTGTGCTTGGAGGTAGCTGGAGTTGTTATCGAGGTTGATCTTGAACTGCGATGGAAAGAGGTGGTTGTTTCTGGAGCTACATATTGCAGGTGCAAAGCTACAATAAAATGGAGGTGATCGAGTCGCAGCTGGAGTTTCTAAGAAAGGGACAAGTTGGTGTTATCACAGGAGTGGATTACAAGGAAAGGGAAGAGTTGTTGCTGTTGTGTGCTGATTAATAAGTGGTATTGGCTGGTACCACTAAACTTGAGCTGGTGATTGAGAAGAATGAAGGTCATGGAATGAACTATGGTGGTTTCAGATCAGGGAAGCTACAAGGAAATGGTTAGGCCAACATGGCCGTGGTCTTGGCGAAGCTGAGTATGACAGTGCGAAAACGGAGCAGAATTGGTGCACCGGTGGTACTAGCCCGGGATGCTGGATTTCAGAGGTTAAAGGGTCGATCGTAATATTTCAGTGAATCGTGAAGGGGGTATGAGTCGGATGCAAGAATTGATGGCCGGACATATGATCTACGGGTCACGCTTTTGGGTGCGTTTTCGCAAGATAAGAAATTGGGTTAGTTGGTTTTTGTGAATGTATGAGAAGCAAAGTTGAGCTACTGGAAGTGTAGAATTTCCTGGTGATAGTTTCTGATGACAAAGGAGGCCAGAGATAATTTTCCGGCGACCGGATTCCGGTGATGATGTCATCAATTCTGGTGACACTTTTGGACCCAAAATTTCCAGAGACTTATTTTCACACATGGACTTGGTGGATTTCCAACTAATGGACTTTGAAGACTTGGACCTAATTTTGGAAGGAGAAAAAGCTATAAAAAGGAAGTTTTTTTACACAATTTAGGAGACAACGTTTTATTCTATTCTTGGAGCTTTTGCAGAGAACAACTTCTAGGGTTTGCTTTCTTTTATGTTTCATCTATTTTCTTTGAATATTATGATGATGAACTCCATGAATATGAGTATCTAAATACAATAATTGGTTATGGGATAAAAAGTTGATTTCTTCAAGCATGTTATTCGATTCTATGAATTAGTTTTGTCTCAATTTTATCGTTTATGATTCATTGTTTTATTATCATATGATTTGAATGCTAGTTTGGTTGAGTCCGGAATCAATTGGATTTGTTTTCATCTCTATAGCTATATTAGGGTTTTCAATACGTAAAAGTTGTTATCTCTGATTTCTAGTAGCATCTTGTGGTTAATACTTGTAGTGATACATCTTTTT
Organism: Papaver bracteatum; assembly: GCA_023529315.1. Classification (NCBI taxonomy): domain Eukaryota; kingdom Viridiplantae; phylum Streptophyta; class Magnoliopsida; order Ranunculales; family Papaveraceae; genus Papaver; species Papaver bracteatum. The sequence goes on from JAJJWX010002300.1 coordinate 1,598,414, forward strand.
AATCCCATATGAATCATAACCTTTGTTAAAACGAATTAGTTCTTTTACACGTTTGTTTGCATCGATTAGTCTTATTTCATAGAACTTATTGCTCTTAGGGAGTTAAATCTAATTGTGCTTTTACACTTTAGGTTTCTTTTTAAGAAGATTTCACGATAGAATCTTTTAATGTTGTTTGTGATAAAATCAGGAAATAAACGGGATACTCTTGCGATCAAGATATCCTAGGACTTTTGATAATTGAGAGATTAAATACCAATTTTAATCATAGATGAAAAATACATGTTTATGAATGATACTATCCCTTAACCAATATCTTCTCCTTATTGATTTTTTCAACTATTTACTTTGCTTTATTTAGTTTTATTACTTTGATAAAAACAAAAACACACCTTGGGTTAATTGGTTACTTAAGAATCTGAAAATTGCATAACAACAATCGCCTCTCTGTGGATACGAACTCTTTCTTATCGAATACTATATTTATATCTAGTTGAGTGAGGAAGTGAAATTATTTTTGACGCATACGACACGCATCAACCAACGCATCGTCATTGGAATGGTATAAAGAATATCTTTAGATACCTAAAGGGAACCACTGACTTGGGTTTATTTTATCCCTACGAAGACGAAAGGAGAGATGTTAATGTAATTGCAACTCCTTACACCAAGACCCCAAATAATGTTTTGGTTGGTTTTGTTGATGATGGGTACCTCTCAGACCCACACAAAGGTCGATCACAAACTGGATATGTGTTCACTATCGGGAATACATCAATATCATGGAGATCGACCAAGCAAACCTTGTGTCTACCTCCACGAACCACTCTGAGATCATTGCCCTACATGAGGTGGTTCATGAGTGTATATGGTTAAGGTCTATCGTTACACATATTCGAGGGACATGTGGTTTGAATTCTACCATTGAAGAGCCAACATGCATTTACGAAGATAATGCAGCTTGCATCGAACAAATTAAGCAAGGGTATATCAAGGGTGATAATACGAAACATATATCACCGAAGTTCTTCTACAATCAGCAACAACAATGTCTTCTAAATATTCATGTCAGTAAACTAAAATCTGACGAAAATATGGCAGACTTATTTACTAAGTCATTACCTAAGGCCACATTTGAAAAACATGTGAGAAGTATAGGACTAAAGAGATTGTCGAACTTCCCATGACCCCATAGGACTAAAGGAACTGTTCACTCCCATGAATGTATTATACTAAAGAAATTGTCCTGCATCAGGGGGAGTACCTGATGGTATGTTGAACTCTTTTCCTTCTCCGAGGTCATTTTTCCCACTAGTTTTTACTACTTGGAAAGGTTTTTAATGAGACAAAAATAATTCCATAATACAAATCATGGGGAGATGTCGATATCAGGGGGAGCGTCTAACGATGCACTGATGACATCAAAGTGTGTTGTACTCTTTTCCTTCACCGATGTTACTTTTTCCCATATGGTTTTGTTACTCGGCAAGGTTTTTAATGAGACAACAAAACACTAGAGATACAACTTCAGTTGAGGATATCCTTCTCCTTACGAGTATTCAGGTTTTTGTGCGAAATATTTTTACTAACACGGTCTACAAAGGAGAAGAGTCCTGACAAGCGACACCATTTCAGAAGCTCAAGTGTCTTTCTCATTTGACCAGTTTTTCATCAGCAGATTTTTCTGGAAAGGTTTTGATAAAGCAGTCAGTTTACAATGGTGGTCATCCAAGGGGAAGTGTTGTAGGAATATTATTGGTGGTGTGGTTGACCACCCCCATGTGTCATTATGCATGGTCAACTCTCTCCATGTTAGACATATGTAGCATTTTCTCTAACTCAATCAACACATGTACTCCTACCTTGTCTTCTTCTCTTGTCTTTAAATAGTAAATGTTAATGAGAATACACACCTGATTTCTCTTCCCCTCTTTCATGCTTTGTCTCTTTTATGTCTTGTCTCTTATTTTGCCTACCACTCTAATCAAATAATAAATAATTAACATTTTATTATTTTCTTTATCTTTTTATTTTCCTTTAATTTTATTTTTTTATTAATTAATCTATTTCCACCCTAACTTGTAGCTTTTTTATTTCAATCCACCCACCTAGGCTAAGGTTAAGGAACAACAACCTAAGCCACAATCTTAACTAATCCGGGTATAACCCGAACCGAAACAGTAACTAAAAATACAGGGTATTACATGAGCAATGTTGGTGAATTAAAGTTCTCTTTAGGATTACAAATTCAGCAACATAAGGATGGAATTTACTTATCTCAAGAAAAATATGCTTAGGATATTGTCTCAAGCTTCGGTCTGGATAAGTCAACTCCAAAACTGACACCTATGCCTACCACTGGTAAACTACATAGAAATGAGAAAGGAGTAAATGTGGATCAATAACTTTATCGATCTATCATTGGTATCCTTTTATATCTTATAGCTAATAGACCTAATATTGCTTTTAGTGTTGGTTGTTGTGCTAGGTTTCAGGAAAATCCAAAGGAATCTCATCTTGCAACTGCGAAAAGGATCATACGATATGTAACTCACAAGGTCGGGTATGGTCTATCTTACACTTTTGATACTAACACTGATCTTTCTTCCTATTCAAATATTGATTGGGTAGGATGTGTGGAAGATAGAAAAAGTACATTAGGGGGTTTCTACTATGTAGGATTGAATCTTGTGGCTTGGCATAGCAAGAAACAAAATTCACAATCCTTGTCTACATGTGAGGCAGAATATATTGTTGCAGGCTCATGTTGTACTCAACTTCTCTGGATGAAACAAATGTTTGCTGATTATGGAATTGATACTAGAGTAATGAAGATCTTTTATGACAACTCTAGCACGATTTGAATAACTGAGAATCCCGTTGAGCACTTAAGAACTAAGCACATTGATATAAGGTACCATTTTATTCGAGATCTGTATGAAAATGGTATCATAAGTATGGAATTTGTGCCTTCTGAATAATATTTGGTTGATATTCTCACCAAACCATTAGATACTGCTACATTTCAACACTTACGGCAGTTTATTGGCGTTTTTTTGGTTCATTAGTCGTTCCTAAACTCTTGCCACGACACTTATCTCGATCTGTTGGGCAATTGAGTATGGAGCTCCGGTAAGTGTACTTCAATTCTGCATTTGTTTCAGTAATTGAATTTTTGTTGAGTATCCTAGTGTTGTTTTCAAGTAAATCCTTATTTTCTTGAGAAAGTAAGGTCCCTCTTGTTGTTCTTTTGGGAATAACGTTTTATGGGGGAGAGTTCTTAATTGAACTTGTGCTTAATTGCCAAATATTTGTGGGGAGTGCGCTATGGAATATTATAGGAGTTATCTTGTATCTTTATAAACTCCTTGATGAATACATTTAGTTTCGGCTAGATGATTGCATCTAAAAAGTTGATATGTGCTTTTCTTTTGGTCATAAAGTGTCTCTATGGAAGCTTCATTAGGATCTGATAGACACATTTTTGTGTCTGAATTGTCCTCAATGTCTCTATTGTTAGTGCTTGATTTTTGTACTTATTTTGGTGTTTTTATGTTTGTGTAGGTGTTTTTGGAGGGATACACTTGTGTGGAAAAAGTTGCTCAAAAAGTGCTATTTGGACCCCCGGAGAAGAGTAATAAAAGCACCCTCACTTTGGATAAAAGCACCCACAGAGCATCCAAATGTTAAAGGCACTCGGATTTTGGATTCAGGGCACCCCTTCTTCTTCTTCATTTGAAAATAAAATTGGCGGGAAAAATGGAGCAGTTACATGCAAGAATTTCGGTTGAAGATTTGAACATGATTTACAGAGATTCAATCGCGGATTTTCATGGGATATATTTGATATGGGTATACAATGTTAATTTGGGCATTTAAGTCGATTGAATTTGGCTAGATATTCGTCGAGAAGAAATCAGAGCTACACGTTCACAAGAGAGGTATTTCACGGGATTGCATGAGTTTTGGAGAGTTTGAACGATTTTTGCACATGTTTACTGACTCGAGCCACAGTTTGGAGCATGCTGGGAGAAAATCAACGCGTGAGGAGCTAAAACTGGGAAGCAAATATTCCCGAGAATATTTTTCTTCACTGCCGAGTAATGGAGAATTTTTTGGAGTTATTGCGTGATACTTCGATCCCGTTGAGTATAAATGTGATGCTTGAGTGCCAGAGAAGGAGTACGGAGAGTTTGGGATAGTTTAGAGCAACAACAGAGTAAGAATCGAGAGTTACGGAGAATATTTTTTCTGCTCCTGTGGAAGACGAAGAAAACGAAGAACAAATAGCCAAAAACCGCCGTTCTTCAACAGTGTAAACGACAGAGCTAGTAGGGTCGCAGTGTTATAAAGCCAGTGACGCATATTTGTTATCGTTCTTTGTAACAGTGTTTTGCAACAATTATAAACGTTGCAAACACCCTGTTTTCATCATTTTCTCTCCATTTCATCTTTGAAAACAATTTTTGAGCATGAATCTATATTTTGTGAAAGTTTACACAATGATGGGCTAAACCCAATCCTTGGGGCGATGGAGGAAGCTCTCTTGCCAATGAAAAAGTGGTAATTCTTAATTATTTAATTTGTGCAATTTTTATTGTGATTATTTGCCTAGATTGAAAATAGATTTTATGATTTTTGTTAAACAATTGTATTTTTTATTGATGGAATATGCTTAGCCTAGGGTTTTGATATCCCATGCTTTGGATTAACATTTGTTGTTTCTAAAAAAATCTACTTTTGCAATAGTTGTGAATCAAATTGAACGTGTGAAATTGCATGATTGTTATTAGTATCACTTTGGAATTGGTAAATATCGGAATCCTAGCCCCAGTCTCTCCATAATTCTCACGAAACTTTTTAATTTTGAGTTTGTTATATTTTTGCTTTAAAATTAAGTCTAAAAACCTGCTTTCACAAGTCTTGAACGAACCATATTACTACAACATCATTGAAAATACCATCAATTTTTGGCGCCGCCGACGCAGACTTTTCTTTAGGCTAGAGTTTTTAGATTATTTTTTTTTAGGTTTTTGCTTTTATTTTATTTGTTCTACTTTGGGTTTTTGTCTTTGCATTACAGATTTTGGAATTTGGAGCAAAAGAAAAATTTACCAAAGCTTTTGGTGAATACTTAAAAGATTTGGAATCAAAGACAAAGCGAAAAGAGCGAGAAAAAAAGAAAAAAAAAGAAAAAAAAAGAGAGTTTATTTTATTTTTATTTTATTTTAGATTGTATTAGGATATCTTATATTCTTGTAATTTTCTTTTTCTTTTGCACTTTATTTTGGACTTTGGACTTTAAACTTTGGGACATTATTTTTATTTTTTAAACCCTAAGGAGGGTAGTATTAAATATAAACTGTTTGCAGAGAAGGACGGCGATTACGATATCGCCTCGGCATCTCGGGTTCGTACATGACATAGGAGTTGTGGCCCGAGTCGACTACAATGGTTCATCCCTCGTCTGGTACGGGAGGTAAGTTTGTCGAAATACTCGCGAATCCCCTGCCAGCGAGTTACTGTATTCCTTCATTTGTATATATGTTTAGGTCTTGAATACGGCTGCTTTAATTTCCTAGTAAAGGGCAAGGACTTGCCATACAAGATAAGGGTACGGATTTCATCACCATTCTCTTCTTGCCCGCCTTAGGAAAACGATACCAAACGCGAAACTAACCATAAAATTTTGACTAGAACGAGACCGATAGGGTAACGAGCTTAATAGGAAAGTCATTCTAAAAATATTGGTTACTCTTTTAAGCATACTTCGAAGTTCATGATGGTTTCTGTGAGTTGAATGCGTGACTACGCCGCCTTGTAATGCGGTGAGGCCTTGGGTATCAAAGCTCCACGCAGCTTCCCTCGCCTCTATTCAACTTACTTAAACACAGATTGATTCCAGAGGGGTTTGCTTAAATTGTAACGAATTCCCTTTCGAAGGATTAAAAGCTGGTCTAGAAACAATCTAAGTAGAGTCATAATTCTTTTTGTTTGCTAGAAATCAATAGGTTTTCTGTGGTGGAGTCAGCCTTGTTTTTGTTTGCATAGAACTTCCCTTCCTTTTAGGATTTTTTTCTTTTTCTTTTTATTTTCTTTTTCTAGTGTATGCCCGATGTCATTAGTGAACGGGCTTGGAAAAGAAACACTCTAGGTCGTTTGATTACTGACAAACCTAGTAGTTCTTCTTGTGAAGGCGGGGAGCTCAAAGACTCTTCTTTGGAGAGCCCCGTTTTTGGAAACTTCAGTTTTGAGAGTTTGTCTCTTTGTGAGGAAAGTACCCCTAGTACTTCAGCTGTGCCAGCAATGGCTACTTTAAAAGATTACATGTACCCAACTAGGACCAACCGAGCTTCGTGCATTAAATTGCCAGCCTTTACGGCTAATTATGAGTTGAAACCTGGTATCCTTCATATGGTCCCTATATTTTTAGGAAAAGACGATGAGAACCCTTATTTTCATATTAGGGACTTTGAGGAAATTTGTGGGACAGTTAGAATAAAAGACCTTACTGATGAAGTTTTGAAACTTAAGATGTTTCCCTTTTCCTTGAAAGATAAAGCCAAGACCTGGCTGAATAACCTACCATTTGGGTCTATAGAAACATGGGACCAACTTACTGCTGTTTTCTACTTAAAGTTTTTCCCTAAGCATAGAACCGCATCTTTTAGGCAGAAAATTAGTGCCAATATGCAACAAGAAGGAGAATCCCTTTATAGGTTTTTAGAGAGATTTAATTATATTTTGTCGCAATGTCCTCACCATGTGTTCGAAAAAATGAAACTAGTTGAAATTATGTATGAAGGTTTATACTATTCGACCAAAGCCATGGTCGAGTCTATGTGCGCTGGTTTATTCACAAGTAAAAGCGTTGATGATGCATTTTCCTTCTTAGAAGATGTAGCTGAAAAATCCCAACAGTGGGAGTCTTGTGTTGAACCCCCTAAAAGACTCTTGGTCAATAGAAGTAGCACCAATGTGGTCGATACAAGCTTTGGGTCAGATGCTAAGTTTGCTGCTTTGTCTAGAAGGTTAGAAGCTTTAGAAATTGGTCAGTCTAAAAATAGGTCCATTGTTGAACCTAATGATAGAATTAGAGCCTCTCAAGTATCTAGTTGTGGAATAGAACCTAATAGCTCGTTTTGGGAAGGTCACGTTAGTGAAGAGCAATCCCATGTTGTTTATAACAAAGATAGGTTTGAAAACAGTCAGAAGTTTGACCCATACTCAGAGACCTACAACCCTGGTTGGAGAAACCATCCTAATTTTTCTTGGTCTAAGGGACAGAATCAAGGTCAGTCGAGTAATTCTCAGCCTCCCCAAGGTTTTGGTTATGCTAAGAACTCTTCAGGTCAACCCCAGTTTCAGAACCCTTCGGATAAAAATATCACAAGTTTAGAAGAGACTCTCGCCTCGTTTATTAAAAGCTCTGAAAAGATCAACCAAATGGTTGCGCAAGGGATAGAATAAAGTAAGAGTATAGGTTATGCTAACTCTCAGGCTATTTCCGAGTTGAAAACCCAGGTTAGTCAGATAAATAAGACTTTGAGAGAAAAAGTCAAGTTCCCTAGTCAACCACAGCCCAATGCTAGAGGAGTCCATCAAATATATTTAGCTGGTGAGTCATCAAATCATGTGAATTCTATAACGACCCTTAGGAGCGGTAAAACAGTAGACAATAAGGTATCCATGCCTAGTGGACATATTGTAGTTCCACCTTCTACTCCACAAGAGGAACCCATAGCTGAGAAAACTGAAACAATTCCTAAGGAGTCCCAAGAAATTCCTGATAGGACTACCTTTGTGCCTAGAGCCCCATATCCACAGTTGTTAACCCCAACAAAGAAGGAGTCGATTTTCAACGAGATAATGGAAACATTTAAGCAGGTGAATATCAACATTCCGTTATTAGAAGCAATTAGGCAAATGCCTGCTTATGCCAAGTTCCTTAAAGATCTTTGTACACGAAAGCGTAAGCTTAATGTCCATAAGAAAGCCTTTTTAGCTGGACAAGTAAGTTCAATTCTTCTAAACCAAACACCCCCTAAGTATAAAGACCCTGGATGCCCCACCATGTCTTGTGTAATCGGTAATCACATGGTCGATAAGGCATTGCTTGACTTAGGATCTAGTGTTAACTTACTTCCATATCATGTGTACACCCAGCTAGGGCTTGGTAAGTTGAAACCGACCAAGATGACACTTCAATTAGCTGATAGGTCTGTCAAAGTTCCTCGTGGTGTCATAGAATGTGTTATTATTGAGGTTGATTGATTCATATACCCAATGGATTTTTTTGTACTAGATACCCAGCCTGTTCAGGACCCAAGTGCTCAAATCCCGATGATTTTAGGTCACGCATTCTTAGCCACATCTAATGCTGTCATTAATTGTAGAACCAGACTTATGAACATATCTTTTGGTAACATGACTACTGAGCTAAATGTCTTCAATGTTATTAAGTCTTCTGAGGTAGATGATTTAGAAGTAGTGAACATGATTAGCACATTAGTTCCCGATCCTTTAGCCTGTATTGTATTTGATAATCCATTATTTGATGAACCTTTCAATGAGTCAGAGGAAGTAACCATGACGAACACCTTAGTTAATGATCTTATGCTAGATATTTTCTTTGATAATCCATTATATGAGGATGTTGTTCGTTTAGATGAATAGTCCTCAAAAATGTTAGTCATTGTGCTGACTTTATGGACCCTAGAACCCATCCCATAGATCTTGGTCCATTTGAGGATATTGTTCACCCTAAGTTTGGGGGTAATGATGATTCTAGTGATCGTTATGTATCCCTAATTGAAGTTCCTAACTTGGGACTCGAGCTTTGTGCGTCTAAGATACTACTTGAGTTTCTTCAAACTTTGCTACCCGATCCTTCAGATACTGTCCATGAAGAAACCCAGATCTTAGAAACATGTCATTCAGTTGAACCTGTTTCCCTAGACACTTATATAGATCCCAAAGAGACACCCCAGATGAATCTAGTTGCCTTGATAAAAGCCCTAGATCAAGTTATGCTCCGTCTGCTCATTTTTCTAATCCAAGATGGTAGTCTTTCATTTGTGTCTGCTCTATTTGGTTCCGAGGACCCACAGCTATTTCGGCTATTGGTATATGACTTTGGAAGGTGACAATCCTTTTTGAGGTATTTGATGTCTAGCTAATGACTTTAAATTTATCATTTTGTGGGAGGCACCCACGGTCATGCTTATGGTAATGTCCTTCCTTATTTCTTTTTCCATCCATCAAGTGGTAACAGTTTCTCCTTGTTCATACTTTCAATTTCATCTTTAGAAACATTGAGGACAATGTTAGATTTAAGTTTGGGGATGGGGAAGAAACTTTTTGCTAGCTTTTAGTTGCAATAAATAAACTCATGAGCCTAGAAATTTATGCTTATTAAGGTCGGCACTAGCCAATCTAAGTGGATGGAAACATTTTAGTTGTAGGAGTTGAGGAACCAATCTGATTAGATGGAAACATCTAGAAGAGTCTATTCATAAAAGCACAGAGCTCAGGTGTTAGAAAAAGAAAACATGGTAGTTTCGTCGTATCCTCATGATGGAAACATCGAAAGAATCCTGATCATTTCTTTTATTTTTTTCTTTCTTTTTACCATTGCTAGGGTGAAATACAGTGACCGATATACCAACAAAAAAAGAAAATAATAGAGAGACCAGACCACTAGACCAACCGGAATAAATACAATAAAGTCGACCACTGGTACCCTTGTATATGCCAGCTGAGTTGACCTAGAGTTAGGATTATCGACACTGGTACCCTTGTATATGCCAGTATGTTGATATTATTCTAGACCAGTATCTCAGTCCATTAGGATATATAGGTTCACCTTAGTCAACATCATCCACTTTTTTCTCTACATCCATCTTCTTAATCTATCCATGTGATTGGTTGACTTCAGTTTATGATGTCCAGAAACTATCTGAGTAGAGCTCTATCACTTTATATGAATTTTAGTATGCTTGAGTGGAAACTCGTGTACAACAATTGGAATTTCGCATCAGGGTACTTCCTCCTGTAGTCAATAGGTATGCCAACCAAGGAGATTTTTTAGTGCCTTCCAAGGTTCTGTGTAGATAGCTAGGGTCTGGAGTAAAGGTTTTGTGGGTACACCCTCCGGAGACAACACTCCGCCACTAGGTCCACATAGCGGTTTAATAGCTTGCATCACGTGCTAAGTGTAGTCATTTTATTTTCTAGATTAGATTTGCTCGAGGACTAGCAAATAATAAGTTTGGGGATATTTGATAGACACATTTTTGTGTCTGAATTTTCCTCAATGTCTCTATTGTTAGTGCTTGATTTTTGTACTTATTTTGGTGTTTTTATGTTTGTGTAGGTATTTTTGGAGGGATACACTTGTGTGGAAAAAGTTGCTCAAAAAGTGCTATTTGGACCCCCGGAGAAAAGTAATAAAACCACCCTCACTTTGGATAAAGGCACCCACAGAGTTTCCAAATATTAAAGGCACTCAGATTTTGGATTCAGGGCACCACTCCTTCTTCTTCGTTTGAAAATAAAATTGGCGGGAAAAATGGTGCAATTACATGCAAGAATTTCGGTTGAAGATTTGAACATGATTTACAGAGATTCAATCGCGGATTTTCATGGGATAGATTTGATATATACAATGTTAATTTGGGCATTTAAGTCGATTGAATTTGGCTAGATATTGTCGAGAAGAAATCAGAGCTACATGTTCATGAGAGAGGTATTTTACGGGATTGCATGAGTTTTGGAGAGTTTGAACGATTTCTGCACATGTTAACTGACTCGAGCCACAGTTTGGAGCATGTTGGGAGAAAATCAACGGATGAGGAGTTAAAACTGGGAAGAAAATATTCTCGAGAATATTTTTCTTCACTGTCGAGTAATAGAGAATTTTTTGGAGTTATTGCGTGATACTTCGAGCCTGTTGAGTATAAATGTGATGCTTGAGTGCCAGAGAAGGAGGACGGAGAGTTTGGGATAGTTTAGAGAAATAACAGAGTGAGAATCGAGAGTTGCGGAGAATATTTTTTCTGCTCATGTGGAAGACGAAGAACACGAAGAACAGATAGCCAAAAACTATCTTTCTTCAACAGTGTAAACGACATAGCTAGTAGGGTCGTAGTGCTATAGAGCCAGTGACGCATATTTGTTATCGTTCTTTGTAACAGTGTTTTGCAACAATCATAAACGTTGCAAACACACGGTTTTCATCATTTTCTCTCCATTTCATCTTTGTAAACAATTTTTGAGCATGAATCTATATTTTGAGAAAGTTTTCACAATGATGGGCTAAACCCAATCCTTGGGGCGATGGAGGAAGCTCTCTTGCCAATGAAAAAGTGGTAATTCTTAATTATTTAATTTGTGCAATTTTTATTATGATTATTTGCCTAGATTGAAAATAGATTTTATGATTTTTGTTAAACAATTGTATTTTCTATTGATGGAATATGCTTAGCCAAGGGTTTTGATATCCCATGCTTTGGATTAACATTTGTTGTTTCTAAAAAATCTACTTTTGCAATAGTTGAGAATCAAATTGAACGTGTGAAATTGCATGATTGTTATTAGTATCACTTTGGAATTGGTAAATAGTGGAATCCTAGCCCCAGTCTCTCCATAATTCTCACAACACTTTTTAATTTTGAGTTTGTTATATTTTTTCTTTAAATTTAAGTCTAAAAACCTGCTTTCACAAGTCTTGAACGAACCATATTACTACAGCATCATTCAAAATACCATCAGGATCCCATTAATTTTCGTATCTTTGCCAATTTTATTGACAAAAAGGGGGAGAATAAATGTGTCGTTCACACTACAAATACATATGGTTTTCGGATCATTATGTAAGGGGGAGTGGTTTCATATGATATGGAGTATTGACTAAGGGGGAGTGATGCATATCACCATAGTATTGTTGTCGGAATTGTGATACTTTGATGTTGTGTAATAATACTATGACACTGTATAACAATGATTGAGAGCTTTTGTTTTCTCATTGGTGTGGCTACGGATCTTCAACAACGATGATTTTTAATTGAATACCTTTGGAATCATTGGATTACTTGTAAGGGACGAAGATTTCGAGTAATGTTGAAGAACCAAGGAGATCAAGCATTTGGATGAGAAGCTACAAAGTTTATTTATTCTGTATTCCATATGTATTGATAGTTTTGTCACTAAAATCGACAAAGGGGGAGATGTTAGAGCACTGCTCGGTTGAACTCGCAAGCGTTGCTATCTAAATCTTTTTTTTTCAAGTTAAGTTGCCGAAACTATAAGTCTTGATTTCTAGTCTACTTATAGCTAATCTCGGACTAGGATATTGTAGTTGATCTCTAGACCCCACGGTGTTCATCATGTGAAGACGAAGATATACTTAAGGTACTTGTGGAAATTCATCGACAAAAAGGTATGTGGAGACTTGAACTTATCTATCACTCAAAATTTTATCTATTTTATCTCTTATTTTGAGACAAAAGTCGTATTGCTATATAGACTTCAATTATGCACATGTGATATTCGAGCCGAGTTTAACTCACTTATCTATGCCTTGAATTATGTGTTGGTAAGCTTTCGCTTTGGCCAAGTTCATCTTTACTAGTGACGAAAGTCATGTTGAGTATTTCAATAACTTGAAAATCGCTTTGATGAAAAATAGTTTGTGAATAACAACTATATAATATCCTCTAAGAAAGTTTCAATGATTGAAATGAGAGTTTAGAACATGTAACTATCTTTGGATGTAAAGATAGTGTGTTCTCACATTTTTGTAAAAGTCCAAAACTGGGAACCCAAAGTATGCGTACCCGTACACATACTGGCGGAAAGTTCACGTCCGTGAATTTCTGGTGGAGTTTGAAAGTGAAAAATACACTCGTCCGGTTACTTAAGTACGCGTACCTGTTCGCATAATTAGGTAGGTTACTTTATAAAATCGGTTTGTTCATGAACTAAAACATTTATAAAACAAGGAATGCAATCTTTGCAAACCGTGGCTATAATGTTCATGAATTGATTCAAGTGATTCAAAATCGATTTTTTTTCAATTGTGTCTCGTATACTTCTATGAGATCTAAGCAATTGAACAACTCTCTAACTAGTTCATTTGATTCACTTGAACTAGTTATGTTGAAGATGAATAAGGTTGATATGAAAGTGCTCATATGGTTAATCATTGGTTTAACTATTGTTAAACCAACTAAGTGTACACGTTTAGGTACGGTTACCCAAACCTAAATGAAGTTACATTTTATTTGTGTATAACAAGCTAAGTTCGATCTAACGGTCGAAAAATATTAGCTTGAATCTAATCAGGTTTTCATCTAACGGTGAATATTAAATGCTTTGTTATCAAGGTAACTTAGATTGAAAAACCTGATTTGGAGACTATATAAAGTCAAACTCTAGCAACTGGGAAACCTAATCCCCACACCTCCTATGTGACACTATTTGCATAAACTAGAGTCGATTCTCCTTTAACCTTAGGTTTCTCTCAAGACCTTGTAGGTTAATGACTTAAAGACTTCATTGGGATTGTGAAGCCAGACCCAACTATTTTCTCTATAGTTGCGCGATCTGATCTTGCTGTTTCTATCGTGTTTGAGTGCAATTGTAAGATTGGCTTGAGATTTATATCTCCGATAGGCAATATAGAAAAATAGACACAAAAATATTCGTCTCATCATTTGTGATTCCACAATATCTTGTTTCGCTAGTCGATTAAGATTATTGTGAGGTGATTAATAATTCTAGGTTGTTCTTCGGGAATATAATTCCGAGTTATCGATTGGTTCATGTTCACCTTGATTTATCAAAATACGGAACAAAACTCGTAGGTATTTCTGTGGGAGACAGATTTATCTATTCCTGTAGACTTTTCTGTGAGATAGATTTTTTTATTAAAGTCTTCGACTTTGGGTCGTAACAACTCTTAGTTGTGGGTGAGATCATCTAAGGGAATCAAGTGCGTAGTATCCTGCTGGGATCAGAGACATAAGGAGCACGACTGTACCTTGAATCAGTGTGATATTGATTAGGGTTCAACTATATTCCAGTCTGAAGTTCATTGGTAGTAGGCTAGTGTCTGTAGCGGCTTAATACAATATGGTGTTCAAAACTGGACTAGGTCCCGGGGTTTTTCTGCATTTGCGATTTCCTCGTTAACAAAACTTTTGGTGTATGTGTTATTTGTTTTCCGCATTATATTTTGTTATATAATTGAAATATCACAGGTTATGCGTTGAATAAATCAATTGGTAAATCCAACCTTTGGTTGTTGATTGAAATTGTTTGATCCTTGAACATTGGTCTTTGGTACCATTTAAGTTTTTTCTCTTGTATTCAATCAGGCTCACAAATTCCTATTTATTTGAGTGTGAATTGAATCGAGAAATTGAGATATAACTCTTTGATATACTTTTGTTAAGATTGAGTATGAATGTCTAGTTGATTCTCTTAAAAGTATATTAGAGTTAGTCCATACAGATTGCTAAGATAAATATTGGGTGTGGTTGTCATAGCATAAACCCTTGAATTGGATTGTATATATACCAAAGGACCATGTACCTAATTGTGTAGAAGAGTTCTTGGACGATCTCAAAAATCAATATCCAAGATCAATCTAGTTATATCAAAACTATAAAGTTTTAAATTCTACTCCCTCTTTCTCTATAAAGTTTTAAATTTACACACAAACCTGCCTATTTTTTAGAGACGGAGGGAGTAGCAATTATGAAACTTGTAATATATCTTTCAAGATATGAATTCAACAAGAACAAGTCTTTCTTTGATCTTAAATAAGAAGAACTTAAACTATCTAGGTTGATTACATACTACTTGAAAAAGCGGGGTCTAACAACCACACCCAATTTTTTGTTTGGCAATCTGAATAGAAAAACTCCAATAAACTTTCAAGAGAGTAAACTAGACAGTCAGACTCAATCTAGAGAAAAGTATATTAAAGAATTTTATATCTATATCTCTCAATTCAATCCGCAATCATCAAATAGGAATTTGCGAGCCCGATTGAATATAAGAGGAATAACTTGAACAGTACCAAAGACCAATGTTCAAGGATCAATCAATTTCAATCAACAACCAAAGGTTGGATTTCCAAATTGATCGATTCAATGCACAACCTGTGGTATTTCAATTATATAACAAAATATAATGCGGAAAACAAATAACACATACACCAGAAGTTTGTTACCGAGGAAACCTAAAATGCAAAAAAAAACCCGGGACCTAGTCCAGTTTTGAACACCTCACTGTATTAAGCCGCTACAGATACTAGCCTACTACCAATGAACTTCAGACTGGAATATAGTTGAACCCTAATCAATCTCACACTGATTTAAGGTATAGTCGTGCTCCTTACGTCTCTGATCCCAGTAGGATACTACACACTTGATTCCCTTAGATAATCTCACCCACAACCAAGAGTTGTTACGACCCAAAGTCGAAGACTTGATAAACAAATCTATCTCACACATAAAAGTCTATTGGAATAGATAAATCTGTCTCCCACAGAAACACCTACGAGTTTTGTTCCGTATTTTGATAAATCAAGGTAAACAAGAACCAATTGATATACCGGACTTATATTTCCGAAGAACATCTTAGAAATATCAATCACCTCATAATAATCTTAATCGATTAACGAAACAAGATATCGTGGGATCACAAACGATGAAACGAAGATGTTTGTGACTATTTTTAAATCTTGCCTATCGGAGATAAATCTCGAGCAAATCTTAACAAAGATAATACTCAATCACGATAGTAAAAGTAAGACCAGAGCATGTAACTACAAATAAAATTATTGGGTCTGGCTTTACAATCCCAATGAAGTATTTAAATCGTTAACATATAGGGTTTCGTGAAAAACTTAAGGTTAAAGGAGAATCGACTTTAGCTTATGCAACTAGTGTCACACATAAGATGTGGGGATTAGGTTTTCCAGTTGCTAGAGTTCTCCTTTTATAGTTTTCAAATCAGGGTTTGCAATTTTAGTTACATTGGTAACAAAGCATTCAATATTCACCGTTAGATAAAATCCTGATTAGATTCAAGCTAATATCTTTCAACCGTTAGATCGAACTTAACTTGTTATACACAAATGAAATGTACCGTCATTTAGGTTTATGTAACCGTACCTAAATGTGTACACCATGTTGGATCAACAGTAGTTAACCGAGGTTAACTATATGAACACTCTCATATCAACCTTATTCATCTTAACCATAACTAGTTCAAATGACTCAAATGAAACTAGTTAAAGAGTTGTTCAATTGTTATCTTAAGCGGTTTGATTCACTCGAATCAATTCATGAACATTATAGCCACAATTTTCAAAGAATGCATTCCGTATTATATAAATGTATTTGTTCATAACAAAACCGGTTTTAAAACTTTAACCATTCAAGTACGCAAACGGGTATGCATACTTGAAATAGCTGGACCAAGTTTGGTTTTCGCCAGTATGCAAACGGGTACGCATACCCGGTCATAAACCTATTCTAGTATGCGTACGGGTACGCTCACTTAGGTTCCCGGACTTCTCAAACCAACAAGTACGCATATGGGTATGCATACTGTGGTCCCGGACATGGATCACACATATGCAAGAGTGCACAACATGTTTATAATCCAATGTTGGTTAAGTGTTCTAAACTCTTATTTCAATCATTAAAACTTTCTTAGGGGATGACAATAGCCTTTTTTCACATACTATTAGCATCAAAGCAATTTTCAAGTTATTGAAATAATCATAAAGAAACATTCCAAGTCTACACCATTGTATCACACAAACCATATAAGATGTTACTCGGCGATTTTTACATGATCATCTTTTGACTTTTGTCAAGAATATAAGATGAACTTGGTTGAAACAAAAGCTTACTAACACATATTTCGAGAAATATGTAAGCGAGTTAAACTCAGCTCGAAATCTCAAATATGCATAATCGAAAACCATATAGTAATACGACTTATGTCTCAATATATGAGATAGAGTAGAAATAGACTTTCCAAGTGATAGATGAGTTTTAGTCTCCACATACCTTTTGTTGATGAAGTTCCACAAGATTGCCTTAGTAGTTCTTCGTCTTCATTTGATAAACGTCGTGAAGTCTAATGCTCAACTACACAATCTATTCTAGTCCGAGATATCACTATAAGTAGACTAGAAATCAAGACTTATAGTTTTGATTACTAACATTGACAAACAACGCTCTAACAACCACAGGGAAAATGATCAATTCAATGGTCATGCTCAACATAAGAAAACTTATGGAGCAACACAGTATATACAAAAAGATGTGGATTAGGGAAGGACCAATACTCCGGAATAATCAAAGATTCATTCTATTTTTCATCACTATTTGCACAATGATATATAATAGACTTAATCTTTGTAAACAAAAGTTCATTCTTTCTTTCATCAATATTTGCATAATGACAGTATCCATATTTGCACAATGACATATAATAGTATGCTGCATGCAGACATGGTACTCATACCTTCACCCATTCCCAAACTCAGATGAAAAGGGTATGCAATTCTCTTAGTAACAAATTTGAAATATTCTCAGTAGCCATAAACAACTTTCCACTGTTTGCTTTAGGAAATTTCCAAATGGTCAACTTAAAAAAATAGTTTGTGAGCAATAAATTGTTCTAATTAAGTTTGCTAAGGATCTATGAACATCCATTGATCATATTTTTAGAGTTTAACCAAGATAAGCCTGAACTCAGAATTTCATCTTTGCAATTATAAATCTACTAAAATCATACGACAACGTTGCATAAAATATATAGAATGGTAGATAAGATGAGTAAATAGGATAGGTAAGTCTTCACATACTTATTTGTTGATGAAGTACCCACAATTGTCTTCTTTTGTACTTCAGTATTCAATCTTCAAGGGTATTCGGTAATATGTGATACTCAACTACCATACTTTAATCCTAGTTCGAGATTTGGCTTTAGTATACTAGAAATCAAGATAGAGTTTTGTGCAACTAACATTGACAACAAGCTTGTGATAGCAAAACTTGTGAGTTTGACCGAGAGATGATCTAACAAATCTGTTTTGGGATGAAAAACTTAAATGAAAAGGTTGTAAATAAAATATGAATCTTGGTTATGATCTTACCGTTTTATTATTTTCAGATTTACATGTTTTATGAAGTTACGAATAAAAGCATTGAGGGGGTATTAAGTAAACTCTTGTCGGGCGTGTGAAAATAACTCTTTACTTTATACTACTACCTCCGTCCCACTATTCGTTGACCTAGTAGTATAATTTAGAAATGATTTATCTCCTAACTATACCACGGATATTCGTAAATTTTATATCATTGAAAGGAATTTTAAAACACCTACGTAACGAATATAAACATGAATATCAAATGATATAATATCAACTACATTAATGAGGCAAAATCTAAAAATAAATAGGTCAACTAATAATGGGATGGAGGGAGTAATATATATAATTAGATTTTTTTAGGTATTTCACTATATATATTATTTCACGTTGGTCCTTTATTTTATACTAGTGGTGCACCCGTGAAACTTTTGCCCAAATTATTCGACTTAAGGTTTTTCTTTCTCTGATTCTGAGGGTTTTCCCCAAATTACCGGTTATCACCACAAATACCTTGTGCCTGCGAATATCCACAATTCCACTAACTATTGGTTCTCAACATGATCAAGTGTAAATGTTGTGGATTTTTTTTATTATATAAATTAACAAATATATATTCAATTACATCGACGTATTAGGCAAACACGCAACAAGCTGCGCCGCAAGCCCTTTCTGAATCGCAAGTATTATCCTCTTAAAAACAAACTCTCTCGAATCGGGCATCATGACATTACTGTGCATGACATTCTAGACCCTCTTAAGGAGTCCAACCGCCTCTAGAGCAAAAAAACCAAATGTATCAAAAGAGAAAGGAATAAAGGCATTCCCATTATCATGACATGCTTTCTCATGTTTCACTATCTTACCTGAGACAACCCTAAATGCTGCTTGTCTGACTGTAAAGGAGCCATGTCCAATGCCTACTAACAGAAAAATCCCAATAATGTCAACACGTGTATGTTTTCCCTTAGCCCACCCAAATTAAAACATCTGCCGGCCTGAGTGTCAATCTCCCTTCGAGTAGTTCAGTAAAAAAACTGACAACGCTTCTTTCTTCGCTGAAATACCGGCTTTCCACAGTAAATCATACAAAGTATCCCTCACATGATCATATATATGTTTAAACCCGGGGTCCACCTTGCAATGAACTGCATGTTCCCCGTAAGCGTCCAAACATCCAGTGATATAAGCAGGACAACGGGTGTCCGATGGGTATCAGGGGATCATCAATATGTATTTAAGGATGGCACGGTACTTTACTGGTGACATCTTCTGTCCAAGCCCTTTAATTGGAATAGCGAGGAGGAAATCCTGGGCATACCCTGCTTGCAGGCAGACTAAAACCGCTTTTTGTCTGTCCAACAACTCATAAACTCTGTACATTTCTTTAACTAGTTTACCAAAAAGAGAAGATGTCAAAGTACTTTGGGCTCTAGTGGGGCGGTGTCTTTGTTGGTAAAGCTGCTAAAGTCAAAATCAGGGAGAGTTGTTTGTAACGTCATCAAGGCCTTGTTGAATTTTTCATCCATGCCTTCTATACCCCCAACTCCGTAACATATGATCCTGTAATCCCCAGGTTTGGACACGTGATGCTAGTAAGGCATATCGGGAAGCCTCACCAGCAGTGTATATTCCAAGACCTCCATATCTAATCGGAAGTGTAGATAACCTCCATTGTAGCTCTCCAAAAAACGGACCCCCGCAAACCACTATACCCTCTATCACTTCTATCAAGCCTTTATAAAAAATGTTCACTGCCTCCACAATGTATTCTGGGTGGCAAATACAAAGTCCAAATAACAACTTGGAGATACCGATGCATGCACGTAAAAGTAATAATTCACTATGAGGATCACAGAGCTTTGATAATACCTGCATTAGTCCTACTGTCTTTTTTATGATAAGTTAATATGCTCCTAAAAAATTAAAAAGTGTGACCAAGACAAATTATCCACATTATCTCACTTATTGTACCAATCCAAAGAGTTCCTTATGTTTTCTTGTTTTTTCCTGATTATGTTCGAGTAGCCGTTTAAATTAAACAAGTCGATGTTGTAAGTTATGTTTGTTGGGAACTTAGAAAATTCCTACATCGCCAAGATTAATTAGATTTATAATGTGTGTAATTATCAGGGAAAACAAACCTTCCAAGCCGATAATTTGCCTATATATTTATTTATGTAAAGTTCATTTTGTATTGTTCATTTTTTTTTTAGTCAGTTTATGTATGTCAAAAATTTGGATGTTCCAGATTACAATGTATATAAATAAATTAGACATGTCATCTTTGAAGTCTACTTTAGCTTAGTGAAGGTACTGATGCATGCCCCAACATAAGTTAGCAATTTCCTTTATAGATCCATAAAGATATCAACTCTCATTTAACTGATATTAGCACTCGGCATGATCGAGATATTCAATCCATGTCGTCCATGAAAATGTTGGGATAAAGTTTATAAAAGTTAAAAAGTAGACATGCTCGAAAAAATAATATAATATCGACTGTCTGACAGTCAACATAAATGGTGACACGTTAAATTACGCCTACTGCGTAACCAAGAATAACCCTATAATTGGGATATTATTGGACATAATTGACATACTTGAAAGAATACTTCAGCGCCGAGTACAAATTTTGAACTCTATGCCGACAAATATCCAAAGCTACTCCCAATTTTAAGCAATAGTCAATGTACTTGGTGACATATCATATTATGTCGACTGTTAAACTAATAATAACCCTTTAATGGGGATATTATTCGACATAGTCGGTATCTTGGGATTTTTACGAGTACGTCGCTCGTTGTCTCATAAATCGGCAAATACTTACTGTCAGCATGGCTATACGATGAATGCCATATAAATTATTTGAAGTCGACATGGCATTCATCATTTAGCTATGCAGACTCTAGGTCTGTCTACGTCATTAACCATTCGAATCAAACAAATTTTTTTTTTTACATTTAATCTCATTTGGACCTATATCTAAGTATCTAAATGTTCATTCAGAGTACTTGTATCATTAGTTTCTTCATTTTTCGTGTGTGTCTATTTACTTGATCCTTCAGGCTCATAAGTGTCTTGATTTAATGTTTTTTCATATGTGAGGGCAATTCCTATGGCAATTAACAAACATGATTTTTTGCCAAACCAGGTGGATGGTCAAACACGATTTTGTACTATGGGAAAAGCAGTGAGCGGAGATAATAATAGACGTGTAACTTTTAATTTTGCTACCTCTGTAATTATAAATTTAATCAATTAAAAGTAAGACTGTTCGTTGAAATCAAATTACATATGTTTAAGATTAACCGCTACATTAACTTCACTTAGATGTACTAGGTGGAACAACGACTAACAAGAACGGGTTGAAATTGTTCAACGCCTTAAGGATTTCGAAACAATTTTCAAAATGAAAAATCATATTTTTCCATCTTTGCCATTCATCTAAAGATCTTTTTACCATCTCAGTATCAGTTTCACCCCTCAGTATAAATTGATTGGCTAGCATGGTTAAAGCTACAAACTCAATTACTTCTTTCTTGATTGTTTAAAAACGATATTCTATGTCGCATATAACACGACGACTCGTATACGTGTCGATGTAGAACCCGTCATGAATAACCGCTCATAAATTCACAACCGGATAGTGTGCTGAAACAAGTTGTTGTTGTAACAAAACATAGTTTCTGGAAATAACTTCATCTTCTTCTGCAGTATACGAAGCTCACCGAATTGGGTCGAGACATCTTTCGACAAATTTGTAGACTTGGAGAGTTTTTTTTTTATGCTCAAAGAAGAATAAAGAGACTAGAGTGTATAGAATATGTGAATTTAATTTTGGAGTTGAAGCGATGAGTATTTATAGAGCTCAAAATTTTTAGCCGTCGGATGATGAGGGTTCTAACCATTCAGATGTAGTCGTTAGCGTTTGATAATCTCCCGTTGGTAGGTAAACTAAATCCGCTCAGTTTTTCTTCACCCGCTGGCGATTTTTCTTCGTCTACGAGGTTCTGAATGATACGTGCGACCCATATTTATCCGTTGCCGCCCATTTTTAATGTTTATTGAGTCCATAGTGGGAACAACAACAGCAAAAAAAAAAAAAAAACTTCATTCAATAGAAATTGCCCTAAGAATTTGATTACTCATAAATTTTTTTTATCAAAGTATTATAAACACCATCCTTTTGGTGAGATGTATGAGATGAGATTCACCAATATGAAATTGCTCACTAAAATCTATCGTTTCCCTCAAATCTTCCGAAATTGGATACTTTGGTGGGACTTCAAAGCTATTAGTAGTACTAGTATTTACTAGATTTTGTGCCTGTGCTACGCATCGGGCGGACCTGAAAACCATCTACCATCATTTTTTTTTAAAACCATATTTTTGATTTGGTGTGATGTGGCTTCACCTCGCCACGTTGTACTTTATTTGGTGTTGCGGGGCTTCACCCCGCCCAGTTGCGATGCATTTTTTGTTTGGTGTGGCTCGGCTTCGCCTTGCCCTGTCACTTAGGACTTTTGATTTGATGGATTTTTTTAATCTTTGTTCAATGCCCCGCCCTGCCCCGTTGCTTCTTCAAGTTTTTGATTTGGTTTGGTGTGGCATGCGTTTTTGATTGGTGTCGCGGGGCTTCGGCCCAACCCGTCCTCATGCATTTTTGATGTTTTTGATTTGGTTTGGTGTGGCATGCGTTTTTGATTGGTGTCGCGGGGCTTCGGCCCAACCCGTCCTCATGCATTTTTGATTTGGTGTGGCTCGCCTTGCCCGGCCACTTGGGATTGTTGATTTGGTGCAAAAAGAGAGTAAAATTTGTCTTGTTTTTTTGGTAATAATTTTTTCTGTCTTTGTTTAATAAAAGCAGAGAAATCCATTTAAACACTTGTTATAACAGTAATCAACATCTTACGGCAACTTTTTAAACAATAAAACAAAACCATGAATCACGAATAGTATTATCAAGTTCTCCAGTACCTCCTTCTTGCACCAGGTCCACCATCTCCACAATCAGCATACCCACCTCTTTGTCTCAACCTAAACAATACCAGAAAGATTCCTCTTTTCTACCTAGTAACATGCATATTTCAACAGTCCATAGCTCAGTTCTGATAGTCCATGTCTGGGTATATCTCGGGGTAATTTGTGCAGACTCAATTGCCTCTGACGAACGACTGCACTCTCCTTCCCTTTAAGTTTTGGTTCTGGTTTTAAAAGATTAGCAGAGCTGCAAAACAGAACAACACATGAGTTTCACTTAATTTCTTATACATTGATAACAAATGCACCCAATGATTACAAAATCCTAAAAAATTTAGATTAGGATGAACTTTTTTTCCACTGAAGTTGTCAAGGATGACATGACATTAACTGGATAAGCTTCCATTGTTTAATGAACTCATTCCACGTTGTCTATTCCTACACTATTGTTTTTTCCTGCAGCCACCGATAATATTACCCGTAGTTGTTGACAAACAAACAGTTGGAAATGTTTACCGTTTGGCCATCAGTAGTAATTCCTAGAAAGAGAAGGTAAGTTTAAATAGCCTCATGAAAATGTTACATCCATGACTGCCATACATATATTGTTACTATGAACTTTACAATAAAAGGAACTTAAACTTGCCTAGTTTCAAAATCTATGTGCCACTGCTACACAAAATGAAGAATATAGATGATGGTGTTCAAGAGAGAGGGACAAGTCATCGGAAGAAGCTGAAAGCATTGTAATTTCCTTCAGTCTTATACCCTACTTCCTTGAATAAAATGTCAGCCTATCACGTACTGTTGGAGTCTATTCACATTCTCGCCATTTTCCGGAACAAACCTGCAATAATCAATCTACGAATTTTAACATAACTACATTTTACAGAAATGTTTAAATGACATTATATCCTAAAACCATTCTCGAGACTGCATATGGTAAATGTTCAAATAACATGGTGATGCAGGAATCGATCATCGGGGCAAAGGAACTGTGATATGTTTGAGATGTATAAAGTTTAACGTATTTAGCTTTTGCAAATTTGATCGAACCAAAATTAAAAGAGAGAACAATTACAACAGCTCCTATCAGATCCACCGACATGCGCAACTCGCACAAAATATGAAGGTCAAGTATTTTACAGCTTAGCAAGATGAGACATTATTGTCCTAAAACCACCTATGTACAATGACAAATCCATTTCGGCGTAGAACATTAATATTTTTTCAAAATCTAGTTAAATGCAGAAGAACAAAAATTACCCCAGGTAGTGAAGGAATAACACCAGCAAAAGCTCCAACCCATGTATGATCACTCAGTATATTTGCTTAATACACATGTGCATAGAGACTAAAAGTCGCTGCTGGAACCAATATTTTTTCCTGCAGCAACGTTGCCATGAAAAAATACGTATCATATAGAACCATATATAACGTCAGGTAAAGGACAACCTTTCAAACAAAGGGCTAAATCAAAAGTGAGCATATATAACCATATAAACATTATTATCCGTGAGACGCAGTAATGGACATTGTGCCGCCTCACTAATCTCTGTAAGCTTTCAAATCCCTGATATATCTTTCCTTTCTTCGGTTAACTCAGGATTTACGTCCACCCTCCACCGTGTTCCTGGTCCCCACTCTGGTAAAACAAAAAATATTTGCTCACTTCAGAATACTTAAAGTTAAAACAGTCACTTAGTTAGTTTTTTTTCTATTTCAGAAAATTGAACAACAGATAATCAGATTCTTCACTTCGTCGAATATAGTAACAGGAATATCCAATAGTAAAACAATAGTAACACAATCTATTCCAGGAACAGACACCACTGGAGCAGCTTTATCTAGTCATGTTGCAGCTACAACAACTAAAATTGGATCTATTGCAGAACCTAAAATTCACAAAACAAATAAAGCATAAAGTGACATAGAAGAATACCAATGCAAAAAGTTGTGAGTTCAAACACTTAGGAGTTCCACTATCCAGCTCGCACAGTTCTATTTGTACTTTTGTTTTCCCCTGCAAACGAAGTCAATAAGTTAAACCCAATTAAGCTCAAGGCCTATCAAATTTCCATTAGGAAAGGAAAATGTTTATTATCTTCATCATCCATAGTGTCAACTTGAACTTCATAAATTTACTCAGGAATATCCAATAGTAAATCAAAGTATACACACACAATACATAGATAGCAATCAAATATCAAACCCAAACACCAAGAACTGAACCCATTAAAAGTTTTGCAAAATCAGTAATATTACCTTTATAACTTGCCAGGTTTTATTTTTTTTCCTCCTTGATTACTAAGATTCATCACCTTCACTTATCAAATCATTATTGGCAGCAATAAGAAATGACAACAACAACAACAACAAAAAAAATAAAAAAAAAAGCAAAAGCCTCAACGATATTAAATATAAAAATTTGAAACTTTCAATTGTATACAATTTTGTTTAAATCAAAGCTCTTTCAAGAGTCATATGAAATCAAAGCTTTTGTACATACATGAATTACCACATCCAACTCCCACCAAGTGCTCTTCCAAAAATATGAGCTACATTGGCGAAAAACGAAGACATGTAATTAGAATATAAATAACTTAACTAAGCTAAAATCATAACCAACATGACCCAATCCCCCAATCCAAATGGGATATAACTTAGAATAACAAATTCAATAATAACCCTAAATCCCCAAATTTCCAAATAAAATGCAACTAATACCATAATATCCAAAAACTGATTCGATTAAGCTAAACAAAGTAAAATATATCTTGTGACAATAAACATAGAAAAATCCTAAAGCCATCATACCTTGAATTGAACACGAAGATCATAACCCTAGCCTTGCAGGCCGAAATAGAGAACATCATATTCATAAACACCACACTCAGTAACTAAACTCAGCCAAAACTCTTTCAACTGTGAAAAGAGAAGAGAAAGAAAAAGATAATAAAGATTAGAGATGCTTACACTTAGTGGGATTATCGGGCTCCTTCCAATACTTCGCCGGTTAAATTAAAATAAAAAAAGAAGAAGAATTAATCAGCACAACATTCAAGCCAAATAATAGAAATCAAGGATATCGTAGCTAGGGTTTGAATGGAGGGATTCAAATCTCCACTGTTGATTTGGAGTTTCAGTTATTTCTTCATCTTCTTTGTCTGGTGAGCCGGCGAAGGAGAACAGAGAGAGAATAAGATCAGTAAAGGAAATCGAAGTCGTTTAGGTTTTAGGTTTGATTTTTGACGTAAGTATTGTCTACCTAATTGGCGTTACTAAAGTCCAGTTAAGTATTTGGTGTAACCAAATGTAACTAATTATTTAGCTGTAAATGTAAGTATTGTCTACCCACCTTTTATGTTGATGGTGTTACTAACGACCGGTTAAATATGAACGCGCAATTGGGGATATTGATTACTTCCCCCACCCTATAGTTTCTGCTAAGGGGTGACCATTTAGTATGAAAGTACTAAAATATCTTTTGGTTAATTAAAAACTTAATGAAAAGACTATACTACCCTTTCCCCTAAAACATAAAATCAAATATCCAAATCATTTATCCCCATTTACACCATCAAATCAAATAACAAAAAAAAATTGATTTTTTTTCTTCCATCTTCTTCCTCATCCGTTCTTCATCGTTGGTTCACAAATTTCTTCGTTGATTACCCCAATATGTCTATAATCATGCCTCCTCGAAAGAAATCAAAAGCCCAATCGAATTCAAAATCGATAGTTCAACAAAAACAACAACAAAGAATCAATCGGATTGTCGAAGAAGAAGAAGAGGAGAACTCGGACAACCAATCTCTCGTAAACATGGCTTCTGTGAGAAGGTTAGTGATTTTGAACTAGTTTATAAGTGCTTGAATCGATTTACAACAGTGGGTTTAGCTTAGAATCCCGAACCCTAACTCAAACAGTTGAGTTTCAGTGATTTCCGACATTGACATTTGTATGAATACAATGCCGGTACAAAGTAACGGCATAAAATATAGGTTGAAGACATCGCCGGTATATAGTTACGACATTGATTTTAGTATGAATTCTATGCCGGTACAAAAGTTGTATTTTACGCAGGTGGTCTGGGGGGTTCAAAACCTATTCCGTTTTAAGTTTTTTTCAGTCACCTGCCGGCACAGTAAATTAATTCTTGAGCATGCCGGTAAAGCTACCGGCATAGTATGTTGCTTAAATTTATCTGCTGGCACATGATGTAAAGTATCCAGAAACTTGAAAAAAAAATCACCTAAGTACTGGCATTGATAGATTTCTATCGAGCATGCCGACATTGCTTCCTGTATGTTTTTCATGCAGTACCGGCATAGTTTTCGACCAAAAAACTATGCCGATTTTGGTTTCAAAATGGGGGATATCGTGATGCTGGCATAGTCGTAGTATGAATAATTTGTCGGTTTTGAATGTTCCGGCATTGTATTCATACAACATCTATGCCGGCACAAAGGTTTTTCTGCCGGCACATGATGTAAAGTATCCAGAAACTTGGAAAAAAATCACTTGAGTACCGGCATTGATAGATTTCTATCGAGCATGCCAAGATCGCTTCGTATGTTTTTCATGCAAGATCGCCATAGTTTTTGGTTTGAATTCTATGTCGGTTTTGGTTTCAAAATGGGGATATTGTGGTACCCGGCATTGTCGAACTATGAATACTATGCCGGTTTTGAATGTTCCGCATTGTATTCATACAACATCTATGCCGGTATTGAGGTTTTTCAAATTGAAAAAATGGCGGGTTCAAAGAAAAAAAATCAAATTTTCAACCTCGCAACAGCTGTACCTGTGTGTTGGGGATGCTTGTATGCTGGGCAAGTTTACTTTCTTGTATAGGTTCTTCAAAAAACTCTTCACGCTCGTAAAAATCATAATTCAAGGGTGTTGGTTCCACAAAAACTTGCAATTGTGAGTTGTTGTCATTAGCAGAAGATTGAGGATATGATCCTTGTTGTAGTTGAGCTAAAGATTCAGCAGCAGCAATCCTCTCTTCACAATCATCATCCATTTTCATCAAAAAAATCCCCTCCCAATTATTTTCCCCTCCTTCTACACTCACCAAAAAACAAATAAAAACACTAACTTAATCTAATAACTAATACTTAACATTTTTACTAATTAAAATTAATCACTAATTAGGATTAGTGAGGGCTACATTAGGAATTAAAAAAATAATGACATAGGGGGTCATTCAGAATTGTTATTGGGACACCGTTTTTGTCCTGTAGCTATATCCCCCAATTAGATTGGGTATCCCCCAATTGCGCGTTCTTAAATATCGGGTGTAAACGAAGTGTAACCCAAGTTTTAACTTCTCGACCAATAGAGTCTCGCCAAGTGCCCAAAACTTTTATCTAATTTAATTTAAAAGAGGTGTCACGCTTACCATGCGACGTGGAAGCTCATATGACTTATCATTTTGAAGGAGGGAGATTTATTTTGGAGTATCCCGAATGTGGGTTCTTCCTTAGGTCATGTTTGGCCCCTTGTAAATGCCTATCCGGGGTTGGGTTATCAAGAAAATACAGTTAATATATGTTTGTGTCATTCTAATTCTAATCTTGGATAGGAACTACTAAATCTTCCTTGATTTTAGGAAGTTAAAAAGTCAAGGTTATGGTATTCTCCAAAATAGCTAGGATACCAATATCCTTACTTAGGTTAGATAGTTATAGAGGTAGTTTTTTTTTAATTTACTAAATATTTTTAGGCCGTGTTTGGGAGCTTTGACTGTATAAAGCTTAGCTAAGGAAGATTTTTCTCTAACTTGACTAGGATTATCATAAGTTGTATTAATAAAGATGTTGTTTGTCTTTCCATTATATCCATCATGAGTTTATCATATATTATGTTTGTCTCTCCAAAATCTAACCCGGTAATTTGATGAAATAATTGTATATAATGGAAAATTTGTTGAAGAACAAAAATAAAAACATCAAAATAAACTAAATTTCTTAAAAATATTTAGTAAATTTAAAAAAACTACCTCTATAACTATCTAACCCAAGTAAGGATATTGGTATCCTAGCTATTTTGGAGAATACCATAACCTTGACTTTTTAACTTCCTAAAATCAAGGAAGATTTAGTAGTTCCTATCCAAGATTAGAATTAGAATGACACAAACATATATTAACTGTATTTTCTTGATAACCCAACCCGGATAGGCATTTCCAAGGGGCCAAACATGACCTTAAGAAATTTAATTTATTTTGATGTTTTTATTTTTGTTCTTCAACAAATTTTCCATTATATACAATTATTTCATCAAATTACAAGGTTAGATTTTGGAGAGACAAACATAATATATGATAAACTCATGATGAATATAATGGAAAGACAAACAACATCTTTATTAATACAACTTATGATAATCCTAGTCAAGTTAGAGAAAAATCTTCCTTAGCTAAGCTTTATACAGTCAAAGCTCCCAAACACGGCCTTAGAGTCTAGGATTATCCATCGTATCGCATCCCAGCACACATATTGACAGCCAGCCAGAGTGACGTGTTAATTACGTACTAACCCTAGGATTTTCGATGGGTACACTGTAAATTACTTAATGGCGGAGAATTGATTATCCTTTTCCCGAGTTCTGTTGAGGCTGAAAGTTGTTTTAACTCTTTTTTGGCTCCTTTCAGACATTTTCGAGATGAGCAATATCTGACGTGTTACTCTCTTTATCTTCTATTTTCTTCTCCGTCCCTCTGAAATCTTTCATCTACCATTCACTAGTACAACTACTGTTATTTTTCTCTGATTTAAAATTCCCCTATAGATCCATCTATCAAATTAACTTGGAGGTGGGATTTCATCCAAGGAATTGGTGGTTGACTGATGGGGAGTGAATCAAATTCTACTCCAACTACTCTTTCTGATGATAATTCACAAAATCCAGGTATTAATTATTATTTTTGTGTGTAGTTCATCTATCTTTTCAATTTGTGTTATTTATCGAGTTTCTAGGTCAGATTTATAGTATGTTTAGACATTGTTAAATAGCTGTAGTTTAAGTTTGTAATTTATAATTGTGTAGAAATTGTTCCTTCTTTTGTTGTTGTTTTAGGATGTATAATAAGAGCAAACCAAGTGTTTACTTCTGTAAAATATCATGGGTTTTAGTTGATTGTTTGATCTAGAATATTTAGTTATATCATGGGTTTTAGTTGATTGTTGATTGTAAGACCCTAAATTTCTATGTACTCTTGAGCTAAAGTTTTGTAGGTGTCATAAGATGAATCCTATCTCATCTTGCTATTTGGTTATATCTTCAGTTTTCTACATCATCATCACTTGCTTCATCTCTTAATGGTGTAAATTAAAGTTTCAAATTTATTCAACAACAAAATACACTTTTCATATATAACTAGTCTTTGGTAAAGAGTGCTAGTTAGTATAGTTTCACAACAATTGCATCATCAGTTAAGTATAATTTTGCATCAAAGTATATTTTTCTCATGAAATAGTTTTGTAATACAACACAAACTGGATGGTTTCCCCAAGATTTTAATTTACAATTTACTGTTTAGAATCGTGTACTAGTGCACACAGATTTTTTTGTTGTTGTTGTTGTCACTGAGTTGTATTAGTTTGTGGCGGGATTTGCTTTTGCCCAAGTCAAATGATGGAGAATGGCATGGGGGATTCTTTGTTGCATAATTGGATTACTATATGAGAAACACATAACTTGTTCCCGACAGAGAAACACATAACTTGTCCCAGACATATGTTATTTTGGATATTCAATTTTTTTCCCTGGATTCCAGAATCTTTATTGTACAAGGATATAATATTACCTTAACTTCAGGATCAGACCCTCTAAAACCATTGGATGGAGCTGAGCAAGGTGCACCAGGGGAAACCACAAGAATTACTTCACCTCCTTCTGTTTTTGTCAATTCAGAGCCAATAAGAGAGGATCAAGTGCAAAATGCTGTTAAATTTCTGTCACACCCAAAAGTTCGAGGTTCCCCTGTCATGTACAGGCGATCTTTTTTGGAGAAGAAGGGACTCTCGCGCGAGGAGATAGATGAAGCTTTCCGTAGAGTGCCTGTAAGCTAAATTTGTTGCCATTCAGAATATTTGGCCTTTAAACTTTATTCCTTGCTTGCACCAATGAACATGACAAAAGGAACTTTTAGTCCAGAATTCTTTACTCAAGCCACGAGCAATTTCATGATATTCTTTGTATTACAGGATCCTCCCCCACCAGCTACAACTACGCTGGCAGCTATCCCAAATAAAGGTATGAAGCTGTTAATAATTTTCCATTACAAATAATTGAGCTATGAAAGCTGGTATGGACCTTCTTATATGCTACAAGAAAAAGTCTTTTGAGCAGAATCCTTCTTGGTTACCTGGTGTGACTCTCTAATGTGTCTACTAATTTGATTATTGGTTTCAGATGGCCAGTCAACTTTACCTATCAATTCACAGCCTCATGTACAAGCACAAGCTCCACAGCCTGCAGTTCCTCCCCCTAGTGGCATGGTTTCCAAAATGCGAGCCCGATTTCACTGGTCTCATGCTATTCTTGCCATAGGCTTTCTTGCTGCTTCTGGAGCTGGCACTGCACTTGTTTTTAAGGTATCATTCAAGCTTCTCCTTAATATAACTTACTTTAGCCCTCCTGCACAAGATAATATAACCCATGCATGGATATGAATTCAGGATATGTGTATGAGTTGTAAGATGAATTTTCAGTTACTGGACTTATAAACGGCAAAATGATTAGATAAAACTCTTCATTCTTCTTCTGTAGAATGCTGTTGTCCCTAGATTGAAGTCTTGGATCCGCAAGGTCGTATTGGAAGAAGACGGTAATGACTCACTAGAGAAAAATACCTTAAAGCCAAACCCAGCAGAAGAGGCAGCAGCAGCCGCAAAAGCTGCTGCAGCTGCAGCTTCAGATGTAGCTAATGCGAGTCAGGAAATGTTGAACTCAAAACTTGAAGGTGGGTTTATCTAATGAATGATTTGAGGCTTCAGTATTGCCTATGTGTATATTTTCTCGCCAGTTACTTGAATTTGTGACCTTGGCATGTATTTCTCAGACAGAAAGTACCAAGAGGCCTTTATGAATATGATGGATGTCCAACTTGGGGAAATGAAAAACATGAGTAATGCTATCCGCAAATTGGAAAGTTCAAGGGAAGCAATTATCTCGTCAAACAACCATATAGAAGCAGTTAGATCTACATCAAGGACTGGTAAGTAATTTTATCATTTAGAGAATTTGGAGCATTTGGTAATTCCCTTGGGTTCAACAAATAAAAATATATTTAAAGACACAAGGAAAACTGGTCTTGTAGTTTGAATTTTTGAAATAACGACGAAGGAATAGCAGCAAAGTTGTCACTTCGTATTGTAGGGCTCAGTTCCTTGTGCTCTCATTTCCTGATAATCTATTCACCATTTCTTTTTTGCTGCTAATGTGCAGGACCAAGCAATACCCAGTTGATGAATTCTATGTTTGACCAAGACTATGAAACAGTCTCTTACTCAGGTTTAAAGGTAATTTTCCTAAATCTTTATAAAGGAAATAGTGAACTAAGGTTCTTATTTTTTAAGTATGGATCTACTTCTGCGCTTATCTATGTCTATTTCCTTTTCTCAGTTAGTTATTTTAATTCTATAACAATGTTCTTTTTCAGCAAGCAACAGCAAACGGCACAGCAAACATCGACCTAGGTTCAGGTTGTTTTTTCTGGCAAAAAACTTGATTTTCGTCTGATTTAGCACTAATCATTTGTTCCCAAATTTCTCACCTGTTTATGTCCTTACTCTTATATGTTACGGCCTATCTGCAGGTAGACCTCCATCAGCACCTGCCTCTACAGAGCCCTCTGTTGCACCACATCCTAAATCGTACATGGAGGTATTTATACATTTGCTCCGCTTTTATTCTGTGGTAACTGATAACTTCTCGATCTATATGACTGTGTCTTCAGTATGGAAATAAGGTAGCCACTGAGGATACTAGGCAATCATTACCATAATAGACACCAATTACTTAACTGCTTGGCTACACAACCTTTGAAAGTGATTGATTCATGTCTTGCATGTCTAAAAAGTAGAAACACATCCAACATATAGTTTGTGAACCAAGAAATCAGTCTACAAAGTCCTGGAAGCATAATATTTGATCAGATAAATAAAGAGTTACTTTCTCGATTTGAAATATCCGTCTATAATGAGTGTGAATTACAATTTTTTTGTGTTGCAGATCATGGAAATGATACAACGAGGGGAGAAACCTCCTGGAATCAAGGTAAACACCATGTGCCCTTCGGTTTTCCTTGTTCGTAATTGACCAAAATTTCTATAAGAAGTTAACGTAATCCTTTCTTTTTTCCCGGCTGGGAATTGTAGGAGATCAATGATTTACCTCCAAACCCTAATCAGCCCCCATCTAATCCTCGGTTAGCTCCTAGAGTCAAGGTTTGTCTTCTGAGTTGTTTATCGTATTCTCTTTCCTGATTATCAGTTCAATCATCACATTCAAAAAATTTAAAATTTAAATGGATTACCCGACTTTTCTTCAGCCCATGACGTCAATTTAATTGCTAACTAGGGTTTTTTCCGTGCTGTGTCTTTCTTATCTACAGCCATGGGAAACAGCTCAAGTCCAAAATGGATCATACTATATTGAGGGTTCAAACTTGAGGTCACAAGCTAACTTGCCCACATCTCAGTTAAATGGTGATGGTATGGAGCCTTCATGGCAGCGGAAAAATGTCAGGATCTCAGAATACGAAGCTGAAGATGAATCAAAATCATCCTACCGTGCACCGGCCACTGAGCAGGTGGTTAGGCGTGCATGGGTTCCTCCACAACCCCCACCTATTGCCATGGCTGAAGCAGCAACAGCAATTAGACAGCCAAAACAAATAATTCAACCAGAGCGATCAGATGAGGAAAAGCTGATTGCGCACCCTTCGGTTGAGGTCGATGAGTTGCAGAGGATCACAAAATTAGCTGAATCCGGGGGACAAGTTGAGATCAATGAGGTTAATGCAGATGAATCTCTATCTGTAGTTCGAGGAGACCAAGAGGTTGATGGTATTGAGGCTATGTGATAATCAGATGGAATTGTGAAATCTCAGCTGATTTTGATGTGAGAAATACAACCCTTTATGTATTAACAGCAATAAATAGGGATAGGGAAATAGATCATTCTTTCTCATGGTCTGATCTTAGTTTCAGAATATTGATGTTATGTAGTAGTAATAAATGTGTCGGATTGTTATCTGATGCTCATTTTACTGGGGTTTGCGTAAATGTGCGTCCATGATAGAGGTTCACTAGAAAAGGTGGTTCGACTAAGTGATACCCACCGGACTTTATTACTAAAAATGTTTTTGTTATTTACTAAAAACCATTGGTGCTCCAACGCCGTCGGCACAAAAAAGAAAAGTAAATTAGTAGTATTACAGAGCTTATTAGAAAAGAAAAAGTAGTAGTATTACAGAAAAGCCAGCATCCCCAAAACGTCACGTCTCTTTGTCATGCTCAATTGCTCATAGTCATTTTCCATGGCTCATCTTTTTTCTCCCACTCCTTTAATGCCTCTTCGATATCACGAGGCGTCTGTAATTAAAGGTTTTTGCACAAGCGAACTATGGAAGTCTCAGTTCCCAATCCCATCAAGCTATCTTTCTACTATAGAATTGCTGATCAGCTTATTACCCAGGTTTTTTTTTTGTTTTTTGTTTTTTTCATTTTTTAGTTTTGACTGAAAATTTTCATTCCGTTGATATAATTTTGTGTGTGTGTGTGTTTTTTTTTCCCGAAGGCAAATCAGTGTAGAAATGAAAAGAAGATAACTGATCTTTACTGGACTATCAACAGATACTGCAGGTACATGCGTCTCTTTATTCATTTTGTTTTCTTTATTCATTTTTGTTTTCTTTATCGAATAGTGAAGACGGAAATTTGATCACAAATGTTCATGTATATTTGTTTATTGTAGCGTTTTTGGGCAGTATATATATGCTGTTAATTTTCTGCACTGTTTGTGTCCAGTTTTATGTAAAACTGTTATTGTTCTAGCACATTTTGAATCATTTGGGTAAAATAGTATCTTTATCGGTCGAATGAAAGTGTGTTTGTTCTCTATGTGCAGTTTGATTTCTGTTATAGCTCGACACCAAAGTTATTCGACCTACTCTTCTGAAGAAAAGCTTCATCATACTAAGGTATAAAATTACTTCATCAAAGTTATTATAAAATTACTGTAATGGGAAAATAGGTACTTTTTTTTTTTTTGATTGTGTGGTTTGAGATTATTCCATTATTGATTCTCTTTTTCACTGAAATGTGGAATTCTTGGATAATAATTGGGTCAGATATGCGAGGAGTTCACCAAAGAATTGGAACTTCTGAAACCTCAACTGGGGTTTATCTCTTTGAGTGAACGTGATCACTCCCAGCCAAACTGTGATCAGAGGTATTAACTTAACTTTTTTTCTGTATGATTTGCTCTTTGGGGTACTGAATGTTTGAAACTAAAAAACCAGTATCACTATAAATAGTGCTTATTTTCTACGCCATATTCCTATTTCAGCAATGTCGGTAAGGGAAATATTGGGTTAACATCTGCTACTACAGGGGAGTCTTGCAGAAGTTGCATATTACCTTCTTCAACCTTCTCAAACACAGAGACTGTCTGCATCGTCAATATTCATCTTGTTACTCAATCTTTCCCCTCTCCTGCTCTTTCATTCGTGCATGAT
Source organism: Papaver bracteatum (assembly GCA_023529315.1). Lineage (NCBI taxonomy): Eukaryota > Viridiplantae > Streptophyta > Magnoliopsida > Ranunculales > Papaveraceae > Papaver > Papaver bracteatum. The sequence continues at coordinate 1,634,329 of JAJJWX010002300.1, forward strand.
ATGCCCTGTGGTTCCGGTGTATCTCACGTCGATATTGCTGATTCGACCCGCGAGTATTCAAGATATTCTTACCAAGACATACACATTGTAACAACTAAAATTCTATGTAGTTTAATAAGCTTTCAAGGTTCCTTCCTAGAATTCTTGCCTAATGGATGTCCTCTTTAGTGAATGATGGGTGAATACTTTTTAACTCCCCAGTCAGCAAGATTGATGGATGATTTTATGGAACTTGCTAGTGACAACACAAAACAGGATGTGGAGACCTGTGGTATTCTTGGTGCTTTTCTTGTAAGATTTCGACACTTTCACATGGATCCCAAGCTTAAATTGATACATTTCCACTGTTTGCAAGAGCTAGGATGGTTGAGTTTCAGAAGTACTCGAGTGATTAACTGCTTTCTGTTTCCTATGTACAGAAGGACAATATATTTTATGTGACCACTTTGATAATACCTAAGCAGGAGGCAACTTCCAGTTCGGTAAGCTCCCAAGAAGTTCCCTGTTCTGTCTCTGCAATATATATCACCATTTCTTCAAAGTGGCTGAAATTTTTATCGACTAACCAATCCATTGATTATAATGGCAGTGCCAGGCGAGGAATGAGGAAGAGATCTTTGCCATACAAGATGAGCATTCCCTCTTTTCTCTCGGATGGATCCATGTAGGTACCTGTAGCTTAGTCCATTCATGGTTGGTTGTACTTTATCCTTATCGAATCTTTTTCAATTTTCAGACACACCCTTCTCAAACCTGTTTTATGTCATCCATCGATCTACACACTCAGTACTCCTATCAGGTAACTGACATGTTGGTGTTTTATAGTTCTTTAGATGCTGTGATTGTGCATAGGGAGCTATTTACACGCTGTATTGGTTGTGGCCAGGTCATGCTCCCTGAAGCAGTTGCTATAGTCATGGCTCCAACAGATCCCTCAAGGTGCGCTTGTGTTATACCGTACTGTATTTATCAGCTATATAAGGTTGCTGAGATGTGTTCATGCTGTGCGTGGTCCAAGATCTATTTTATTAGTGATCCATGACGATGACGCTATATAATAATGAGTTGCATACCCTGAAACTAACATACCATGTTCTCCCACAGGAACTATGGTATATTTCGACTATCCAACCCGGGAGGCATTAATGTCATCAGGGAGTGCGAAGAGAGAGGTTTTCATTCTCATCGAGAACCATCAGATGGAAGTCCCATTTACGAGGAGTGCTCCAATGTCTATATCAACCCAAATCTCAGGTTGGAAATTTTTGATCTACGCTGATTCCAGGACAACTTGAATGTGAAAGGAAGTGTGTAGCTCGGTTAGTCCGGAGCTCCATAAGAACCAACAAAGAAGGCTAAGCAAGGATTTTCACCTATTTTTTCGCTATTGCAATTATGTTTGCTTGTGTACATGCGACTTCTCACTTGCCTCTTTCCTGAACTGCCTAACAAATAGTAAGATAACATAATCGTTTATTTGTTGATGTATTACAGTTCGCATTTCGACTTGTAGATGGGTATATGACTACTCAAGATTGTATGCGAATGAGAATCAGGCTTCTGAATTTAACTATGTAAGTGTGCCAATAATAGCAAACATAATGTTCAGATTAATGTTGGATCACACCCACTTCTTATCTTTTAAAGATAAAGCATCTCAAAGGAATGCTTTCTTCAAACGTGTGAAAGAGGAAATCCAAACAGTTGGGCATCTCAAAACTTGTAAATGGTTCGACGTGAATCCGTTATGCTTTGGTTCGACGTGAATCCGTCCGGCATACTACAATCAACAAAGGAACTGAAGTTGAAACTTCTGCAATGGCAACCCGTCGTCAATACAACATTAAAGATAAGTCTGCCACCTGCACTCATTGTAATAAACGTGGTCATACCAAAGACAGCTGCTTTGAGGTTGTCGGGTATCCAGATTGGTGGGATAAACGCGATCCCAAGAAAAAGAATTTCGCATCAGCAGCACATGTGGTTAGCAACCTAACCTCCGCTATGGAAACAACCAATGGTAAGGTTTTTAATGTTTCGCAAGTTGTTCCTAATAGCTCATGGATAATTGATTCAGGTTGCACAGACCATATGACTTTTGATTCCAGACAGGTTTCTCCTCTTAAAACATCCATACACAACTCCGTTTGCACAGCAGATGGATCTTTGGCTCTAGTAATTGGAGAACAATCATTAAATCTTACTGATACATTGAGTCTAGATTCCGTTTTAGTCGTTCCCTCTCTAAATTATAATCTATTATCAGTTTCCCAAATTACTAAAGTCTTACATTGTGTTGTTATCTTTTGGCCTAATTATTGTGTGTTTAAGGACATTCGAACACGGCGGACGATTGGATTTGGGGTTAGAAGAGGAAAGCTATACTATCTAGATTTGGCGTCAAAAAGTTCAGAAAGATTATCTAATGCTCTAGTTGTGAATGGTACTCAGGGGGAGAAGGAGAAATCACAAATTTGGTTAGGGCATGCTTCTTTTGGCTACTTAAAAAGGCTATTTCATAGTTTATTTTCAAAGATTGATGTTTCTAGTTTTCAATGTAAAGAATGTGAACTAGCTAAAAGCCATCGTACTTCATTTCCATCAAGTTTAAATAAAAGTCCTATTCCATTCATGATTATTCATTCTGATGTTTGGGGGCCGTCTAAAGTTAACACTCTTGGTAGCGCCCGATGGTTCGTCACCTTTATTGATGATTGCACTAGGATGACATGGGCTTGCTTGATGAAATCAAAAGATGAAGTGAATAATTTATTTCAGAGGTTTCACAAAGTAGTCAACACACAATACAATACAAAGATTCAAGTTCTTCGAAGTGACAACGGAGGCGAATATTTAAGTACTGATTTTCAACATTATTTAAGAGAATGTGGTATTGTTCATCAGACAACTTGTTCTAATACTCCTCAACAGAATGGGGTAGCTGAAAGAAAAAACCGTCACTTGCTTGAAGTTGTGCGCGCTTCATTAATATCAGCTCATATGTCGTTAACTTATTGGGGTGAAGCTCTTGCCTCTGCAGCATATGTGATCAACCGTACACCTTCTAGCACTATCATTTTTCAGACACCATTTCAAGCTCTCAGTGAGGCAACAGTTTCACCAACAGTTCCAAACTTGCCTCCACGTATATTTGGTTGTGTATTTTTTGTGCACTTACACAAGAACCAACGGAGCAAGTTATCTCCCCGAGATTTAAGATGTGTCTTCGTAGGATATGCTGCAAGTCAGAAAGGATATAGGTGCTACCATCCTCCAACTAAACGAATGTACATCACATTGGATGTTAAGTTTCACGAACACGTGATGTATTACTCGAAGTCTGAACTTCAGGGGGAGTATGAAAAAGAAATTCAGACTCTTGACTATGAAGAAGACATAATCGAAGATGTTGTGATAGAAATTCCAAAAGAACAGAAAGTTAGTGAGGAAGAAATTAATGCGGATGGTGAAATTGAAGCTATAAATGAAGTTGAAGAAGATGGATCGAGAAAATAATGCGAGATGAAGTTGTAGAAGATAATGCGAGATGGATCACCAACCCCAATCCAACCGTTCGTTGAAGATGTTCTTGAACACGCAAAGAAACAATTGCTTTAACGTCGCAATAGAGGTATCCATAAAACCATGTATGAACCTGATATTTCATCAAAAGCTAAATATCCCATGAGTAATTATGTCTCTAATCACCGTCTGACCGAATCAAATAAGTCATTTGTGAATCAGTTATCTACTGTAGTTATTCCTAACAGCTTGCGGGAAGCATTATCTGATCCAAAATGGAGGGAAGCTATGATCGAGGAGATGAAATCCTTACAAGAAAATAATACTTGGGACATGGTTGAATGTCCAGAAGGAAAGAAAGTCGTGGGATGTCTCTGGGTTTTTATAGTTAAATACAAGGCAAATGGTGAAATTGAACGCTTTAAGGCAAGATTGGTTGCAAAAGGGTATAGCCAGACTTATGGTGTAGATTATAATGAGACATTCACACCTGTAGATAAAATGAATACAGTGCGAGTCTTGTTGTCTCTTGATGCAAATTTGGGCTGGTCATTGCAACAGTTTGATGTCAAGAACGCCTTTTTACATGGAGAATTGTCCGAAGAAGTGTATATGCAGCTTCCACCAGGAATGATGGAGTCAGAGTTGCATAACAGAAAAGTTTGCAGGTTAAACAAGTCATTGTACGGTCTGAAACAATCTCCGAGAGCATGGTTTGGAAGATTTACCAAGTCTATGAGAGCATTTGGTTATCGCAAGGCAAATTCAGATCATACTTTATTCTTAAATAGAAATCGAGGTAAGATTACATCTCTAATCATATATGTAGATGACATGATAGTTACAGGAGATGATCCAGAAGAAAGAAAGGCTCTCCAAAATTATCTATCAAGTGAATTTCAGATGAAAGATCTTGCTTCTTTAAAATACTTCCTTGGAATTGAAGTGTCTCGATCAACAGAAGGAATCTTCTTGTCACAAAGAAAATATGCCCTTGATTTGTTGGAGGAAACGGGTATATCAGCGTGTCAACCTGTAGATACACCAGTAGAGCCAGGTTTGAAATTATGTTCGGATGTCAACCAAGTACCTGTTGATAAAGGAAGATACTAAAGTCTCGTGGGTAGACTAATGTACTTGGCACATACAAGACCTGATCTTGCATATGCTTTGAGTATTGTTAGTCAATTCATGCATAATCCTGGAGAAACACATATGAATGCGGTAATGCGAATCCTAAGATACACAAGTCCGCTCCAGGAAAAGGGATCTTGTTTAAAAGAGGTAAAGACTTCAAAAGTATGGACGCATATCCGATTCGACTATGGTGGGTCATACGATGATATCAGGTCTACTTCAGGATATTTTACCTTCGTTGGGGGTAATCTTGTTACATGGAGAAGCAAGAAACAAGGAGTTGTTTCACGATCAAGTGCGGTTTGAATGGCGATGTATGGCGCTGGGTATCTGCGAAGTGATGTGGTTAAAACGTCTGCTAACTGAATTGGGGTATCCTCCTAGGAAACCAATTCGTGTGTACTGTGATAACAAAGCGGCGTGTGATATTGCACACAATCCAGTTCATCATGATCGCACAAAACATGTGGATATAGATAGGTTCTTCATTAAAGAAAAGTTGGATAATGAGATCGTGGAGTTGCCTAGAATTAGATCGGAAGATCAGGTAGCTGATATTTTAACTAAAGCAGTTCCAAGTAAGGTATTTCTGAAGTTTGTTGGCAAGCTAGGCATGAGCGACATATATGCACCAGCTTGAGGGGGAGTGTTGAATCCTACTCATTCACCTACCACTTCTCACCTACCACTTCACCCACCCATTCACCTACCCATTTACCTACCACTTCACCTACCCCTTTACCTACCACTTCACCTATCACTTCACCTACCCCTTTGTACTCTATATATAGTCACTTCTCTTTGTAAAAGAATATCATCAAAAATATATCAAATACATTGTATTCTTGTTATCTAAAAACTCAATCAATGAATCTCTCTATTTTGGTTCAATCTTAATAGAATTCTCTGAACATTTTTATATTTATAAGAGTTCAATTCTTCAGTATAATAAGTACAACAAAATTCAGAGCCGCATAGCAAAATTTAGAACACATAGAACACCTTTGCTTTCTAAGGTGACCTACATACCGAGGAATATTCAGAAAGACAACTGGGGACTAGAAGAGCCAGGGGGTCCTGAAGTGAAAATTACAACATATAGAATGTTGCGCTAAAACTTTGCGGAAGCGATTTGCACAGCTACAAACGGTACTCCATAATATTGTCAAGAACACAAACTAAAGAAGAAAAGAGACGAGAATTCACGTGGTTCGGCAAGTTGCGTACATACACGGGAAGAACAAGAGATTCATATATTATCACAAGGGAGAATACATATAAACCTTAAGAGAGAAAGAAGAATTTTTTGGTGATGTTCATTTGCTTTATCTAATGGCCTATTTACACTAGTTAGCTAAGCCACCAAGTGCCAACTCCAAATTGAGTTCTACTTCCTTAGCCTACAATCTAGAACTAGCCTACAATTGGACTTCCTTAGTTTTCAAACTAGGACTCAAAGACCTACCTTGTTTGAATGCATGAATTTACAAGTGTGAAAGGGAAAGCTATGGAACTCTTCCACCAACCAATATTTTTCACATGGTTTTATTCCCACATACCTACTAGCCACCATCCAAACATGGTTATTAGAGTTCCAAACAAAATTGGAATCTCAACAACCCCTTATTCTAGAATCATCTAGAATTGTAGGCACCGTCCAACAATTCTCCACCTCGGATCATGCATTCATGCATGAGACGATCAATACAAGAAATCTCCTTCGTCTTCCAGCGTCGATTTCGCCATAGGCTGCCTACGTATCCTCTGCAAGGAATCAAACTGACGGTAGTTCACACAATGGTCTTGCAATAAGGCCTCAACCAGGTTCCTAAGAACCTCTACCCCAAAGGGTATCACCAAACCGGAAGAATGTGGATCAATTTCGAGCAATGACGAAACTTGACCCCGGATACTACTTTAGTTAACATATCAGCTGGATTGTCTTTGGTATCGATCTTCACAAGTAGAATGTCTTCTTCTTCCAGAATTTCTCTAACAAAGTGAAATTGAACATCTATATGTTTGGTTCTGGCATGATGAACTTGATTCTTAGCCAAGTAAATTGCACTAAGACTATCACAATGCACATGCAGCTGTTCATGCACAACACCCAAGTCATCTAGCAAACCTTGTAACCATATAGCCTCCTTAAATGCCTCTGTCACTACCATATACTCCGCTTCAATAGTTGAGAGAGCCACAGTAGACTGCAAAATCGATCTCCAACTAACCGGTGCCCCAGCCAAAGTAAATACATACCCTGTAGTTGAACGCCTTTTGTCCAAATCACCAAAGATAGTCAGAATCCACATAACCAACACACAACTGATTGTTTCCATCTTCCTTCACAAACTCCAAGCCAACATCAACAGTACCATAAAGATACCTCAAAATCCATTTCACAGCTTTCCAATGTCCTTTACCAGGATTATGCATATAACGGATGATCATACTTACTGCATGTGAAATATCCGGCCTTGTACATACCATCGCATACATCAAGCTACCAACAACACTAGCATATGAGACTTGGGCCATATACTCACGCTCTTCTTCAGTAGTAGGAGACATATCAGAACTCAACTTGAAATGAGGACCAAGGGGAGTACTTACAGATTTAGTTCCTTCGCAGATACCAAATTTCTGTAACACTTTCTTCAAGTATGCCTTCTAAGACAAACAAACTTTACCCTTCTCTCTGTCACGTTGAATCTCCATGCCAACAATCTTCTTAGCTTCTCCTAGATCTTTAATCTCGAACTCAGTTGACAATTTCTGCTTCAAATTATCAATCTCTTTCTTGTTATTCGATGTTATCAGCATATCATCGACATACAAGAGAAAATATATGAAAGACCCATCACGTAGCTTCTTGAAGTATACACAATGGTCATAGTGACTTCTTGTGTATGTCTGTCCAATCATAAACTGATCAAATCGCTTGTACCACTGTCTTGGAGACTGCTTCATCCCATACAACGATTTTTTCAGGTTGCATACACAATCTTCTTTTCCAGCAACTTTGAACCCACTCGGCTGAGTCATATGGATCTCCTCTTCTAGATCACCATGTAAGAACGCCGTCTTGACATCTAGCTGAACTAGGTCTAAATCATACTGTGCTACCAAGGACAACAAAATTCGGATTGATGAGTGTTTCACAACTAGAGAGAACACCTCATTGTGGTCAATCCCTTCTCTTTGGGCATAACCTTTCGCAACTAACCTTTCCTTGTAGCGTACTTGATTTACCTGAGATCCTTATTTCTTAGCATATACCCATTTGCACCCAATGGCCTTCTTACCGTTCGGAAGCTTCGTAAGAACCCATGTGTCATTCTTGTAAAGAGACTCCATCTCATCCTGCATAGCAACTTCCCATTCTTGACGCTCTACACTTTGTATAGCTTCAAAATAGGCATTTGGAATGCCTTCTTCAATAGTTGGTAATGCATAAGCTATAAAATCATTCATCCAACCAGATTTCCTGGTTTGTCTTCTCGTTTCTTTGGTTGCTATGGTCTCAGTGACCGTAGCTTCTGTATCTTCCACTACTTCATGTTCCTCTTCATCCAGATCGTCACTATCATTTGGAACTTCAGTATTTTCCTCCCTTGTAGACGCCACGCCTTCGGAAGTATTCGTAAAAGATACATACTTAGCTGGAATTAGTGGAGTTGCATCAATCTCCATCTGCTGCAAAGGTTCACTGGTACCAGTGCTTCTGTTCTCCACCTACCGAGAACCCCAAGACTTCACCATAGACGCTTCATCAAATGTAACGTCTCTACTCATGACTATCTTCTTCTCAAATGGATTCCAAATTTTGAACCCTTTAACTCCTTTCTTCACACCCATAAAGATCCCTTTAACAACACGACAATCAAGCTTGTTTTCACTAACATGATACCAAGCAGGGCAACCAAAGATATGAATTGAGTCATAATCATAAGCTGGTTTACCATACCACTTCTCCATCGGAGTTTTACCTTGTAACGCTGCTGATGGCAACCTATTAATGAGGAAGCACGCATATGTAACTGCCTCAGCCCAAAACGCTTTACCTAATACAACATTAGATAACATACATCGTACCCTCTCCAGCAAAGTATGATTCATGCGTTCAGCTACCCCATTTTGTTGCGGTGTCTTCTTAACTGTGAAGTGCCTCTGTATTCCCTCATCCTGACATACTTGCAAGAATGGATCACTTTTGTACTCTCCACCATTGTCCGAACGTAGTACCTTGATCTTTCCGCAGTTTGAGTCTCAGTTGCCTTTTTCCACCTCACAAAGACTTCTAGGACTTCATCCTTATGCCTCATGGTGTACACCCATACGCGCCTAGAATAGTCATCAATAAAAGACACGAACCAATGTTTCCCTCCCAATGATGCATTCTTGGAGGGACCCCAAACATCTGAGTGAACATAATCAAGAACTCCACTAGTGTTGTGGATTGTTGTGCCAAAGCTTGTTCTTGTCTTCTTGCCTTTCATACAATGTTCAAAAAACTCTAATTTGCAGGCAATAGCACCTTTCAATAATTCTTGACGAATTAAAGAATGTAATGACTTATCACCAGGATGTGCAAGCCGCATATGACATAACTTCGTGGTCTCCATAGCTGCAGCCTCGATGTGTTCTGAAATAGACACATCTCCCGTTATTGTACTCCCAGTTAAGTAGTACAAGTTATGATGCCTTGTGCCCTTCATGATTACCAACGATCCAACGATCACCTATAGAATGCCATTTTCAGCGACTAACTTGTAGCCCTTATCTTCCAAAGTTCCGAGCGAAATCAGATTCTTCTTCACAGCAGGCGTGAACCTTACTTCCTTCAGCTCCCGAACCATACCATCATGCATCTTGAATCGACCAATCCCAATCACCCTGCAGGTGTGATTATTCCACATACGCACTTCTCCATCAAACTCTTCAAAGTATGAGAACCAGTCCCGATGAGGACAAATATGATAGGTAGCACCAGAAACTAATACCCAAGTACCGTTAGTTACGATAAAAGTTGATGGTATCACAGTCAGCGAGAAATCTGAAGCTTCAACTAAATCTTCACTTGCCTTAGCAATGTTCACCTCGTTGTTGTCCCTTTCTCGATCCTTACGCTTGGTACAATCCTTAGCCCAATGGCCAAAGTCATGACACCATGCACATTCATCCTTCTGCAGACGCGCTATTGACTTTGAACGCCCATTAACTTTGCCACGATCACCGGTCTTCTTTCTTCTGTCTGTTGAACGACCTCTTGCAAGAAGCAAGTCACTGTTAGCTTCACTTGACAGGTTTTCACGGTCCATCTTCCTGAATTCCTCACTACGCAATGCTATAGTGACCTCGGCGTATGTCATATTATCATTTCCGTGCATTAAAGCTTTAATCACGGGTTCATACCTTTCAGGAAGAGAGTTTATCAGACACAAAGCTTGTTCCTCGTCGTTGATCTTCTCATCGTAGTTAACCAGCTCAGCAAGAAGTTTATTATATGAATCTAGGTGCTCAGTTAGGGTTGCACCTCTCTTCATGTAATAGCGATACAAATTCCTTTTAAGATGTATCCTATTTGCCACGTTCTTCACAAGGCATTCCTTCTCTAGATTTTCCCAGATATCCTTTGCTGAAGTTTCGCGCTGATAATTAACTCTTACTGCTGTTGCTAAACACCCTCGAATCGAACCAAGACATAATTTATTCATCTTGTTCCACTGCTTGTCAGACATCTCCGCTGGCCGACCTTCTAGAGCTTCTTATAGGTCAAGATGAACAAGAGCAACCATTACGTCCGTTCTCCATAAACCAAAGTTATTGGTTCCGGTGAACTTTTCAACCTTCAGTTGTGATATATGAGAATGAAGCATTTCTTCTTTTGTTTTTTTATCTTTATTTGTGGACTCCGAATGTTCTCCTTCATGATCGTTCGGATCAACTGGTTTATCCCCGTCAACCATTGTTCTCAAACAACCAGATATAAATAAAAAACAAAACCTTTGAGATTAGTATTACCTCAAGCAATCTTCAGAAAAAATACCTTCACTTCAACTGCAATCTGAGTACCCGTATCCAAGAGCGTAACCTTGCTCTGATACCAATTGTTGCGCTAAAACCTTGCGGAAGCGATTTGCACAGCTACAAACGGTACTCCATAATATTGTCAAGAACACAAACTAAAGAAGAAAAGAGACGAGAATTTACGTGGTTCGGCAAGTTGCGTACATACACGGGAAGAACAAGAGATTCATATATTATCACAAGGGAGAATACATATAAACCTTAAGAGAGAAAGAAGAATTTTTTGGTGATGTTCATTTGCTTTATCTAATGGCCTATTTACACTAGTTAGCTAAGCCACCAAGTGCCAACTCCAAATTGAGTTCTACTTCCTTAGCCTACAATCTAGAACTAGCCTACAATTGGACTTCCTTAGTTTTCAAACTAGGACTCAAAGACCTACCTTGTTTGAATGCATGAATTTACAAGTGTGAAAGGGAAATCTATGGAACTCTTCCACCAACCAATATTTTTCACATGGTTTTATTCCCACATACCTACTAGCCACCATCCAAACATGGTTATTAGAGTTCCAAACAAAATTGGAATCTCAACAACCCCTTATTCTAGAATCATCTAGAATTGTAGGCACCGTCCAACAATTCTCCACCTCGGATCATGCATTCATGCATGAGACGATCAATACAAGAAATCTCCTTCGTCTTCCAGCGTCGATTTCGCCATAGGCTGCCTACGTATCCTCTGCAAGGAATCAAACTGACGGTAGTTCACACAATGGTCTTGCAATAAGGCCTCAACCAGGTTCCTAAGAACCTCTACCCCAAAGGGTATCACCAAACCGGAAGAATGTGGATCAATTTCGAGCAATGACGAAACTTGACCCCGGATACTACTTTAGTTAACATATCAGTTGGATTGTCTTTGGTATCGATCTTCACAAGTAGAATGTCTTCTTCTTCCAGAATTTCTCTAACAAAGTGAAATTGAACATCTATATGTTTGGTTCTGGCATGATGAACTTGATTCTTAGCCAAGTAAATTGCACTAAGACTATCACAATGCACATGCAGCTGTTCATGCACAACACCCAAGTCATCTAGCAAACCTTGTAACCATATAGCCTCCTTAAATGCCTCTGTCACTACCATATACTCCGCTTCAATAGTTGAGAGAGCCACAGTAGACTGCAAAATCGATCTCCAACTAACCGGTGCCCCAGCCAAAGTAAATACATACCCTGTAGTTGAACGCCTTTTGTCCAAATCACCAGCATAGTCAGAATCCACATAACCAACACACAACTGATTGTTTCCATCTTCCTTCACAAACTCCAAGCCAACATCAACAGTACCATAAAGATACCTCAAAATCCATTTCACAGCTTTCCAATGTCCTTTACCAGGATTATGCATATAACGGATGATCATACTTACTGCATGTGAAATATCCGGCCTTGTACATACCATCGCATACATCAAGCTACCAACAACACTAGCATATGAGACTTGGGCCATATACTCACGCTCTTCTTCAGTAGTAGGAGACATATCAGAACTCAACTTGAAATGAGGACCAAGGGGAGTACTTACAGATTTAGTTCCTTCGCAGATACCAAATTTTTGTAACACTTTCTTCAAGTATGCCTTTTAAGACAAACAAACTTTACCCTTCTCTCTGTCACGTTGAATCTCCATGCCAACAATCTTCTTAGCTTCTCCTAGATCTTTAATCTCGAACTCAGTTGACAATTTCTGCTTCAAATTATCAATCTCTTTCTTGTTATTCGATGTTATCAGCATATCATCGACATACAAGAGAAAATATATGAAAGACCCATCACATAGCTTCTTGAAGTATACACAATGGTCATAGTGACTTCTTGTGTATGTCTGTCCAATCATAAACTGATCAAATCGCTTGTACCACTGTCCTGGAGACTGCTTCATCCCATACAACGATTTTTTCAGGTTGCATACACAATCTTCTTTTCCAGCAACTTTGAACCCACTCGGCTGAGTCATATAGATCTCCTCTTCTAGATCACCATGTAAGAACGCCGTCTTGACATCTAGCTGAACTAGGTCTAAATCATACTGTGCTACCAAGGCCAACAAAATTCGGATTGATGAGTGTTTCACAACTGGAGAGAACACCTCATTGTGGTCAATCCCTTCTCTTTGGGCATAACCTTTCGCAACTAACCTTGCCTTGTAGCGTACTTGATTCACCTGAGATCCTTATTTCTTAGCATATACCCATTTGCACCCAATGGCCTTCTTACCGTTCGGAATCTTCGTAAGAACCCATGTGTCATTCTTGTAAAGAGACTCCATCTCATCCTGCATAGCAGCTTCCCATTCTTGATCTCTACACTGTGTATAGCTTCAAAATAGGTATTTGGAATGCCTTCTTCAATAGCTGGTAATGCATAAGCTATAAAATCATTCATCCAACCAGATTTCCTGGTTTGTCTTCTCGGTTTGCTGGTTGCTATGGTCTCAGTGACCGTAGCTTCTGTATCTTCCACTACTTCATGTTCCTCTTCATCCAGATCGTCACTATCATTTGGAACTTCAGTATTTTCCTCCCTTGTAGACGCCACGCCTTCGAAAGTATTCGTAAAAGATACATACTTAGCTGGAATTAGTGAAGTTGCATCAATCTCCATCTGCTGCAAAGGTTCACTGGTACCGGTGCTTCTGTTCTCCACCTGCCGAGAACCCCAAGAGTTCACCATAGACGCTTCATCAAATGTAACGTCTCTACTCATGACTATCTTCTTCTCAATTGGATTCCAAATTTTGAACCCTTTAACTCCTTTCTTCACACCCATAAATATCCCTTTAACAGCACGGCTATCAAGCTTGTTTTCACTAACATGATACCAAGCAGGGCAACCAAAGATATGAATTGAGTCATAATCATAATCTGGTTTACCATACCACTTCGCCATCGGAGTTTTACCTTCTAACGCTGCTGATGGCAACCTATTAATGAGGAAGCACGCATATGTAACTGCCTCATCCCAAAACGCTTTACCTAATCCAGCATTAGATAGCATGCATCGTACCTTCTCCAGCAAAGTACGATTCATGCGTTCAGCTACCCCATTTTGTTGCGGTGTCTTCTTAACTGTGAAGTGCCTCTGTATTCCCTCATCCTGACATACTTGCAAGAATGGATCACTTTTGTACTCTCCACCATTATCCGAACGTAGTACCTTGATCTTTCTGCCAGTTTGAGTCTCAGTTGCCTTTTTCCACCTCACAAAGACTTCTAGGAGCCTCATGGTGTACATCCATACGCGCCTAGAATAGTCATCAATAAAAGACACGAACCAATGTTTCCCTCCCAATGATGCATTCTTGGAGGGACCCCAAACATCTGAGTGAACATAATCAAGAACTCCACTAGTGTTGTGGATTGCTGTGCCAAAGCTTGTTCTTGTCTTCTTGCCTTTCACACAATGTTCACAAAACTCTAATTTGCAGGCAATAGCACCTTTCAATAATTCTTGACGAATTAAAGAATGTAATGACTTATCACCAGGATGTGCAAGCCGCATATGACATAACTTCGTGGTCTCCATAGCTGCAGTCTCGATGTGTTCTGAAATAGACACATCTCCCGTTATTGTACTCCCAGTTAAGTAGTACAAGTTATGATGCCTTGTGCCCTTCATGATTACCAACGATCCAACGATCACCTTTAGAATGGCATTTTCAGCGACTAACTTGTAGCCCTTAGCTTCCAAAGTTCCGAGCGAAATCAGATTCTTCTTCATAGCAGGCGCGAACCTTACTTCCTTCAGCTCCCGAACCATACCATCATGCATCTTGAATCGAATACTACCAATCCCAATCACCCTGCAGGTGTGATTATTCCCCATACGCACTTCTCCATCAAACTCTTCAAAGTATAAGAACCAGTCCCGATGAGGACAAATATGATAAGTAGCACCAGAATCTAATACCCACGTCATCGTCGATTCACGATAAAAGTTGATGGTATCACAGTCAGCGAGAAATCTGAAGCTTCAACTAAATCTTCACTTGCCTTAGCAATGTTCACCTCGTTGTTGTCCCTTTCTCGATCCTTACGCTTGGTACAATCCTTAGCCCAATTGCCAAAGTCATGACACCATGCACATTCATCCTTCTGCAGACGCGCTCTTGACTTTGAACGCCCTTTAACTTTGCCACGATCACCAGTCTTCTTTCTTCTGTCTGTTGAACGACCTCTTGCAAGAAGCAAGTCACTGTTAGCTTCACTTGACAGATCTTCACGGTCCATCTTCCTGAATTCCTCACTACGCAATGCTATAGTGACCTCGGTGTATGTCATCTTATCCTTGCCGTGCAGTAAAGCTTTAATCACGGGTTCATACCTTTCAGGAAGAGATTTTATCAGACACAAAGCTTGTTCCTCGTCGTTGATCTTCTCATCGTAGTTAACCAGCTCAGCAAGAAGTTTATTATATGAATCTAGGTGCTCAGTTAGGGTTGCACCTCTCTTCATGTAATAGCGATACAAATTCCTTTTAAGATGTATCCTATTTGCCACGTTCTTCACAAGGCATTCCTTCTCTAGCTTTTCCCAGAGATCCTTTGCTGAAGTTTCGCGCTGATAATTAACTCTTACTGCTGTTGCTAAACACCCTCGAATCGAACCAAGACATAATTTATTCATCTTGTTCCACTGCTTGTCAGACATCTCCGCTGGCCGACCTTCTAGAGCTTCTTCTAGGTCAAGATGAACAAGAGCATCCATTACGTTCGTTCTCCATAAACTAAAGTTGTTGGTTCCGGTGAACTTTTCAACCTTTAGTTGTGATCTATGAGAATGAAGTATTTCTTCTTTTGTTTCTTTATCTTTATTTGTGGACTCCGAATGTTCTCCTTCATGATCGTTCGGATCAATTGGTTTATCCCCGTCAACCATTGTTCTCAAACAACCAAATATAGATAAAAAACAGAACCTTTGAGATTAGTATTACCTCAAGCAATCTTCAGAAAAAATACCTTCACTTCAACTGCAATCTGAGTACCCGTATCCAAGAGCGTAAACTTGCTCTGATACCAATTGTTGCGCTAAAACCTTGCGGAAGCGATTTGCACAGCTACAAACGGTACTCCATAATATACTCCATAATATTGTCAAGAACACAAACTAAAGAAGAAAAGAGACGAGAATTTACGTGGTTCGGCAAGTTGCCTACATCCACGGGAAGAGCAAGAGATTCATATATTATCACAAGGGAGAATACATATAAACCTTAAGAGAGAAAGAATTTTTTTTTGGTGATGTTCATTTGCTTTCTCTAATGGCCTATTTATACTAGTTATCTAAGCCTCCAAGTGCCAACTCCAAATTGAGTTCTACTTCCTTAGCCTACAATCTAGAACTAGCCTACAATTGGACTTCCTTAGTTTTCAAACTAGGACTCAAAGACCTACCTTGTTTGAATGCATGAATTTACAAGTGTGAAAGGGAAAGCTATGGAACTCTTCCAACAACCAATATTTTTCACATGGTTTTATTCCCACCTACCTACTAGCCACCATCCAAACATGGTTATTAGAGTTCCAAACAAAATTGGACTCTCAACAACCCCTTATTCTAGAATCATCTAGAATTGTAGGCACTGTCCAACATAGAATGCCTTTGCTTTTTTAGGTGATCTACATACGGAGGAATTTACTGAAAGGCAACTTGGGAATTATAGAGCCAGGGGATGCTGAAGTGAAACTTTGGCTCACTTGTGCTTCAAATCAAGGCTGCATTGTGCAGGAGCAGATTACATGAAATGGAAGTTCACCCATATACCCTGGTTCAATGTAAGGTAAAAGCATGCAGTTGGACACAGAATAATCTATTTAGGAGCTAGTCTGATAGGACAGATAGAGAATGCAAGACATCGAGCAGCTTTCGCCAACATTACACGCTCATATTCTGTCAGCGGCCGTTCAATCACCTTCACAACCGAGGAATCCTACAAAATCACACAATAAAAACAATGATCTATATATCTAGTGGAATCAATAAAAGATAGTTTTCTTCTCACGATATATAAGTACCTTAGTTTGTTGCTGCACAGTAGCAGGCCGTATGCTAGCAGTATCTCCTACCACAATAACATTGTTCAGATTCCCATGTTCATCGGACACTGTTGGTGACCCTGTTGAGTGCCTCCAGTTCCCATTGACTATGAACTTGTAGCAATACCTAATGGCAAATTGTATGGTTATATGCTATATGGATATGCTCGGACAAATGATATAGGGATCAAAACTTACCTTCCTTGGTTAAGTTTGATTTCAGCCTCATATTTTGGACCTCCCATGTGAACAGCTTTAACGGGTTCTTTCCAATTACCAGTGAAATCTCCAACCAAGGATACATCCTCCCCCTATTGACATAAGAGAAGATTACAGAAGAACATTTGATAAGAGAAAACGGTACAAGAGGAAACCTAAATTTTGTTCTCATTTAATCTCAAGTCCGTCTTTAAATCAATCTCAGAGGCCTAAAATCAAACTAGAAAAATATGATGAGGAAAAAAGTTTGAAGTATGCACTTACCTCTCTCCCATTCCAGACAAAAGTCACAGCATGAGTCGGAGGCCCGTCATGTCTATCTTTTTCTACCATAGCAATAAGATCCCATGTTGCCCAAACAATTGCTGGTCTGCATCAGATTGTAACATGAGTCTTTGTCTCTAGACAAATAGTTGCTATGACAGTCCCGAATCGACCATGTTAATTTTCTATGAACATTGCGAAAAGTTTACAATCAGTACAACAGTTAACTAAAAGTTTGTACGAAGACACCTGTTGGGCCTGCATGGGTGTAAGCCAGCGACAAAGTTGTATGCGTCTTGAAGGGCAGTGTCCTGCATCCAGTGCAAATATGCGACAATACAAGCTGGGGATCTATCAAACCCAGTAGTACACGTTACAAAAACTCGATGGTTCTTTTTCAACAACCTCAGTAACAGTCCTGCACAAAATGGAAGCTTTTTCCTCAAATCAAATGAGTCTACATCCCTGCAAAAGAATTTACGTAGAAATTAAGGAATGTACTATGTACTTGTACAAACCACTGCATGGAAAACAGTATTGTCATCTACGGAAGGTTTCTGGTCAGGATCACAGACAATCACCACTACGTTGTAGGAAATCAATTATTACCTTACAGGATAGTTGATCATGAGGATATCAGAACGACGGCAAGCGTCATTAATTGATTCAGAATTAATTCCCCAATTGGCACATTCATTTGGACTCTGGAAATTTAACACAGCAGTAACTCCCTGATGCAAAGATATGTAACATTGTATTAACTAAAAATGTAGAACAACTCTACCGCAGGGCAAGAATACTTGACAATATTCAAGAAATTTCCAGTTTTTGCATAGAATGAAATAGCGTAGAATAGAATTAAGTATACCATATCAGCCAATGTTTCTACATCAGCTTCTGTTTGTATACATGATCCGACATATAACTGTTCCGTAATCTGTAATACAAGATCCAATATTCGACAATCAAGAGTTAATCTTAGCAGTTTTTACAAGCTTATTGGCAGATCTTAACCAGTACGTCTATAGTATGCATATAAAGCAAATACTCATACCTTACTGTAACGCATACCAAGTGAGTGATTGTAGTATAACTCGCCTTTAGAGCGATCGAGCGCTTTAATATATTCCTCCAAAGGAAAACTCCCATGAGCCCATTCAGCTTCTTCAAGTTCTTCCTCGGAGACTACACAAACAAGTTGGCTTATTGGAGGAGCAAAAAAGTTACTCTGTCTTCGCGAAGAAACTTGTCCATCCTGATTATTAAGATATTTCCACCCTGGTGCTGCCAGCAGCTTCGGAGAGAATACTGCAAACCCTGAATTCCCTTTGCTCTCAGACGATAGCTCTAAGTATGATGCGAATATCGTTTGATTCCAAGAAACCAGTGAAACCCGACCTTTATTGAATAACATATCGTCGACACTCACATTAAGCAATTGTTGAACAGGAAAAGGAGCAAAGGGTCTTTCCAGAACTAAACTGCAAGATCCTTTCTCTTCCTTAAGAAATTTCCTGTAGAAATACCCAAGAATTCAATAGAATATAATGCTATCTTCTACATTTGTGGCAAACTGTTAGGAGTGAAAAGATGAAAATTCATACTGTATGTCCGAGTAGTTCTTGATCTCAACAAATCCATCAGCAGACCCATTACTTGCCTTCTTCAATGTATCCCCTACCAAGACTATTCTAGTTTTCTCCGCATTTCCCTACGCAAACAGCCAAACACCATTTTGGTCGATTATTAACAAAGTGTGAGTCAAATTCTCTTGGGCAACATTAAATTCTCATATATGAACTATGGACTACCAAAACAACAACATTTCCAGATATCAACCTACTGAGCTGACTCTCTTACTTGATATCAGTAGTTCGAGTCCCCAGATCGACCCTTTCCAAAAATAGTAAAAACAAGATCATTTCCATGGAAACCCGCAAGAAAAAACATTTCATTGATCAAATCTTAAGAAACTATGTAATGCAATTACTAAATATCAAACTAGAGTGTGTGTGAGAGAGAGAGAATTACCCCTTTTTTAAGAGCATGTACGAAGATCTTTCCATCAACAGAAATAGCAAAACGAATACCTAGTGGTTTATCCAGTGTAACCATATACTCATTAAGATTCATTTTAGAAGGAGAAGGTACATTTGACGCCACTGCAAAAACATTAGTCTTGTTTTTCTTACTGATGAAAGTACAGAGCTTTTTCTCTGCTCCATCAAACCCCAATTTTGATTTTTTAAGATTTGAAGAAAACCCATTATCGATAGAAGAGTTACGAGAGAAATTGTAAAGAAAGAATGAAGATCCATTAGAAGCACTACAACAAGATGAGAGTTGTAGAGAAACCATGGCAGAACTGAAATCGTTTCTTAGATTTTATTTATATACTGAAAAACAAAATTGAGGTTTCGATGTTTCTAGGGAAATGGTAGAGAGAGTACGAAGTTTAAAGAAAAGAAGCCACATAATGATGCCAAAGATAATGAGCCCAGCGTGGACTGAGATAATGTTAACACGTGATATCATGGGAAATGAACGGTTTATATTTAGTACTTGATAGTGTTCACACATACTTCTTGTCGAAAATTCATGTTTGGCAAACATAATAATGCAAACAACAGTGATAATAACAAGTTCTACGGCTGAATCTATCCATCTTCTACGCCACCTCGGCACTTTGAAACTGTGGATGAAAGCGTAAATGAAATAGTAAAAACGATATTCTTAATAGTTCTTAATAGCCCTAAAAAAACGTTATTCTTAATGGAGCTAAAAACGTTATTCTTAATGGTAGAAACGCTATTCTTAATGGAGCTTTTTTCTCCGCCATTAGATTCTCAACAACTCAGTTTAAATCTACGAATAAAAAAAAACATTATTCTTAATGGAGCTAAATCTACATTAGAAACGCTATTCTTAATGGAACTTTTTTCTCAGCCATTAAATTCTCAACAACTCAATTAAATATACGAATAAAAAAAAACGTTATTCTTAATGGAGCTAAATCTACAGTCTAATTGAGCTTTTTTCTTAGCCGTTAGATTCTCAACAACTCAGTTTAAATCTACGGATAAAAAAAAACATTATTCTTAATAGAGCTAAATCTACAGTAGAAAGACTATTCTTATTTGCGTTTTCATGGATTCCACTGACCATTCCACCAAATCATGGAACCCTGCTTGGATTTTCAGTGGAAAACCCCAACTTGGAAGCCATTAGACTTGACATTCCATGGATTTTCCACACTTGGAATAGGTTGGATTCCACCATAAAACTTGCTCTAAGTACACCCAAAGGATTACCCGGTATCACGGATAACTCGTGGCGGGTGTTTAGCAAATAAGCAACTACTAATCAACTCAAAAAGCTCTCTACATGCTGAACAGCCTAACTTCAGTTCAGAATATTCTTCATTTCTGTTCAAGTGTTCTTTACAAAGTATACAAGGGTAAAGTTTCATCCCCTGAACCTAAACTGATTCAGCAAAAAATACAGAGATCACAATTTTTGAACCCCAAAAAACATCATTTTGTTGTTTTCAATTGTTTCGTAACGGCAATCACTTTGCTTTGCTGTTTTGCAACTGTTACGGAGAACACATGCAACCTGAATACAGAACAATTTGAAATCCACTAAACACTAGTAAGTTCCGGATCTATTAGTCCTCTTCTTGGAAAGGTAAACATCCTTAACTACTCAGCAACATTTTCTTCCCATATCATTGAAGCTAGATCAATTATTTCTCTAATCCTCTGCAGAGAGCGTTATATTCACAAAATCCACTTAGCTATACTTATGTTAGACGATTGGCAAGAGGTGATGCCAACAAAACTTTCTACCGTGCTGAGTTCTTTCAAGAATTAATAGTTTACACCTCACATACTGATGAATCACCACCATCTTCAGTAGGTTGCAGGGTGCAGTCTGCAGAATCATCAGCATCTGAAGATGCAGTAGAAGACTTTCCACTATCGCTCTCAATTTCAGCATTTTGAAATTCCTCCAGAAGTAAATTACGGATTCTCTTTCTTAACCCAGAGGCTTCCTCCGGTTCGAACCATTTCCTGCCAAACTGAACTACAAAGGTTAATTCAGATATATAGAGAATATAGAGAACTAACTGACAGAAGCTAGAATACCATATACCTTCAGTAAATCCTTCTTCTTGAGCCTATCAGGGGCCTCTTCAATGAACCTCTCCATGAAATAAAGTACAAAAATGCCACAATCATACTCATTTTTCTGTTGCGGAACCTGATGGGGAAACAAAAGGTTATCACACAAATATGATCCAACCGAAATGATTCAGAATATACTACATGAATTGTAAAACACTTAATTCGCTATTAGGTTACTACTAAGTGTTGGATATTTAATCCACTTAATTGTTCTCAAGTAAAACAGGAAAAAGAACGACAAAACTGACTTAGTTTAGCAAATAAACTGTAAAATTAATACAGGAGAATTTCTGAAGTAATTGTACTTGATACAGACATAGACATACGAGCTTACTTTTACTGACTACTGAATATAACTCCAAGGGTTCATCTCTGAATACAGGTTACATGTATCCTGGGATCATGTATGAGGCTCCCCAAACTTGCACAAAAAAACAATTAGCAAAAATGTAAATCCCTAAACGGCCAAAGGTGGTGTGAGGTGGAGATGGGGCACCTAGCAACAAGATCATACGTGAGTATTCAGGGAAAACACTATGCTTTATAGCTTCAATGGAACAATTACTTGTTTGCACAGAAAAACAATAAGAGAAAATGTAAATCCCTAAACGGCCAGGTGGAGATGGGGCACCTAGGAACAAGATCATACGGGAGTATTCAGGGAAAAGACTATGCTTTATAGCTTCATTGGAAACTTAAGGACCAAAATGATTGAATCAATAATGATTTATTATAAGTATATATTCTTAGCTATATCATGTATATGTATAAATGCAACTTAGAAGTTGGACTTTTAGAGCATATTTCTAGACGTTAAAAGAATAAAAAGGGACACAAAGGGCAATATAAATTGCAACAACTACTGCCATAAATTTGAGAATTTATTCCAAAAGCTTACCATGATGCTTCGATCTTCAACTCTACGGGAGAAATTTTTCCATATTTTTTCTGCAATAGAAGTATCTGGAGGAATACTCCCTTGACTGATCAGTTGATCCATATATTTCCACTCTTCGATTAAAAAGCTAGGAAGCACAAGTGACATCATATCATAAATATCACGGTTAAGAATAATAGATTATCAAGAAGGCATGAGAGAGAGAGAGAGAGAGTCTCTGTGTGAGTGTCAGTCTGTCTGTCGTCATTATACTGAGCCATGGATTGAACAAAACATGTCAAGACAATAAATTTGTTCCAATTTCGTTACTGTTGTCAAGAGTTTTTGCTTCCCTGGATTATGTTCCTATATAAATTGAACATGATTCAACAACCACTGACTCAAGAGGAAACTAGGAACTTATACTGAGGATACTCCGAATTTCTCAGGCTATGTTTGAACTTTGAACACTGAAATGTATTTGCTGTTTTAATCAAATTTACTTCCAGCTTTAGCGGAAATTACTTAAAAGCTAAAACATCCTTAGAGAAGCCCCGAGATAGAGATCAATGATATGAAATGATTCGAGAAATTACTTTAACACTACGCAAAAAAGTCAAACAAGTAATTGGTAATAATGAACATGCAGTCACGACTCACCGTTTAATGTTCAGACATACTTGATCAACATCATGCAATCCCAATGAATCCAAATGGAGTATAATTGGTCCTGATTCATCTTCACTGTCTGGTATACATATAATCACCAAGCTCCAATGAACGCTGATTCCGTGAAACAAAACAAGTTATGTCTCTTGAAGAGAAAAGATAAAATGAGAGAATGTGAAATAGACATAACCATATGCTAAGTACACTTTCATCCACACATTTAGAACCATACAACTTCTGAACTTCATAAATCAGAGGCCGAGCAGTACATATTTGGTACCAACTTCTATTGATGGAAGCATTGATGGAAGCAACAAGCAAATAGTGATAACATAAAATTAATGACCAAATTTGGTAATGTGCTAACAGCTGAAAGAACATCAAAAAACAACTTCAGCCCTCCCATAATTTGGAAATCAAAGAGGGTCTTAGAGAATCTTGTAGTAAGTTAGCTAAATTTGCAAATCTTAAGTACCCAATAGCAGGGTCTGAACCTCATGTTTCTACTTCTTTTCTCCCCTTAAAAAATTTTCAGGACTCTGCATAAGGCTGAAATCTATAACATCAGAATCAAACTTCGCTAACTTACTTTTCATGTATAGGTACAAATATGTATGCTTTCTGAAAAATATTAACACCTTTCCACCACCTCCTGAGCTTGGCAAAAGTTGCACGTGTTTCGCCCTGCAAAATTTAATGAAAAAGATGAGCTATAGACAAAATTAACAAAAACATTGGGATACATTAGTAGGCATTACATGAAGAGACCCAAACAAAGGTAGCATCCCCAAAGGGAGATGTTATGTTAAGGTGGTAAATTATAACAAATAAATCAAGGTATCTTTGCATGGAAAGAAACGTACATATCCACGTTTCAAAGCTAGTTTTGGCCTACAGCCTACAAATAGGTGCCTGGATTGACATAATTTGGTATAAATGTTATTACATAAACAACACTTACAAACTTATATACCAAATCCTATTGCTTTTGAATCGCTGCACAGTCACGGCCGAGAAGCATGATTAATTCGGTGGATGAAATTGCATACTCAAGAAAATAGATTTACCTTGGGTGCAACAGCTTCCTTGAGCTTCTCGTAAAAATACGTATTGAAAAAATGGTAATCAGCTCTTGATTTACCAGTTGCTGACACCGGTCGTTGCAGATATCTTCAAGAACAGGATTGCAACTTATTAGGACATGAGTGCCAATGCCAATTGTAACTTCCAACAACTTAAATGGTGACACACACACAGAGACCAGGAAAAAAAAATTCATCTTAGCAACTAACAAATCTTTACAAAAGCATGTTAAGGAACAAAATCAGTAGGCCAATTTGGTCATTTATTTATTTTTTGGTTTCCCTTCCCGAAACATGCAAGGATAAAAGGAAATCTATACAAACAATAAATACCCTGTCCAAACAGAAAGATGAACACAAACTCAATTTCCTGAACTATATAATCCACTTAGTTGGACAAACAGTGTCAGGTCAATAAAATTATAGACCTTTCTGTTGGCATCAGGGGGGGGGGGGGTGCTACAGTTATTCTTTATTTTCTTTCTCATTAATAAAATTTTAGCCACATGCGCTTGCCAGTGTATACGTTTTTAATTCTATTCCTGGGTTACTTCTCTCCAATTTAAAAGGCTGATAAGTGGACTTAAAAAGGATGACATTATCCAACCTACAGTTGAAGGATAACAAAAACAGGAATTACATGGGGACTTCAGTTCAGGTTTTGGCATCTTCAATTTAAAGAGAATATTGCTTATATATATAATAAAATTAAAAGTATAGAGGATATTACCGAATGTAAAAGTTCATAATAGTTGACGATAAAAAGGCTTCAGGAGCAAGGCAATCGATGTCTGAGTAACAAATCTCAACAGACGCAGGTTCCAACCTGTTCCAAATGAACAACTATATAAGCATAATACCATGTAAAAGAAAGTGTGTAGCACAATGTAAAGTCAAGTAGTCATATTCCATGAACTCTTCAGGTCAAAGAGCTAAGTGCACCTTGACGGATAATAGATTTTAGAATCCTTTCTCCTGCAATAACAGAGCATCCGTAAAATGAGAAACAGCCACCGCCAAAAAATTTGTTAATTTGGATATCTAAAAAAAGGCATTCACCGTCCAAGGCATTGGTCTAGCTGCTGTACTGTCTGTATAGGCTGACAATCATCATCGTCGTCCAGATCAACCACTTTTTGTATCTGTTTCACAACATTCCCAACAATCCTGAGAAACCGCATAATAATGAAGACTTCCCTTAAATTTCAATAATCGAAGTTAGCACAATTGTATCATGACAAGGTTTAGAAAGTGGCATTTTTTTTTTTTTGACAGAAAAGATTAATAATATTAAACAAACGTAGTAATTACATCTTTATAAAGTGGCATTAAGTAACAGAATGAGTAGAATAATTTACCCCTCACAGAAACATATAGTCCATGAAACTCTAAAATGACATCAAGTTATCTAAATTCAGACTACATAAATTATATAGAACATATCAACTATCACATAACTGAAATTTAGTATATAAAAGGGGGAAAAGATAAGAGGTTCAATATCTGATAAATATTAGGATTAATCTTCTTTGATAAATTTATCATGGTATAGAGTTTTGGTTAGAAAACGAGTGCATAAATGAGCAAGACCTCTAATTTCATACATAACAGGTGCAGTTCACTTCATGATGGCCAACTCATGGACATCATTGATGCAAACATTATAAATTGACTGCCAGAAGAAGCCTTAATGAGTGACATAGTTGGAAACAACATTAGAGAGAGTGCAAGAATTTAAAGAATAATACATCCCCACCATACTTGGGTATACAAAGTAATTAAAGACTAGTTTCATAACCTTCTTTCAAGCACTGGGGATGAAAGATTAAAAGAATTGGACAAGGAAAATAAAACAAAGCACTTACCTTGCTCTTTCTGGGCCTAGGAGAGGGTTGATGTTCAGAAGTCCTCCTCCTAGTAAAACATTTACGCAAATAATTTTAGAAAAACAAAACAAACTGAATCTATGCATTTAAAGCTTATGCAAACTACTAGTGCAGCAGCATTCAGATTAGTCATGATCAAAATGTTGTAGCAGATAAAAATTCACAAAGATGGATGAAGTCATAGGAGTATAGGGAACTAAAAAGCAAAACATGTGACATTTAAGCACCAAACTCTAACTTCTCGAAGATCAATAATAAACCCCTGGTAAAGCTATTATAGAGAGACATTGATGTTTAGAAGAATCCTTTCAGCAAATGGGAGATCGAGATTGGGAGAATATATAATCAACAATGTTATCAAAGCATAGAAGTCGGTGTTACTTTTGATTCATGGAAAATATAAGTCATTAGAAAACTGTACTCTGTGGCAGCGGTAGACTTGCTACACTATAGAAATGGTGTTTCTGACATATGAGGAAAACCAAGCTAGTTTGTAATACTAGAAAAGAAACCATAAAAACAGTTACCTCTTTGCAAAACCATCAGACACGTCTCCATCTTGTTGAGAAGAATAGAACTTCACAGATGTAATACTCTTTTGCTTTTGAACCCCGTTAGATGGTATGTGCATATCTTTATCGCGTGAGAGACTGGCATTGCATTTAACAAGTAACTGTCTTGAACCCACTCCATTTTCCTCGACCTTATTCATCTGTTTAGTCTGTCGATTACCCTTGCCCAAATATCTAAGTTCCTCTTCAAATGGTTTGCCTTTATCACGAGCAACAAAATCTGACTGTTGATAAGACATTGAAGCTCAGATACCTTTTGTTGCTCAAATACTCGTGAGAATGAGAAATGAGAAAGATGGGGAAAAAAGACATAGAAGGTACATCCACCATCCAGATCTTCCCTACCTCTTCATAAATTTTTCTAGAAAATTCCTTGGTAAATGATGATGGCGTGACTGGCGTCATCCCCACAGTGTCATCAGCCTAAGAACAAACATAAAAGTTAAGGATCATGGAGAATAAGCATACACATTATATAGTTGTTATTACAAGATCAAGTGATAACAGTTATCCCACAACTATGAAAGAGAGGCAAACCCCAAATTAAAAATCATGTTAAAATGCCCTAATGGAACTAAGTATCACAGTGATTAGTGTAGTTCTAATCCTTCAAACAATAAACCCCAAATGTGGTCCATACATATAGAAAAATCAACAAAAACCTAATTGGAAAAAATAAATGAAACCCTTAAGATAATGAAATTGAAGCTAGAGAAATCAATAAGCAAACAACCTTCTTGATGATTTCGATTTTGTGATTTCTACTCTTCAGTTCTGCTTCAAGGGCTTTAAGATTCTCCTTCAGCTTAGCACCTTTGTCAGGCAAGCTATGTGCTACGTTTGCGAGAGTATTTTTAATTCTAGAGATTTTTTCTTTCAGTTCAAACTCAGAAAATGTTCTACACATATCTTTAAAATGCTGAGCACAGGACGATGATGATGGTGTTTGTATTGCTGGAACAACTACAAGTTCATCATCTTTATCTTTTCTGGAAAAAAGCTTGCTGTAATCTAGGTCTAAAGGTTTTTTCTTCTCTGCTTCCATTTCAATCTCCGTAAACGTGGAGGAGATTTTTTGGGAGAAAGAAAGAGAGGAGGGACGGAAGATGAATTGGGTTTTCTCATTCATTATACAGAAATATAAAAACGGAGTGTATAAATATCATTAGTATAAAACAGGTTTGGATAAGTTTGACTTTGTTAGTGGTGGTCAGGATTTGTCTGGACAAAGATAAATCAAGGGCTGTGGTTCTCCTGACCACCCCCTACATTTCGCACGTGTGGCGTTAATTCCAATATTATGAATGAAAAATGAATACTCAACTCAGGATAAGGATTTGTCTAGACAAAGATAAATCAAGGGCTGTGGTTCTCCTGACCACCCCTACATTTCGCACGTTAATTCCAATATTATGAATGAAAAATGAATACTCAAGTCAGGATATGGAAATTCAAAAATTATAACAGGGAGATTCGAACTAATGACCTATTGTGTCATAAGAGTGGCCTCTAACCAGTGTTCCACCTTGGTTGGAATTGATAGGAAATATAAATCAACGGTGGTGGTTTGTTCAACTCAAATACCATAATTGCTTTATTAATTAGTGTTTCACTAATTGCACATAATAAATAATCTATTCATTATAAAGTATTTTATTAATTAGTGTTTCACTAATTTCTCATAATAAATGACTAATCATTTTTTAATTATAAATGTTTTCTTAATTAATTATAATATCTATTTCTATTAATAAGTAATTTTGATAAATAATATCAATAGACATTTTCTGCGATAATGAGTAGTAAAAGAGGTGGAGGTCGAAATATTAGTGGTGGTTAAGAGCAGAGCCAAGCACAATTATATTTATTTTTGTTCTTTTATCGTAAAATGGGATACAAAGTTCATTTTTCACATGTATCAAATTTGCCAAGAATTTTTTCTCCCTCTATCCTCAAAATCCTGGCTCCTCCCCTGGTTTGTGGTGGAAAAAGTAGTGACTGTGAATGCTGGTGAGTAGTGATGGACAATATTAATTTTATGTTGTCGTTACCACATCGATAACATCGTAGTGTGGAAGATGTGGTTGGTAGTTTTTAACACTTATTTCAGGGATGATATCATACAAGACAATATTTTCATGATCGTAGTTGGATCACCCAAATGGTGCCCATGTTATCTTTGATACTATATCGTATAAATCATGATATTTTAATGTTAAAATAAAATTGATTGAAATACGAAAAAGAATATATACACGGAAAATAATAATGAAACTAATCAATTGACGAAATTTCGTTCAATCTAAACCTCATACATGGCATTTGTGATTGAAAATTAGAATTGCGTCCAACAACCTACATGGGATGGGTGGCAGTGATGGTGCCAGTGGTGGAGTCAAAAATTGACATTGGGGAAGCCTATTTTTTTTTTTTTTAAAGAAACATGTAAACTTTGGTGGACTAAGCCATAAATATATATGGACAAAGTACTATTTATAAAATAAACTAAAACATTTATGTAGTTATTAAAAATTTAAGGGGTTAGAGCCAGATTAGTCAACCATTGGCTCCGCCACTAGGTGGTGATGGATAAAAAAAGTGGATTCATATGGTTTTATGGTGGTGGCGGCGGGTAGGGCTGCACAAAACCGTACCGAAACCGTCAATTAAACCAAAACCGTTGAATAATTAACCGAACCGAAGTGAAACCGAATGCAACGGTTTAGGTTTAGGTCTTAATTTTAGAAAACCGTCATATACGGTTTCAGTTACGGTTGTTGATGAAAACCGTACCAAGAAAACCGATGAAACCGTTTCTCATATAAACTAACTAATCCTAACCATCTATGTTTCTTAATAAATCATAGCCATCAAATTTTAGGGTTATCATTTATCAATCCCTTCCTTCTCTTTTACAAAAGAAGTCTCACTCTCATTATTTGTCTCCCGACTGCTACTTCCTTCTCCCTTTCTTTTTCAACTAATCATTTCCATTCACTAAGAATTAAAGCTACCTATAATTATTACTCTACCATTTTCTTATTATTCATCTCTATTCAGTCACCAACTTTTTTTTGTTGAATTTAGAATAGAAAAGAAGAAATCTAAAGTTCTAGTTAATTCTGATGATGTTTCAATCGGTCCAACACTAAAGGAAGAAGAAACTCCAGTTGGATCTAAGGGTATTGGTTCTTATTATGAATTTGAAGAAACTGGGCTAAAAATCTTAAAGTTATTAATCTGAGTTTAATTGGTAATATTTTTCAACAAATTTTATGTTCCGTTTTGATACCCAGTGATACCCAGTTCTTCATTATTTAGTGTTTTGGTGTGATAACTTCTTGATTTTTCTTTTTCAAGTATGGAAATTTGGTATTTTAAGGTTGGGTTATGAATTTTATGATTCATAAAGTAATTTGCAGATGTAGATGTGTGATTTCTACTTAGATTGAAGTGGCTGACTTTGTATACACATATTATCAAATGATGTTTGTAGTAGATTTTAGGTGTTAATTGCATGAATTTTTTCGAATCTATGTTGCATGTTTTCGATTAATTGATCGATTACTTTTGAACTAATGGAGGATCTCTCTTTTGCATGTTTTTGATCTACAACAGATGCTCATGGGGTTATGTATACCAGCTTGAAGTTATGAAGACCTGAGAAAATTAGAGATGGATGTGCAAACAGAGATACAAGTGCATCTGGAGATTATATTTTACTGAATATTTTGGGTTTTTTTTCTTCTTTAGTTCTTGTTTTTTGTGGTGTCTATGTATGTTGTGTATTATGACATTGTAAAAAACCAGTTTCACGGGTTAGTTTACAATCTATCTTTAGTAAAATTGACTGTCAGTTCTATTAATCTGACAGAACTTTCGGTTAACCAAAACCGGGAGTTTTAAAACCGAAACCGGGAGGATCAAAACCGAATGAAACTGAGTATGCTAAATGGTTTCATCGGTTTCAAAAATTAGAAAATCGAGCACTTCGGTTTCGGTTGTTTTTTGGCCAACAACCGTACCGAACCAAACCATGTGCAGCCCTAGTGGCGGGTATTGGTGAAAAAAAAATATATTATGCTAATTTCATAACGCCACAAAATGCGTAAAAATACACATTAATTTATCCTCCAAATACTTAACATTTTTACTAATTATAATTAAACACTAATAAGGATTAGAGAGGGGCAGATTAGGATTTAGAAAAACATTTGGATAAGGGGTGACCCTGAATTGCTATTCGGACCCCGTTTTTGTCCTGTAGCTATATCCCCCAATTGCGCGTTCTTATAAAGTATAAAACGTGGTTGATCATTTTAATGTTAAAATAAACTCGATAAAACACGTGTTCATTTTAAAAAATTGGTGCAATCAATTGCCATGTTATGTAATAACTAAACGAACGACACGAATCAAGATCAGAACATATAAAATTATTTATTATCGATTTTTTTATGTAAAGAGTGGTCAGGATTTGACCTTGGCAAATATAAATTTACCGCTAGGGTTTGTTCAACTTAACCATGTTTAAACGTTTTATTAATTAGTGTCTCATTGATTGTTCATAATGATTAATTAAGTTTCTATTATAAATGTCTCTTTAATAATCTAACATAAATACATAATTTTATTAATAAATAATTTTACTAAAAACTATACTAATTCTAATGTTGAGTATAAGCGGTGGATGGTTTTTATGGTGGTGGGTGTTGGTAATAGTAGTGTATAATAATAGTTTTTGCTTTTTAGTGAGTTTCATTGACCAAGTAAAAAAATAATCTTTACAAAACATGAAGCATTGTATTGTGAAAGATGTAATTGTTTGTTTTTAGCACGATTGATAAGGACAAAAACCAAATATTTCAAGGATGATACCGGAACGTTTAAAACAATATGATCATGATTGTTCGATCACCCGTATTATATAAAGGAAATTAGTGTACCCGCGTAAGAGAACATTATCGCTCTCTCAAGTACTATTACATTCTTTTTCCTGAAAGACCATCAATGTCGAGTTGTTTCGCGACAACTACCTACAAAGACAACAACTTTCACTCAATTCCCGATATAAAACCATATATACCGGGAAAATGTATTTGCATTCTAAATTATTTGTTTGAAAATTATGTTTGTTCATCAAAATCATTATAAAAAATTCTAAATCATAAATCTAAATTTCGACTCCGATGTTTATGGAATATTTTTTATATTTTACATTCTCAAATCATGCTACCTCTTGATAGTAAATCAACAATATCGAATTACGGATCAATATGTATAGGTTTCATTCACTGGGTTAGAAGGTTGAGTAGACTAAGATGGGTAGATCACACAAAGCAGAACATGACTGAGAATACTTCAATAATTTGGTCAAGAGATAAGGTCAAAAATTTAAGATTCTATAGGAATAATTAGGTCGGATTCGATAGGAGCTAACTAAAATATGGATTAATAATAATTTTCACGTAAGACAATTGCAAAACATAGTTTGGCTATCTCTGCCTATGTAAAGAGTGTTCAAGATTTGTCCTTCCTCAATTGCTATGTTATGTGAGAAGAAGGTGATATCTAAAATTGAGGTATAATTCAAATCTATTAGATTCATACCATTTACAACTGGATGCCTTGAAAAAAATTGACGTATTGTCATTATTATTACAGGCAAGGGATACATTTACATTGACCACACTTGCGCAAATAACTCACTTCGCAAATGATTGGTGTTGCATGTACTGTCTAGAATGCAACGAGGAATTTGAGGAAACAAGGCACCAAAAGCAGTGTCCGGAGTATTTTGGGTATAGTAACTTAGACCCGATGTAATACTTATGTTTTTTTTTTTAGTTTTTCCACAATCTATTTATTTAAGAAAAATGAACATTGCAAATACATAACATCAACAAAAATTAGACAGATTGCGTTTGACAATAATGGCTACTGATGGTCCGTAAACGGCAAAAAAAAGGAATTGTTGGGATATACGACGGATTACTTGATACGAATGAAAGAGGTATAACTATTTCGATTCTGAAATCACATAAAGTTCACAGTAGAAGATGACATCGAGTTTAAAGTTAGTAACAAACATAATATGGCTAACTAAAATGTTAAAAACAAACAAGATATATAAACTTAGAAAGCCGTGGGACTTGAAGAGTCCAATTTTGAAAACTACAATCTTAGAAAGCAACGATCCACAATACCGTATTTATTTTTATATAAATATTCAACGTAGAATATGTCAACTTTTGGTAAAGGATCTATTGACAACCTATTAATTTGAAATAGGATCATGAAGTACAATATGTGTTCAATATTCTTTATGAGGTAATGTGTCGCTAGATTGTATTCCAAGTGAAAGTAGGAACATACGAAAGTGACAAAATGTCCAAGACTTTTGAAGTTACCAAAGCCTTCGTAAAGACGAATTGTTGGGCACAATACTTTGTTGAAGATTTAATGGCAGAGGTTTGCATATATACAATCCCTTCGAAAAGGTAATGGGTACACATTTTAAACATTATCATATAATGGGTGTTGAAAAATTATAGGAAAATCATGTCATATTGGATAGTTTGTATCATTCGTTCAATGCGAAAAAAAATACTATTCTCTGCCTATTTGGAGGATCGGCAACATGACCATGATAGATGAGTCAGCTGGAGCGAAATAGGAGCATGTGGAAACTTTTATGGACGATATTGATTAGTTGATTTCACTGAGATTTAGCGGCTTGACGACATATTTCCAAAAAATATTTAAACTTCCATGTTCATGTAGATCATTATATCATTATAAGCAATGAACCTAAATAAAAAAGTTTCTGGAAGTTAAGATTATATTTCTTTCGTTTGAGCAAATCTTCGGCGGTAAAATATTAAAGGAAAAAACAAAGAAAAAAAGAGAGGAAAACCTCAACTATTTTTATGACAAACACATCTTAAATCATAAGGAGTTGATAAGTATTCGGGACACAAATTATACCATATATTAAAAATTAATCAACATCATGGCCTGTGCCGTTACGCTGCGGGTTAAGGGCTAGTACAGTATAATACGTATCTTAGGGTGTATGAGAAAAATACTAGAATGTAGAAATTGACGTTTAGTCCCATTTTTAGTGGGTTTTGGACGGTCTAGTCCTGTCAACTAAAACCTCGTACTCGGAAGTCCAAATTTACCGAATTCAGAACGGGTTAGTCCTTTCTTTGATGATTCGGTCCAAATTGAATTTTTCTAGTGACAAATATAACCTTCCTATGAAAACCTCGAATTTCATTTAGCTGCTCTCTTCCTCTCCTCAAACGGCGAATCTTCGATGAAAGAAAAACCAAAGATATCTTCATTTTCTCTTTTCGTTTTTGACGAAAATTTCATCGATTATCTACTTCATCTCCATCTCTCAAATCGGAAGGTAAGGGTTTCAATTTATTCTTACTTTTATTTATTCTCTTTCTCATCCCCATCTAGATCTGAGCTCAAAATTAGTTTCAAAACGTCAATCTAGGGTTTTATTTTCATTTCATTTTTGATATATCTTGTATAGATTGTAGTACCTTTTGAGTTTGTTACTTGTTTGAAATACTACAATGGTCGTATTTCTAAAGAATCTATCTCTGTTATTAGAGATTATTTATGGTTTTGGTCTGAACTGTCGTCCATATTCACAATTTTATTAAGACAATAATAAATTTGTGTTCCTTTGCTACATAGTATTGGCTTTGAAGAAAGTAGATCAGGATTTTGGTATCAATTTGGGAAGATACTGACATTTATTTGTGAATTTATTGATTGATGTGTTTGATTAGGACAAAAGAAGAGTTT
Organism: Papaver bracteatum; assembly: GCA_023529315.1. Classification (NCBI taxonomy): domain Eukaryota; kingdom Viridiplantae; phylum Streptophyta; class Magnoliopsida; order Ranunculales; family Papaveraceae; genus Papaver; species Papaver bracteatum. Next base: position 1,668,699 of record JAJJWX010002300.1, read on the forward strand.
CCAAACCAATAGTTTACTTGGGTACTATAGAATCACCCTTGGTTGAGGATGATGAATCATTGCCCAAACATTTTCCAACTGCTACAAAAGATGATAAGATTTTCACAGAGAAATGGTAGACCAAATCTAGAGTGTGAACTGGACCATCAAAACTTTCTAGCTCTTACACTGGCTGTTAGATAGGTTTTTTCGTGGTCGATTAAGTGAAATACGCGATATTTCCTATGGAAACACATGACCTGCGACTAAATAATGGTACTATACGTTCATTAATTTTGGTGCATGTAGGGTCATGGTGTGGCCTTATGGAGATATATCAACAGTTAGTAGGCATATGCATTGGGTGAAACACATAATGCTTTTTCTTTCCACCAAATATATGTAAACATGTATTTTGTTAATACCAGGCATGTGCATAATGAAAAATTGCCACAAAAGTATATAATGAATGTTGTCAGTACTGTTGGAATTGTCTTCACTAGCTTTCTTTAGTATAGTTTTTAATGTTATTAAATTATGAGCAAACAGAACAAAGATAAATTATGTAATATTCATGGTTATGTGGCTCATCTTAGTGGGGGTGATGTCATGTCAGTATGCTGATTCCTTGAGTTTACAGTACCTTTTCTTTCTTTTGTTTCTCATAATAATGCCTTACAATATTTCATGTCAACTCAAAAAAGTCGTTCGCTGGTATTTGTGATTAGGAAACGTTTATTTAGTATGTATGATGAATGATCTCCCAACCATCTTTCAAGTTGTGACTGGAAATGAAAAGAAACGTGCGAAGGAAAAGTCTTCAGTATCGAATCACAACAGCAACAAACCCAAGTCAAACTCCAAAATGGTAAGTAACTATTTGAATATCTAGTTAACATTTCGATAGATAATAAGTAGACAACTCTCTTCGGTGATGACAGATGAATTCTACTCGCCCTTTTGTACTTAAAATGTCATGTCAATGAAATTTTCATCGCATTATGTACTAAAAATGAATTTTGTAGGAAGTGACATGTAGCGTGTATAAAAACCCATCGTAATCATATGGAATTTGTTGTCGGTGCAGATTGTAGTTCATTTTTGGTTGTCAATTTTCCGTTATCCACCTGATGTTTTTTATTTTATAACCCTTTGGTCGTGGTACAAAACGTTGAGTTGCTTCTCTTATAATTTCTTGTGTTGTAAACTAAGGTGTACAAACTAGTGCACGTGTTAAAAAAAAAATTGATTACATAAGCTTACATTTGGATAAATAACTAGGGTGTACAAACTGGTGCATATGTTGAAAAAATTACTCCATAACCATATATGTTGTTTCCAAAAGTGGTGACCCTTGAAAACTATGCGATACTTTGAACACTCGCCTTAAGAAATTTCACATTTTGTTATCGAATTGTTAATGTGCACAAGCTGTGCGCATGTTGATTCTTAATGTGTACATAATTGTACACCTGTTGGTTTTTAATGTGCACATTGTTGTACACCCTTTGATCGTTAATGTGCATATAATTATACACATATTGGTTGTTAATGAGTGCACATGTTGATCTTGGATTGGATATTTTATTTTGATTTTTAATGCAAAATGCAATCAAAGATCAAGTTTTATTTCCTCTAGATTTCAACTTCATGGATAACTTGGACGTACGTTCCATACTTTCACGTCACTGGGATTGTGTATGTAGCTTGAAACTTAGGTTTTTTTGGTTGTAGTTCATTGTATCAGTCTCGTAATCTGAATATTCTTAATTTGCAGCTCATTCATCTCGCTCTTGAGTCGATAAGACTGATTCACTTGGATATTATTACTCTTTGTACCAGTAACAATGCTCATATCTGGTGGTGACTTGTGGACATCATTGTAGAGTTTTTGTTTTTTGGTGTCTAGTATTTTTAATGATTGTCCTCATCCAGATGACAAACAAATTAGAGATTTAGGTCTCGAACCTCGCCGGACTATTTCTGGTTTCAGAACAGAAGGACCCAGATGAAGGTAAACCATGCTCACTCTGTCTGATATAATTTTTCTTCTTTCACTTTTTAGTTAAGAATGGATGAATCTTAACTTCCCATTATTAGGCACAACATGAACGAGCAGATAATAGTGTACATAATTGTACACACATGATATAAATTTTCTTCTTTCAATTTTTAGTTAAGAATGGCTGAATCTTAACTTCCCATTATTAGGCACAACATGAACGAGCAGATACTAGTGTACATAATTGTACACACCATTTATAACAAAATCAAAACCACATTTTTTTTTTCTTAGGTTCCTTGTACCTAATGGTGTCTATAACTTTTCTTCGGTGACTTGTACCTATAACATGTTCTCTTTTTTTTCTTCTTACATACCTTATAATAATCATCCTCATTTTTTTTATTTTATTTTCATATGCTTGCATAGAAATACATGCATATGTGCATTTTACCTTTTATACTTTTCCAGGCTCCCTTAAAAGCCTGTCAATGATTTTATTTATTTATTATTGGATGTATAACAAGTCAATGTAGCACTTACGTTGATAACTATATTATGCGTGTGAACCAACTTTTGATAGGGTTCAACGCGATAGTTTAGACTCCAAGCTGAAGAAATAGAAAATTTGAATGTTAACTTGGACTGACATGACTCATAAGCTCTAGACTCGCTCTCTAAAATGTGGGGCGAAGTCTTTCTATCACTACTGACTTTTCAATTTGTTACGCTGATGAAGGTATTATAAGTGGATTTTGGTATGTAATTTCCATGATTTGAATGAAGGAGTCTGTGGAAACCAGTTTGTGCACATTTTTGTTATTGAATTGTTAATTTACACATACATATGTTGATTTTTAATGTGTACATAATTGTACACATGTTGATTTTTCGTGTGTACATAGTTGTACACCTGTTTTCTTAATGTGTACATAATTGTACACGTGTTAATTTTTAGTGCGCACATAGTTGTACATCTCATGATGCTTTCTTTTGAAGCGTCATTTGTTAGTTATATAACCCAAGAATGTAGTAGGTACACGCCACTATACGGAAGTTGACTGTCATTACATTCTTGAATATGCATTTGTAGAACATAGGCATGTGAAGCATTCAGTTTCTTATGTGTGTTGTTGTATTGATCGGAATGCAAACATCAAAGCCAGAGTACAATGATAGATGCATTTATGTGTCTAATTTGTCCTCAATGTTTCGTATTGTTAGTACTCGTTTTTGTCCTTATTATGGTGTTTTGTGTGTTTGTAGGTATTTTTGGAATTAAAGATTGTTGGAAAATTCGGCTCGAAAAGTTGTTCGGAACACCCTCGGAGGACATTTGCTATTCGGACTCCCACTTTGGATAAGGGGTAACTCGATTACTAAGGGGCACCCAACTGATATTCGCACCCCCAGCTGTTGGATAAGGGCTGACCTTCTTCATTTCAAATTATTCTTTTGGCGGGAAAAATATTCATGTCAGCTGCGTAACTCCTGGAGAAGGTTAGGAACAATTTTTGTTGGATTTCTTTTCGGATTTGGATCAACATGGGTTGGTTACAACTAAATAGGCTTGATACGTGGTTTTGTTTCGAAGAAAAAGAAGATTTTGATAAAACAGGGAACATATATTTGGCCGAGATACCCACATGAATTTTGTGAACTGGCGTGTGCAGTTAGGGTGTTTGACTCCCTCTAAACGTGTTTACATGTTCTTATCTGACGGAGGACGCGTGATGGAGATAAAATGGAAAACTGTATGAGCTGCAAATTCGTGAAGATATTCCCGGGGATATTGTTTTTAATAGCGAGAAGATTTGGGAATTAAGGGAAAGATATTTGGTCCTGGCGTTTATAAATGAGGGGTTGAGAAGTCCGCAGGGGCATGGAGAGTTTGGGGTCCAAAGCATAGAGACGAAGAAGAATAGATCACTCTTTACAAGAGAGCTGTCATCTTATCTTAGTAACAAATTTTGTAACAGTTATTTCGTATTCGCAACAGTTCTGAGTATTTCTCTGTAATAGTTGTCTCTGTAATAGTTGTCTCTGTAACAACTATATTTGTTACAAACCCCATTTCATCATTTGTGAGCACTTTGAGCAATGAAAGAGCGTGTTTCCAATATGATGAGCTAGACCCCATCACTGGGACGACGGAGGAAGATGAATTTCATACATGGGTAAAATTATTTAATTCTTTTTATGACTTTTGCACTAATTTAAATTGATTTATGATTTGATAAATTTAGTTGTGATTCAATTAGATAGGTTATGCTTTGTTTAGATAATCTATGCTTAGGGGATACAATTAATGTTTTGAGGATCTACTTTGGCAAAATAAGAGTCCATGTTTTTGTTGAGCGATAATTGTTAAAAGAATTAATTTTTGAACCTTTTGTTGTGAGTTTGGCCGAATCCTAAGTCCCATCACATCTCTTCATCTTGTGACAATTTTTGTATATATATTTTTCTATTAGTTTAGTTTATTATTTTGTCTAAAAATCTGCTTTCACAAGTCTCACGAACCTTTTTACTACAACATTATTGATTCACATCATACAATTAAAACCTTGTGAAGATGCCTGGGGTTGTGACTTTTGGGAAAATTAGGTAAAAATATCCTTATTAAACAATTTTTCATTTATGTGCAGATATATGACATTTTACATGCTTATATTGATATGTTGTGGAATTTTAACCAACCAGACAGTCTCCCCCAAGATTTGAATGCCATAGCTTTTTGAGTATTGTATAAAGGTTAAATTAGTTATTAAAATTGACCAAGGAGTGAAAGTTTTAGTTTAAGTTGCATAACCCGCCTATAACTATGTTTACTGTCTAATAGTACTCTTAGTCAAGATCTTTATACTCAAAAACTTTTCGTAAGCGCAGATTAATGAAAGACTAAAAGTAAGTAACCTATAGTACTACCAAAATTAGTTGTCTTCGGGTAAAAATTTGAGACATTTTAATACAATTACATGTGTACATGTTGGTACACCTATACTATGAGTATACATGTGACCGAAATTACATGTGTACATAACAACCTACTCTAGGACTCTTAATTAAATTTTAGTGAACAATCTTTGTTCGTCTCTTGGATGTCAAATCAGTGATTCTTTGAGCGACTCACTGTTGGTTATGAAAGAAATTACATGTGTACATATTGGTACTATGTGGACTTGTTAAATTTGTCTTTATATCTATGGATATTATCTTTGTAGTTGTTACTGAGTATAAGCACCCATGAAACTAGGGTGTACAAACTAGTACACATTTAAATAACTATAAGATGTACATAATTGTACACATGTTGATTTTTAACGTGGACATAATTGTACACCTATTGTATGTGGTTCTATCTGTCTATGTGTGCTTGTTCTGTTTTACATGTACTTAGTTATTTGTTCGATTGTAGCTGTATTTTTGATAATTTTTTATTGTGTTCTATTTGTTCGATTGTAGAGAAAGTCTCAGCCGTTAATTTGAGTTTGGGGCCAAATTTTTACCACCTCGAGGTTTCTCTTGAACATTTTAAGACTGGAGTGTTCCAGAGAACCTGGCTCATGTCAGAAACTACATGAAGGTTTGCAAAAATCTTGTTATTCTTAATTATACATGCTTTATGCCCATCATTCATTTTTTTTTGCATAAAACTACTTGAAGAATTGCTAAAATCTTGTTATTCTTATATATACATACCATATGCCCATCATCCATTTTGTTTATATATCCAAGAATTGTCTTTTATCATTTAGCAGTCTAGTTGTTTCGATTCAACCAATTAAGTTCTCCCTGTTTGGTGGTTTCATATTTATTTACGCGTGTTGATTATGTAGGTATACATAGTTCTACACATGTTATTCATTTTGAAGTCTAAGAAAATAGGGTAAAGCACTAATGTGTACACAGTTATACACACATGTTATGTTATTTAGGTGTGCATAGTTGTCCAAATGTTGATTATTTAGGTGTAAATAGTTGTACACTTGTAGGACTAGTATATTTTATGTATACAAAACAAAATTAGGGAAATCACTAATTTTACATGTGTTGTATTTTCTATAGGTGTGTACATAGTTGTACGCACTATTGTGCTATCTTAGTAATATGCGCATGTTTTGTGTAATAAATGTTGGATTTTTATACCACAAAACACAAAAACTTACTGCATGTTTTTCTTATACTTTTATGGTAACTGCAGGGCCTTGTGTCATCTTGACCCTATGAATTTCAAGAGCAAAGATGACTTTTCTAAGAAGTACAAGAACCTGAGCTCTCTTACTAAACTTAAGGTATATCTCTTTTGTTGCTTTTATGGGTTCAGTTTTTCCGTCTGATTACTATTCCTTCTGATCTATTTGATCTCCTTTTTATTTATGTTGGTCGATAATGTTCTTGGATATGGACTTGTACAATGGGTATACATGTTTTTGATACATATGTACATATGTTATTTGTGTGCGTGTGCGCATGTTGATTCTTTTTATTGTTTATTTTTAGGGACTCATAAGCTCAAAATGGTAGAGAGCCCAAGCTTATTACAAGGTTTGCGGAGCTTGATGGTTCAAATTCATTTGAGTTTTAATGTTATGTTTATTTAATATGGATATCGTTACTGGTGCTTGGATGGACGATTCAAGTTGTATAGGTGTACAAACTGGTGCACCTTGTCTTGTCTTTGTATTTTCTGGATTTTTGTAAATGTGTACATGTTTGTACACCAATGTAAACTAAGATTTTTGAAAAATCAGAATTATATAGTCATATGGGTACTCTTTTTGTAGCTTTCGAGAAGATCTTTTCGAATATATAAAATTTGCGAATTTTGGATAAACTGTTCGAAAGATAAATTGATTTGATTTTTTTTTAATTAATTTAAAACTGCTGACATCATCATGAGTCACTTTGGACTAAACTGCAAATATTTAGACTAAATTGTAAACCAGAAGATTATTTGTGTACTTTCCATTAAAAAGGACTAATTTGTACCTAGTTGAATAGGTTAGGACTAAATAGTATATTTGCATGGGATTTTGGACTAAACCATATTTTTCCCGACTAGAATAAGGTAATATCGTGACTGGACCATTACAAGTGGTGAACAGGGTGTCCTTGGTTGTGCCAAAACTGCCCATCGGAGTACCAAAACCATGTAAGCCAAACCTCTCTAACCATGGTATCGCCCTAACCATTGTATTGCTATCCAATGTTAATTTGGTACTCCATTCGCATCATGCAGATTAAGTTTTTATGATATGTTTGGACCATGAGTCTGATTTTGTGCACACTTCTCGTATTATGCTTTTATGATATGTTTGGACTATAAGTCTGATTTTGTGAACGCTCTATAATGAGTGTTCATATAACATTTCAGTTTCTTCATTCAATTTAATTTTGGGAGTTATCTTTCGAAGGACAAGATTTGTAGCACATGCGTTAGACTTAGCGAGGATAAATATTATCTACTTAACCATTCGTTTGGCTTAGGGGATGAAAATCTATATCCATAAATCATATTCATTATTTACCAAATGTGGAAATAGGATTGTATTTCCTGAAAAGAGGTTTTATTCCCTCTAACAAAACAAGGAGTGCTTTTTATATACAACTCTTCTTTTTTGAGCAACAACACATGGGTTGAAATTGTAGAGCTTTTTCTTATCCATCATGTGGCAAAAAAAATTTATTTTGATTTGTCTTCAGAAAAAACATAATTAGGTGTAAAGTGCAATACGCAAATTTAGAATAAGCCACGGGCTGCATAAGCATAATGAATAAGTTGCCTTCTAATTAAATAATATACATCAACATCTTACACCAAAGTATATTGTTAATAATCAAAACATGCTACTTGTTATGAGGATTTCATCATATCATAACTCAAACCCTAATATAGCTTTATATATGTGTTCAGCTACTTAAAAAAATAAAATAACCATAATAAGGTTATACTTAGTAAAAAAAGAACTATAACAAGATTAATAACAAAAAAAAAATTATATATTAATCAAATAACGTTTAAGATTTTAGATTATATCCTTTACAAGTATATGAAATTTAGTTACTTACGGGATTTTCAAAACCCGTAGAAAATACATGGAAAGAATAAGCTAATGCAAACCCCAAAATGATAAATATGAACTTAAAGTTCCTGAAAATGTGGGGTACCAAAATACACCACCAACTTTTTATTAGGCAACATGTATGGACAAAACCTAAATACAATTCTGAGAGTGCAACTTATTGAATCCCAATCAAGGAATAATATTCAGAGTTATATCTCTTTCTCTCACAATCAGAAAGTTGACAAAATCAAATCTGTGAACCTGATTGTGTGTGAGACTTCTTGGAAGATCTCAAAAATCAATATCCAAGAATCAATCGAGCCGTATTAAAAAAACAAGGATGGATGTATCTACTTTGATTGTAAATATAAACAATAAAATGCGGCAAAATAAATTACACATACATCAAAATTTTGTTTACGAGGAAACCGCAAGTGCAGAAAAACCCCGGGACCTAGTCCAGATTTGAACACCAAACTGTATTAAACCGCTACATACACTAGCTTACTACTAATTAACTTCGAACTGGAATGTAGTTGCGACCGAATTAAACCCTCACATCAATTCAGTTACAATCGCGCTCCTTACGCCTCTTGAATCCAACAAGACTCCACGCAAATGATTCCCTTAACTGAAGTCTGTTACATCCTAAGAGTTGCTTCAACTTAATTGAAGACTTTAAACCAATCTGGCTCCCACGGATAAGCATATATGTGTGATTTCGTTTCTGATCAATGGATCAAGGTGAAACTGAAAATCGATAGCAATAGACAAAATTTAGCTAACCTCAAAATCCTGACTTATGTTTCCCGAAGAGCAGCCTAGATTATTATTCACCTTGCAAGTATTAAACCTGTGGAATCACAAAGTCTGGGACGAAGAAAACTTTGTGATTTTTATTTATCTTGTTCGAGTGAGCAGCTCAACAATCAAACAAGATCAGGATATACGAACTATCAAGATAAAAGATAGTTGGACCTGGCTTCACGAATCCTTAGGTGAAAAATTTTTAGTCGCTAAACTCTAAAAGTGTTTTAGGGAGAGGAAAACTCTAGTTTACAATTAGGACACAAAAATAATAGTATCAGGGATTCAAAAATCTCAGTTGCTTGAGGTTCTCCCTTATATGGACTTTCAAAGTATATGTTGTTTTAGGTTTAAGCTAAGATAGCTTTAGAACCAAGCAAACAATATCCAACGTTAGATGAATCTTTGAAATGATATTAACATAACAAGATATACACTCTGATTAGGATGAACTGTAACTGAACCGTGTATAAAGACATTTTTCATTGAAGGTTAGCCGAGACTAGACGATTGAACTATAAGCTTAATAATTTTCATATAACACTTAAGACTTTATGCTTGAGTCACAAACATAGGTTATAATGTGATCAATCATGTATATGTAGTATATTTAGAGATTTATTCAAATGCCAATTATCTCACAGAAATAACTTTTGTGAAATCTGAAAATATTCGACAGAGCAAGTACGTGTATTTTACCTGTTCATGATTGTTATGTCATGGTACATGTACCAGGTATGTATACCCTTAAGACACATACGATTTCAGGAACTTACAACACTTTTTTGGTTTGTGTTAGGGTATGGATACCATTCTGGTTTCATAACCAACAATTCTTTTTTGGTTTGCATACAGGGTATGCGTACCATTCTTGGTTCACGAGCAATAGACTTTTTATGGTATGGATACCAAGTATGCATACCAAAAAGTTGTTGTAGACATATAGATACTCTAGTACGTGTACTGAGTACATGTACTATGGTTCCAGACCTATAGCAGTTTTCTACAGTATGTAAACATGTATGCATACTATCATGTATCCAGAATTACAGTAGTTTAGTATTTCTCTCTAAATCAATTCGAAACATTCCCAAATAACATCAATGACACATATTACTATTTCATGCTATTTTCGAATGATAATCTTGAATCATGACTTAGATTATGAAAAATAAATTGTCCTTAACCAAAATTCATCAAGTATGAACAAATGTCCATTAAGCTTAGTCACATATATTTCGAGAACTAATTATCAAGATAAACTTGACTCTAACTTCTTGTTATGCTTTTAATAGTCCAATTAGTCATGCGACTATGTCTCATAGATATAAAGATGAATATAACTTGATAAATAAGTGGTTCAGTATTCACTTACCTTTTGTTGAAGAAGTTTTCCAAAAGCTTCGGTTGATCTTCGTGTCCAAATGGTAGAACGCAGTGATGTCCGATTCTCAACTGCACATTTATCCTAATCCCAGACTTCACTAATTGTAGACTAGAAATCAAAATATAGTTTTGATCAACTGAATTTGACAACAAGCTAGATATAGCAACACTTGTGAGTTCGACCGAGCAATGCTCTAACATTTCCAAAGTAAACTTTAGCTCCTTTTATCTTCTCTTATGTTGTGCCCTTGTGTTATTTGGTGTATGAGGCGTCTCTTTATATATAATAATAACTCCTAAAATTCTAGGTTTTATTCGTTCGAGACCATTTTTCTTCAAGTTAGAAGCTAAAAACACGAAAAAAATACTTCAAAAACTTGTGAGAATTAGCTAGGTTTTGTGCATGAACCCAACTAATTCTGGAGCACTTGTTTTGCCTTCATAAAATCTGCAGAATCGATCGGGTCAATTGCCTTTGGCCTAATTGAATTTTTAGTCTTCATGTTTGGGTAAAAAGTTCAAAATTATATAAAAAGGCCATTTACAATGTTGGGTACCAAAACCTTAATGATTTTAGGAATTAATTTTTCCCTTTTATCACTTTAATTGGTTAACCAATGACTGGTGGGTAGAAACTAGAGCTACCAAACGTGTATGTGAAAGTATATATGCTCACCTCCTATAAGAAGGTACGGGAAGGCGAGAAACTCTATATGGGTAACTCATCTACAACAGAGGTTGTAGGAAAATAAAAATGGGCTCAACCTCACTTCTGGCAAGACTCTCACATTGAATGAAGTTCTTCGTGTTCCAGACATCTGCAAAAAGCTTGTTTCTTGTGGTATTTTGGATGATAAGTGTTTTTAAATTGTAATTGAATTTGGCAAAGTTGTTGTCATTAAGGCTAAGGATTATGTAGGTCAGTATTATAAGACCGAGGGTCTATATAAGCTTAATGTAAAGTCTGTTATAATGAATAAGGTTGCTTGTTCTGCTTATGTTTGTGTGTCTTTAAATGTTTGGCATGGTATACTTGTACATGTGTTAGAGCATAACTCGATTAAACTCATCGGGCATTGGTATGTCAAGTTTGGTTGTCATATTTTAGTACCAAAACTCATCTAGAGTCGCTTAATTAAATACTAGTGTCAACTTCGTTTAGGTTAGACTAGAAAGTCTAGGAATATTGAGACATACAAGTATTACTCCGAAGACCTGAAGAATGAGAAGAAGTAACGACTACAATGACGACATCATCCTTCCACTTGAGGTTAGTAATATTGACTTGAACTTGTTTCAATTCCTAACGTATCTTTCAAGTCATTCTATATTGAAAACATAACATGCGAAGCTTGTATATAAATAATACTCTAGTAGATAGACATGATCATAATAGTATGGCCATAGTATTATTATGAAGTATAACGCTTATCTTTTGAATTTCGTAGATATGACATCGACATAATCTTGTACGTAGTTTTATGATTATGTGTATGGGTTAATGGTAAAAATTTCATCCTAGGAAAAAATGTTTTACATTTTTTTTAAAGGAAGTATGTTTGTGAACTTGTTTCATGAATCGAAATGGAAATCAATAGGTTTATTGGTCTGGCTATTCATTGCATATTTGTTTAGAACCGATTTTAACTCAAGTTATGTATCTTGGTATAACCGATCACAATACATAGTGTTATATCATTGCTCGGTCGAACTTGCAAGTGTTGCTATCTCAAGCTTGTTGTCAAGTTTAGTTGCCAAAACTATAAGTCTTGATTTCTAGTCTACTTATAGCTAAGTCTCAGACTAGGATATAAAGTATAGTTGAGCTCTAAACTCCACGGTGTTCATCATGCAAAGATGGAGAACTACTCAAGGAACTGGTGGATCTTCATCGGAAAAAAGGTATGTGGAGCCTTGAACTTATCTATCACTCAAAAGTCTATCTACTTTATCTTCTTTCTTGAGATAAAATTCGTATTGCTATATAGAATTATATTACACGCAATTGCTATTTAGAGCCGAGTTTATCTCACTTATCTATTTCTCGAAATATGTGTTGATAGGCTTTTGCTTTGGCCAAGTTCATCTTTACAAGTGACGAAAGTCATGTTGATTATTTCAATATCTTGGAAATTGCTTTGATGAAAAATATTGTGTGAATAACCTCTATTTAGCATCCTCTAAACATATTTCAATGATTAAAATAAAGAGTTTAGAACATGTAACCATCTTCAGATATAAGCATATAATGTGTTTTCGCATTAGAGTATAAGTCCAAAACCTGGAACTAAATGTATGCATACTTGTGTGTGTACTAAATGGTTGATGGAGACTGGGTAAGTATGCGTATCCGTACGCATACTGGCGGAAGTTCACGTCCGTGAATTTCTGCTGAGTTTGGAAATCAAAACCAACTCAATCCAGTTACCTAAGTATACATACCCGTACGCATACTGGCGAAAAGTTCACGTCCGTGAATTTCTGCTGAGTTTGGAAACCAAAACAAACTCAAATCCGGTTACTTAAGTACACATACACATACGCATACTTAAGTGTGTTACTTTCTAAAATTGGTTTGTTCATGAACTAAAACATTTATATATTAAGGAATGCAATTTGAAAACCGTGGCTATAATGTTCATGAATCGATTCGAGTGAATCAAAACCGATTTTGTTTCGATTGTATATTGTATACTTCAATAAGATCTAAGCAATTGAACAACTTTCGAACTAGTTCATTTGAGTCATTTGGACTAGTTATGGTGAAGATGAATAAGGTTGAAATGAAAGTGCTCATATGGCTAACCATTGGTTAAGTACTGTTGAAACAACTAGGTGTACACGTTTAGGTACGCTTACTCAAACCTAAATGACGTATATTTCAATTGTGTATAATAAGCTAGGTTCGATCTAACGGTTGAAAGATATTAGCTTAAATCTAATCAGGTTTTCATCTAACGGTGAATATTGAATGCTTGGTTACCAAGGTAACTTAGATTGCAACCTTGATTTGGAGACTATATAAAGGAGAACTCTAGCAACTGGGAAACCTAATCCCCACACCTCCTGTTTGATACTATAAGCTAGAGTCTATTCTCCTTTACCGAGACCCTATAGGTTAACGACTTGAAGACTTCATTGGGATTGTGAATCTAGACCCAACTATTTTCTTTGTAGTTATGTGATCTGATCTTGCTATTTCTATCGTGATTGAGTGCAATCGTAAGATTGGCTTGAGATTAATTTCTCCGATAGTAAAGATAGAAAAGTAGTCACAAACATCTTCGTCTCACCGTTATGATTCCGCAATATCTTGTTTCGCTAGTCGATTAAGATTATTGTGAGGTGATTCATAATTCTAGGCTGTTCTTTGGGAATATAAGTTCAGGTTATCGATTGGTTCTCGTTCACCTTGATTTATCAAAAGATGGAACAAAACTCGTAGGTATTTCTGTGGGAGACATATTTATCTATTCTTGTAGACTTTTCTGTGTGATACAGATTTGTTTATTAAAGTCTTCGACTTTGGGTCGTAGCAACTCTTAGTTGTGGGCGATATCAGCTAAGGGAATCAACTGCGTAGTATTCTACAGGGATCAGATATGTAAGGAGCGCAACTGTACCTTGAATCAGTGTGAGATTGATTGGGGTTCAACTACAGTCCAGGCCGAAGTTAGTTGGTAGTAGGCTAGTGTATGTAGCGGCTTAATACAGTGTGGTGTTCAATCTGGACTAGGTCCTGAGGTTTTTCTACATTTGCAGTTTCCTCGTTAACAAAACTTCTGGTGTCTGTGTTATTTCTTTTCCGTATTATATTTTGTTATATAATAGAAATATCACAGGTTGTGCGTTTGCATCGATCAATTGGAAAATCCAACCTTTGGTTGTTGATTGAAATTGATTGATCCTTAAACATTGGTCTTTGGTACTGTTCAAGTTTATTTCTCTTATATTCAATCAGACTCGCAGATTTCTATTTGTTTGAGTTGGGATTGAATCGATAAATTGAGATATAACTCTTTGATATACTTTTTATTAAGATTAAGTTTGACTGTCTAGTTGATTCTCTTAAAATTATATTGGAGTTAGTTCATACAGATTGTTAAGCGAAATATTGGGTGAGGTTGTTAGACCCCCATTTTTTTACATAGAGTTGTTGTGCAGGTATGACCGTTCCATGTGTGATTGATCACAAGAGGATTCAAGTGTTGTTGTGCAGGTATTTGAAGGCAATAGAATATTTGAAGACAAAGAAGAATTTTTATTAGTTTTCGTATCTTGTGGATTTAGTGCACAAACCTTGATCGGTTGGGATCCAACTAGAATCAGTTTATCTTTGGTATATTTGATTGATTAGTTGCATGATATCAACATTCTCTATATTTGTTTTTGAGATCTATGTTGATTGAGTGTGAATCTATACTTGACTATTTCGGTAGTTATTGGATAAATTGATCTAACCAAACAAAGGAGTTTATTAGATTAAACATAAGATCCTTTGTCAACAACTCATCTTAGCTTTATCAAGCTTGATTAGAGTGGTTACCAAACAGATTCTTCCTTTGTTGTTTGGAATACGATCCAAAGGAGTTGTTATTCACGTGCGTAATTCTAGAAGTCGAAGGCGCATGGATACTGAGGGAACTAAATAGCTAGGGGTAGTATTCTTGGTATCAACTATACGAAGTCGGTATTATATTTTGTATAGCGGATTAATTATTAAAGTATTAAAAACTGGACAAGGTCCCGGAGTTTTTCTGCATTTGCAGTTTCCTCGTTAAAAAAATCTTGCTATGCCATTTACTTTACTTTTCCACATTATAATTATTAATTATAATTAAAGTAAATTGCACATGTACGTTAATTCCTAATCACTTGATATTGATCCTATAGTAAATCGATTTCAGATCGTAACTATTATCAAGTTGTCGTTTTGCCTCGACTTTTTTCATAGACGATCACACTTGATATCAGACTTATATGTTGATAACAAAACATTGTTGTGTATTTGGGTATCCTCGTTTTTCAACATGTAAATTATAATTCAATGCATAAAATGGCTACCGCATACCCAAATTTAGTTTGAAAAAAAAAATACAAATGTGAAATTTGCATAGAATCAAAATATACTAGAAAACAAATTAGGAAAAAAAAAGGGAAATTATAAACCCTTAGAATTAATTCACTCAGACCCAGTTGACATGGTATCGGTTCAAACTAGAGGTGGTAAACCAGGTACTGTCATATATACTTTCTTAGAGGTAAGGATGATACATGTATAAGCCTTCAAGATGTATAACTTAGAAGTTGAAAATCAATTGAATGCTACCATTAAGACAGTTAGGTATGACTGTGGTGGTGAGTAAAAAAAACCCACATGATATTTTTATGTAGAACATGGCATAATTCACGAGGTCACACATACTTATTTACCTTAGTCTAATGGTGTAGCTGAACGTAAGAACCGTACCCTTAAGGAGATGATGAATGCCATGTTTATTAGTTCAAGATTACCTGCAAACTTGTGGGGGGAGGACATCCTCTTAGCTTTCTATATGTTGAATATAGTAACTTATGGGGGGAGGCCGTCCTCTTAGCTTGATACAGATCAGGAGATTTAGTGGAGGATGAAGGAAGGTAGCGATGTGTTGGATAGAGATGTCTTGATGTTGTTAAGGGAAATCTTGAATAGACACAATAGTTTTGTTCATGTTTTTCGTCAAGGTGCAGAACGAGAAGATATTTTTGATTGCTAGTTGATTATCAAAGAGCAAACTAAAGATCAATTGCAGTACACTCTTCCAAGTGCTTCCCATGTTGCAGCCATTGTACCAATAGGTGATGCAAGTTACAAACATATAGAACGTGAAATAATAGTGCAGACAACATCCGAGAATCTCATACAGGTCTTTGAGACGGGTGGTAATTACGATCCTATGCAATATCCTCTTTTACTCCCTTATGGAAGCTACAGGTGGGACATAGAAAGCAAAGACAATAATGGAAGAAAGATGTCATGTCGTGGATACTATTCGTACATTCTGCAGTTACTAAGTATTAAGTAATATCATCTATAAATCTAAATACTTGAACCCACATTTTTTAAGTGTGTTTTAATCAATTTTTGTGGTGTTTTTTAATTGTTAGACAGATACGCAACAATCATGATTCACGTTTTCTTCGAGTCGGGCGATTGTTGCAACAATAAGTTGTGGATAATTGGGTTAAAATTGACTCTGCTAGGCTTAAATGGGTTACATGTCATCAAAAGCAATTAAGGGCGGAACTCTATAAAGGATTACAAGATGCACAAAAAGCGGGCGAGACCTGCGTATGTAAGTTTTTTTTTTCCTAAAATCAAATGCAAACTCAAAGCTTCAGAATCTACTTTAGTTTAAAAAAAAAAATTGGTATGTTTCTAATTTTATATCCTTAGTGCATCAAATATGCATGAGTTCTTGATACGTTTTTTTTTCTCAATAGACGAATTAGGCAAGAAGATAGTACTACCTTCTTCATATGTTGGTGGGCCGCGTTATATGTACCAAAGATACCAAGATGCGATGGCATTGGTACAGAAATATGGGAAACCTGATATATTTCTTATAATGACTTGTAATCCACTCTGGCCTGAGATTGTATCTAACTTACATCCCGGTCAATCCGCATCAGATAGACCTGATTTAACAACTAGGGTATTTCGTGCTAAATTTGAAGAGTTGAAGGAAGATATCTTCAACAAGAATGTGCTAGGAAGAGTAGCTGCGCATGTTCATGTGATTGAGTTTCATATTAGAGGTCTACCTCATGTCCATATGTTGATCATATTGGAAAAATAAGACAAGTTACAAGGTCCTGATGATAATGATCGTATAGTTAGAGCAGAAATCCCTGATAAGAAGAAAGAGCCCGAATTGTATAAGTGTGTAAAAAAATGGATGATTCATGGTCTGTGTGGAAGCAAGTGCATGAGGGAAGGGAAGTGCAAGAGAAGGTTTCCGAAACAATTTTATGAATGTACCATGCAAGGAAAAGATGCTTACCCAGTATACCAGAGGAGAGATGATGGAAATATTATACAAATGAGTAAGAACTTCATAGCGGACAATAGATTTGTGGTGCCTTACAATCCTTGGATTCTTCATAAATATGATTGCCACATCAATGTAGAAGTTTGTTCCACTGTCCAAAGTGTTAATTATCTTAACAAGTACGTCTACAAGGGACCATATTGTATTTCCTTTCGAGTACAACCAGTGCAGCCAAAATCTGAGTATAACGAGGTAACACGTTACATTAATGCAATATGGGTGTGTGCTCAAGAGGCAATGTGGAGGATATACAGGTTTGCGATGAATAACATGTGTCCATCAGTTCAACGATTGCACTTGCATCTTCCCTAAACAAAATAGTGTCATGTTATATGAGCATAAAACAGTCGATGAGGTCTTAGCAAATGAAAATAATTCCAAAACAATATTGACGGAGTATTTTGTTATAAATGCATGTGATCCTATGGCTAGGCGATGGTTGTATCGGGAGCTTCCTGAACACTACACATGGGACAAAGCAATTAAGAAAATAGCATAGAAGAAGAACAAATCAGAGGGTGATTGGTAGGGTATATTCTGTGCCCCCTATTGCGGATGGAAGGTTTTTTCTGAGGCTCATACTTATGCATGTTAGGGGTGCTACTTCATATGAAGATTTGTTGACAGTTGATGGCAGAAGATATCATATGTTTAAAAGTGCAGCTGAGGCACGAGGAATGTTGGAGAATGATAATAGTTTAAGGGCATGTATGGTCGAAGCAACAACAAACAAAATGCCATCTGATTTGAGAACTCTTTCTGGTAGCATGTTGGTTTTTTGCAACTCTGTGGACATTAGAAATCTTTGGGAGGAGTTCTTCAAAGACATGGTTGAAGATTATTCAAGTTCAAGTGATACAAGCTCAGCATACTTATCAGACCGTCTTCTCAGAGAGTTGGGTCAAATGATTCATCAACATGTCAAGCGTCTAAAAGATTATGATCTTCCGAAAATTGTCGGCATATTAGACGATAATTTACAGGTGTCTGATTTGATCAAAGAGGAGGTATCCATTCCGGTTTTCGAAGAAGATATGATGAATGTAGACAAGTTGAATGAAGATCAGTCCAAGGCTTATGATACAATTATGGGTGCCATCTGAAGAAAAGAAAGCAGAGTCTTCTTTGTTGATGGTCCAAGAGGTACCGGGAAGACTTTTCTCTACCGTGCTATTTTATCGACCGTTAGAAAAAGTGGTGGTATTGCCATAGAAACAGCCACGTATGGAGTTGTAGCTACTATGTTACCTGGTGGAATAACTGCACACTCTAGATTCAAGCTTCCATTTACCCCAGCAACAACTTCTACATGTGACATCGCCAAAAATGACAAGTTGGCTGATCTTCTCCGTCAAGATACTGTGATTATGTGGGATGAAGCTACCATGGCACATTGGTATTCTATTGAGGCATTCGATACGACTATGAGAGATATAACGGGTAACAAGAAACCGTTTGGTGGTAAGATTGTTATTATGGGAGGTGATTTCCGCCAGGTTCTTCCAGTTGTACCAAAAGCTTCAAGGGGGCAAATGGTGGCTTCGTGTCTTACCCGGTCGGCTCTGTGGAGACATGTAGAGGTTCTTCGTCTGAAGAAGAATATGCGTGCAGTAGGCGATACGTCTTATTATGATTTATTGATGCAAGTTATTGATGAAAATGAACATTCTGCGGCAAATGACATGATAAGGATGCCAGATGATATGGTGATACCCTGGACTGGTGAAGATTCAGTGTCCCAACTGATAGATGCTACCTTTCCCAACTTGACATATAATTATGAGGATTAAGATTACTTGCTTAACCGGGCACTTATCACACCACTGAATGAGCATGTCGAAAGTTAAATGATCGAGTGGTTAGCATGTTTCCCGGGTAAGAGCATATGTATTATTCATTTGATTCCGTGGAAGATGATTTCCAAAACCTCTATCTTCAAGAACAGTTGAACGGAATGGCCTCTGGTGGTTTTCCTCCTCATGAGTTGAAATTGAAGCTATGAGCACCCATTATGTTATTGAGGAATGTTAGTGCCAAGAACGACTTATGCAATGGTACTAGGTTTATCATAAATAAGTTCTTTCCAAATTGTATTCGATGCAGTGATCCTTAGTGGAAAGTTAGCGGGTAAAAGAGTATTCCTCCATAGGATGCCAATGATCCCACCAGAGAATCTTGAGATGCCGTTCAAGATGATTCGCAAGCAATTCCCAGTATGTATGTGTTTTGAATTCACAATCAACAAAGCACAAGGACAA
Organism: Papaver bracteatum; assembly: GCA_023529315.1. Classification (NCBI taxonomy): domain Eukaryota; kingdom Viridiplantae; phylum Streptophyta; class Magnoliopsida; order Ranunculales; family Papaveraceae; genus Papaver; species Papaver bracteatum. Next base: position 1,688,290 of record JAJJWX010002300.1, read on the forward strand.
ATAATTGAAAACACCGGTATTTATCTTCCCGGTCATGTCTTCAGTCATGGGCAATTGTATGTTGGGCTTTCAAGGGGTGTTTCGAGCAACAACACTAAGGTGTTAATCAAGAAAGGAAGCGTTGCTGATAAAGTTGGAATGTTCACCAAGAACGTTGTGTATAAGGAAGTTCTTACGTCGTCCTAGCTTAGGTACACATATTACGAATTAATATCGTCCGCAAAGTTCTTAGTCGTTGTATTTGTTTTTTACTTAATTTTTTTCTTCTTTTCCTTTATTATTTTAGTTTTGGTTTCATCTTACATTTTGGTGTCTATTGTGTATGATTTTTTCACTCGCTGAAATGTAAGTCGCACCTATTCTAATTGATTACAAGAGATAAAATTGTGAAGCAATATTTTTTATTTTGAAGGAGGGTTTTCTGCCTTAGTATTATAGTTTGTTATCCCATAAATTTTGTAACGGAATGACAACTCGGCAGGTGCAGCGCACGTGCGTATTTACTGTATGAATTATAGAAAGGTAGAGAACCTTCTAATGATTACTTCAAAGTGTGGGGGAGTTTGGCTAAGGTTGTCATTCATCCTCCTAAGAGAACTAAAATAGGACCCAAAACTGTTGATTGTGTCTTCATATGATATTCTGAGCATACTACTTCATATAGATTTATGGTTGTGAGTTCTGAAAATTTTAAAATTGGTGTGAATACAATTATGGAGTCTAGGGATAATGTGTTCTTTGAAAATATTTTTCCATCGAAATCTGACTCTCGTGATAGAGGCATTGATCCCCTAGATGTCCCTTCAACCATTCCGAATTTTGAGGAAGATGAGGTTGAGATTGAACCTATGAAAAGTAAAAGGTCTAGAACGAAAACCTCATTTGGATCTGACTACATAACATGCCTAGCTGAGACCGATCCAAAATCTTAAAGAAAATCCATTACTTCTTCTGAAGCTTTATGGTGGAAAGAATCTGCCATTAGTGAAATAGATTCTATCCGAGCGAACGATAAATGAGAGATTTTAGATTTACCTCTAGGGTGCAAGCCCATAGGTTGTAAATGGATCTTCAAGAGGAAACGTAACATATATGGAACTATTGAAAAATACAAGGCTAGGCTAGTAGCTAAAGTCTATAAACATAAATGTTAGATCATTGCTCGTTGAACCTACTAGCGTTGGTATGTCAAGTTAGTTGTCAATTTTAGTTGCCAAAATGCATTCTTTATTTAGTATATTATAGATAGTTTCAGACTAGATTAAGTCTAAGAAGTAGAATCGAAGTTATCCTTGAAGGATGAAGTTTGAAGAGTACAAACAAGGACTTCATCAACAAAGGTATGCGGTAATTGATTTCATTTGGATTCTTGTTCAATTATACCTTTCTAATCTATCCAAACAAAGGTTCACTTTATGGAGCAATTCCTATGACGGTAAATGTACATTTATGTATATATACTCGAGGTTATTTGATTCATGAATTTTGTGACAATAACCTTTATCCCAGAAAAGGTTCTTATGTTATAGTGAATGAGCTTACGAATTCAACGAGCCAAGAATCACTCAATTCCGAGTTATAACGATGAAGTTAAGAGTGATTTATTAAAGTAACAACTATAAGTGTTGCTGTAATTGTTACAGTTCATTAGTAGGAAACAATTGAAAAAGCGGGGGTCTAACAACCACACCCAATATTTCGATCAACAATCTGTATGGACTAACTCCAATATACTTTCAAGAGAATCAACTAGACAGTTAGACTCAATCTTAAGAAAGATATATCAAGAATTTAAATATTTCAATCTCTAATTCAATCTGTAATCTGCAAATAGAAATTTGCGGGCCCGATTGAACGTAAGAGATATAAACTTGGATGGTACCAAAGACCAATATCCAAGGATCAATAAATTTCCAATCAGCAACCAAAGGTTGGATTTCACAATTATATAACAAAATATAATGTGGAAAAGAAATAACATAGACACCAGAAGTTTTGTTAACAAGGAAACCGCAAATGCAGAAAAACCCCGGGACCTAGTCCAGATTTAACACACATTGTATTAATCGGCTATAGACACTAGCCTACTACAAACTAACTTCGGTCTGGACTGTAGTTGAACCCCAATCATTATCGCACTGATCCAAAGTATATTTATGCTCCTTATGTCTCTGATACCAGCATGATACTATGCACTTGATTCCCTTAGCTGATCTCACCCACAACTAAGAGTTGCTACAAACCAAAGTCGAAGACTTTAATAAACAAATCTGTATCACACAGAAAAGTCTAAGGTAATAGATAAATTTGTCTCCCACAGAAATACCTACGAGTTTTTGTTTTGTCTTTTGATAAATCAAGGTGAACATGAACCAATTGATAACCCAGACTTATATTCCCGAACAACAACCTAGAATTATTAATCGCCTCACAATAATCTTAATCGCCTAGCGAAAGAAGATATTGTAGAATCACAAATGATGAGACGGAGGTATTTGTGATTACTTTTATATCTTGCCTATTGGAGAAATCAATCTCAAGCCAATCTTACGATTGTACTCAAATACGATAGAAACATCAAAATCAGATCATACAACTACAAGAAAGTAGTATCGGTCTGGCTTTACAATCCCAATGAAGTCTTCAAGTCGTTAACCTACAGGGTCTCGATGGAAACCTAAGGTTAAAGGAGAATCGACTCTAGATAATACAACTAGCTTGTATCACACAGGAGGTGTGGGGATTAGGTTTCCCAGTTGCTAGAGTTTTCCCTTATATAGTCTTTCAAATCAGGGTTTGCAATCAATGTTAGCTTAGTAACAAAGCATTCAATATTCACCGTTAGATAAAAACCTGATTAGATTCAAGCTAATATCTTTCAACAGTTAGGTCGGAACTTAGATTATTACACACAAATGAAATGCATGTTTATTTCGGTTTGTGTAACCGTACCCAAACATGTACATCTATTTGGTTTAACAGTAGTTAACCAAATGGTTAGCCATATGAGCACTTTCATATTAACCATATTCTTCTTTACCATAACTAGTTCAAATGACTCAAATGAACTAGTTAGAGAGTTTTTCAATTTCTTAGATCTTATATAAGTATACAAGACACAATCGAAGCAAAAACTATTTGATTCACTCGAATTAATTAATGAACTTTATAGCCACGGTTTGCAAACATGCATTCCTTAGTTAATATAAGTTTAAGTTCACGAATAATCGTTTTTAAAAAATAACCAACTTAACTATGCAGACTTAAGTACCCGAAATAAGTATTATTTCAATTCACAAAATCCAGCAGAAATTCTCGGGATGAGAACCTCCGAAAGTACGCGGACACTAGTTCCAGTTTTCCTGAGAAGCAAAGTACGCATACTTTGGTTCAAGGAATAAGGACTTATACATGTATGAGTTACCTCACAATGTTTATATCCAACCATGGTTATATAATATAAACTCTCATTTCAATCATTGAAACATTCTTAGAGGACATTATATGATTGTTATTCACAAACCATTTTTCGTCAAAGCCATTTTCAAGTAATTGAAACATAACATGACTTTCGTCACTAGTAAAGATGAACTTGCCAAAGAGAAGGCTTACCAACACATATTTCGATAAATAGATAAGCGAGATAAACTCGGCTCGAAATAGCAAATGTGTATAATTAAAGTCTATATAGAAAAATGAGTTTTGTCTCAACATAGGAGACAGAGTAGATAGACTTTTGAGTGACAGATAAGTTCAAGTCTCCACATACTTTTTAGTCGATGAAGTTCCACCAGTTCCTTGAGTAGTTCTTCATCTTTGTATGATGATCGCCATGGAGTCTTGAGCTCAACTACACTTTCTATCCTAGTCCGAGACTTAGATATAAGTAGTCTAGAAATCAAGACTTATAGTTTTGATCACTAACATTGACAAGCATGCTTGAGATTGCAACGCATGCGAGTTCGACCGAGCAGTGCTCTAACAATAATCCACGAACTGTTTGTAACAGTTCACGGACTTGAGACCAATTACGTGACTAGAAGCCATTTTTGGTCATGTTTATGATGTTTCCTTATCTAGGCAAGATAGCTATTACTCCAAACATATTTTATTACCATATTAAAGTGTTTGTGATAACATTTAATTCCTGACTAAGTTAAAATGTGATTTATTCACACAAATACAATATTTGCTAATTAATTATTTATTTAATTATTTTGGCAAGAGTTGTAACTTAGGAAAGACTCCCAAATTTAGGAGAGTCTTGAAAAAGGAAAATAGCTTTGCCTAGCTTCCAAGCTATTGTTCACTATAAATAAAGGGTTCGTGAGTGCTACACGTTTTTCATCCCCTTTGGAAAATTGGTGTAAGCTTCATAGGTTGTTTTCCATGTCTTCTGTTCTTCTTGAACAAGAGTGAGATAAAAGTATTTGTATTGGCGGTCACAAAGCCGAGTTGGATTTAATCTTCGTGATTGATTATACAACTTGTAATCTAGGTTTTTCACCTCTTGTCTATTCTAAGGTCTTCTCTTCTGATATAACACCATTCAAGAGTTTTTTTTTATCATAATCCCTAGGTTTTGATAGATTTCAGTTACCGATCGTATACCAACACTTGTTAGTCGAAATCGGAAGCTAGAAAGAAAACTTCGATTAAGGTATCTCGTAAAAATGCTCAAGAAGTTTTAAACAAGATATCTCAGGATTTATTCTAGTTGTTCTTGTTGTAGAATTATTATGGTTTTCTTAACTTGGAAATTGATCTTTGGAATCGCCCAAGTTTACTTACGAAAATCAGGTTCACGGACTCCTTGTGTGTACTCATACTGATTGTAAGTTAAAACCCTAATCTACAAGTTTGTTTCGGTATCTCTACTTTATCTGGTAGTTGTTCAAAACAAACACAAGATTTCCAAAACCTTGATTTACATCTAAAGGGAAATCGATTTGGTGTTTTGTGAAAAAAAAATATCGAAAAATATCAACGGTGTTGTTGTATCTTCTAAAGAGAGCCTTGTGTTCTGCTAGAAGATTTACGAGAAGAAATCCTAAGGAGAATCGGTGTTCTGCTAGGAGTTCTATAAGTGCTTGAATACAGCTGAAGCAGGTATTACATCTAGTCCGAATAGGCAGTAGGAAATTAGTGTAACAACTTATAATCAGTGTGTGATTATTATGGACTAGGTCCCTGGGGTTTTTCTGCATTTGCGTTTTCCTCGTTAACAAAATTTCTGGTGTATGTGTTATTTCTTTTCCGCATTACATTGTTTTTCTTTATAATTGAAATATCACAGGTTGTGCGTAAGTTCAATCAATTGGGAATCCAACCTTTGGTTGTTGATTAAATTGATTGACATTTGGATATTGGTTTTTGATACCGTCCAAGTTATTTCTTATATTCAATCGGGCTCGCAAATTTCTATTTGTTTGATTGCGGATTGAATTAAGAAATAGAGATATGACTCTTTGATATACTTTTCTTAAGATTAAGTCTGACTGTCTAGTTGATTCTCTTGAAAGTATATTGGAGTTAGTCCATACAGATTTCCAAATGAATTATTGGGTGTGGTTGTTAAACCCCCACTTTTTCAATAAATAAAGTGTAGATTTCTTTGATCCTTACTCACATGTTACGAGAATTACTTTTATTTGGATGTTAATTGTTATAGTTGTTGTTCATAACTTAGAGATACATCAAATGGATGTAAAGACAACATTTATAAATGGTGAATTAGGTGAAGAAATTTACACGAAACAACCTGAGGGTTTTTCAGTGAAAAGTTGTGAAGACAAAGTGTGTAAACTGAAAAAATCTTTGTGTGAATTGAAACAAGCACCTAAACAACGACATGAAAAATTTGATCATGTAATATTTTATAGTGGTTTTAAAAATAATGAATCTGACAAGTGTGTTTATACCAAACTTGTGAATGATGCATGTGTGGTTGTATGCTTTTATGTTGATGATATGCTTATACTTGGTACAAACATGGATATAATTAATTCCACCAAGAGCATGTTGAATAAGAACTTTGACATGAAAGACTTAGGCCCCATGGATGTAATCTTAGGGATGAAAATTGGAAGAAATTCTAACGGATATAGCCTTAGAAAATCTCATTATGTTGTGCTCAGAAAATATAATCATTTTGATTATAAACATGCTTATACTCCGTATGATCCTTGTTGTAGACTCAAAAAGAATAAGGGTAATGGAGTTTCTCAATTTGAATACTCACTAGTTATAGGAAGTCTGATATATTTGATGAACTGTACTATTATAGCATATCTCGGTTGAACCCACCAAGCGTTGGTATGCCAAGTTTTTTGTCATATTTTAGTGAATCAAAACTCATTTAAAGAGTCGCTTGATTATGTACTAGAGTCAATTTCGTATAGGTTAGCTTGAAAGTATTAGGATATGAGACATTACAAGTATTACGTGAAGACTTGAAGAATGTGAAGAAGTACGGAGCTACAACGACAACATCATCCTTCCAATTGAGGTTAGTAATATTTAACTTGAACTGTTTCATTCCCTAACGTATATTTCAAGTCGTGCATATTGAAAACATAACTGTGAAGCTATGAATGATTATACTCTAGTTAGACGTAGTATTAATGAATACAATACGAAGTATAACGCTTATCTTTTGAACTTCGTATATAAGACATCGACATAATCGTTTGAATGCTATTGTGATTATGTATGGGTATGAGGTGAAGATTTCATCCTAGGAAACAATGTTTTACATTCGTTTAAAGGAAGTAAATTCATGAACTTGTTTTGTGAATCGAAAGGGAAATTGCTATGCTTATTGGTATTGTTATTCATTGCATATCTTTTGAACTACCAATATGTGTGATTAGTATATCCACTCATGACTTGTTTTTATTCTTGGTGAAACTATTCACGAGGTGATCGCTGTCGTAAGCGTCAAAAATAATTCACACTTTCTTACTACTCAAAATATAAATATAGCAAGGGCAAGAAATGATCGATCCCACAGAGAGGTCTAGGTTGTCAATATGTTTTGGTTTCCTATATAAAACACCGGGGGTTTTTCTGATTTTTATATACTAAAGTAAAATAAAAGCAAAACAATAAAAAGTAAACACGCAAATCAAGGATGTGAAAATATTGGTTGCAGATTTCATCTTCAATTGTAAACAAGTTTTTGAATATATGAATAAAATTCGTATTTAATCTCGCTATCATCAAAAGCCCTAGAATACCTTATTGCAAGAGTACTCCGTAAATTTCCCAAGTCATCAACACACACATTAGAGCTGCACATGTGAATTCTACCTAAAGAATAACTCAACGCCTTGCGCTAATCAAGTTCAATTCCAAGGAGCATTAAATTTCAGAAATAGGATAATCAATGCAACTATCACACATTGCGCATGATAATTCGGACAAAGGTTAATTTCTACATATGATTACAAGGATGTATCACTACAAACTATAATCATATCATGCTACTCGTATTCAAGGTTATCGCTCGATGAAAACCCTAAAATATCTATATATATGGATGTATGTTCAATCAATTCTAGACTCAACCAAACAAACATTCAATCATATTGCAATACATCAATCATGCAATTGTTATACTCAGCATAAATCAAACAATAATATTGAGAGAAAACTATTTCATAAAATCCATAACTTGGTTTTCAAAATCCAACTACAACTTTAACCAATAGCAAAATCAAGCACTCATGTTAAAGGAGTTCATCATAGAAAGTAAAGAAGAAAACTATCATGAAACCCTAGCACAAGAGTAGTAGTCTCCCTAATGGAGATATATATGTTTAGAAAAAAAATTTCCATTTATATGCTTTTCTTCTCATAAGGATACTTTCCCAAAATTAGGTTAAGTCTTCTCAAACCCGTCTCCCATTCGTCCACCAGGCCCATGTGTGAAAATAAGTCTCTGGAAAATTTGGGTCCAAATTTGTCGCCGGAATCCGGTCATCGGCGCCGGAATCTGGTCACCGGAAAACTTTCTCCGATCACTTGAAGCATTGGAAGATGTCACCAGGCAAGTGTACACTCCCAGAAGCTCAACTCCATTTATCTGCAATTCAAACATTCACAAAATACCACCTAAACCAATTCCTTGTTCTTGCGAAAACGCACCCGAAAGCGCGACTCGTAGCTCATATATCCGGCCGCCAACTCTTTCGTTCGACTCATAACCGCCTCACGATTCACTGAAATATTATGATTAACACTCTCGGTTCAGAAATCCGATACCCGGAACTAGTATCACCGGCGCGCCATTTTCGCTGCGTTTTCGCACTGTTTCTGCAGAAACTCAAAACTGCTCAGGCCTTCACTGACACTCTATTTCATTCACAGTTATTCCCATTCAGTGACGCAATTAAATGGCAAACCCATTCTTTGTATCACTTAAACTCTCCAATCATTCCAAGCAATGCCATATAAGCGTGCCAGCAAACCACAATCTCCCTCTACGCCAGCAGCACAGCATTGTTCTTCACCTCCCTGAACTGCAGCCTCATGTAGTCCATTCTTCCATACTGGAGCTTCACTATACAACATGACATTATCTCCAGTGCCAACCAAGTTACCTGTATTGCAATTCTGAGTTCCCCGTACACTATAAACCACCACCTTCTCTGTTGAATTCAGCATTAGGTCTTGCCGCTTTCCCCTCAATTTGAACTATGAACATCACCACCATGGTCTTCACTGTTTAACAGTACCAACTATTGTAACCTTTCCACCTAAACCAGCAACTCATTTCAACTCCAAGCTGCAGCTGCAACTCCATGTACTTTTACTCCAACACAATGCCCATTAGGTCCCTGGCAGTATCATGGATTCTTCTTTGGAAGCCATACAAGCCAACAAACCATTTTACCACCACCAATAGCTGCACACCACCAACCAAATTCTCCTCCAACTGAAACTTCCTTCTTGACTCCAAAACTGTAGCTAAACCCTTCAATTCTTCTAAAATACCAACCAGAACCATGGTTTAGCTGATGGAAAACCTGGAGAAGCACCTGGACCATTGTAGAGCCACATGCCCCATTCCTGCAGTGCACCACCATGGTCTAACCACTGCAACTTCCTTTGGCTGCAACAACAATTACCACAACCAACTGGTGCTCTGCTCACATGCCTTAAATTCCACCATTTCCATCTTCTGCGCATATCTTTTCAATCTAGCATGTTTTGAAATTCCCTGCTCAGCGCAACATTCCACTCAAACAAAACCTCAAGCCAACAGTTATGATTCCCATTCCAAATCCCATCTTTAACTCCACATCTCACAGCACAAGAACCATCAGTAGCAAAAGCAATACAACAGAGACCACCATTTCCTTCCCTATCTCACATCCAATGTACCTACATCTTCACCGACACAACAAACCTGAATGTCACCACCAGTACTCCAGCATAATCTCCGACATCAACAACCATTTTCTAGTACCAGCTGCCTAGCATCAGATTCACTTCATGCCTTGTTCAATAGACCCACAACTTCAAGCTGCATTTCAGACCTTTTATCAAACACCTTGTGTGTGTTCTGCAAACTGATAATGGTCAAGCATTGGTTGTGTATTGGAGGTTGCACAAACTCCTTCTATGCATTTTATGTCACATTTAGAACAACCCATTCTCATTCAAATATCTAAAATAGTTGGAAATCTCATTTTCACTGAGTCAAACAACAGTAGCATCACTGTCATCTTGTATCTCATCCCCTGGTTGTTAACTCAACTTAAATAAACCACGAACCCTCAATATCAACAGCTAGTTCTTCTCCGTTCTTCTTCATGTTCAAATCTCAGTTCACAATAAAACCCCCAACCGATCTCAACCCAACTATATTCATCAACACAGCTGTTAATTGCTTCATTATAGATCTTCAATTCCTCCATTATCGTCTTCAATCGAACGCAGAAGCAAGCTCGACTCTCTTCTCTCGACTATTCTCTGATTTTTAACATCAGATGCTCACCACTTCCTCCATTTCAGACAACAGCCGCACCCTTTCCTCTCTCTGAATTTCAAGCATGATTGAGAGAATCTCTCAATTTCAGGTTCAGGGTAATAATGAACATTTATATTGGCACCACATATTACTGGATAGGGGGCACTTTAAATGGTTTGGCCTATCGGTTTCAGATAACTGACAACCTACTTCTCTGCTCACTCAACTGTCATTTATGGGAATCTGACAGCTTATTCTTCGCCTCCTTCTTGTGCAACCCAACATGCTCCAAATATCGCCTGTGAATTGACCTTGTTGCCTTTTTGCTCCAAATGGGTAATTTCATCTTCTTTTGCTCATAATGACTCTAAAACACCTATGAAACTCAAAAGCGAATATAAGATACATAATTCACACGAAAAATAGCAAAGAAAGCATAAATACTAAATATAAAATACGGTGTATTCTACACCTATCAAATTCCCCCACACTTAGACTTTGCTAGTCCTCGAGCAAATCAAACAAAACAATTATAAAACATACATACAACTCCGTCTCGTCGAGGCTACGGTCACTTTTAGCACAAATAACAAGCCTTTAAACCCCTACGTGTCCCTAGTGGACGAGTTTTAGTCTCGTGAAGGTTTGCAAGAGGTCTACCTACAAAACCTATATTTCCAACTCCGTCTATTCGTGACAAATCAATGAACGAATCCAAAATGACTACAGGAGGAGGTACCTTGCACAAATTCAATTCATATATTAGTAGATAAAGATGTAATTAGATAGTCGAACAAGCCACAATACTCGGAAACTAACAAACCACAATCACAATGAAAAGATTAAGAAGATGGATATAGATGTAGATGTTGGTGAATGTTCACAAGTGATAGATGTTTCCCATATCTGTCTGAAGGTCACTGCCAAGATGAACCTATGCATCCTATTGGATTGCGCTACTGGTTTGAATTCTACATCAACTCACTGGCATATACAAGGGAACCAGAAGTGACTTTATTCAACACCATAATATTTTTTTTTTTTGACAGCATGATTAAATCTTTTGGATCCAAGCGCATGCTTCTTGTCAGCAAGTACGTGATAGTTGCCTTGGATCCTGCATTCCACGCTTGTTTAGGAGACGGAGACAGGGACAACGTTTCACACATACTGTTATTCCCAAGTGTCATTTTATTCCGTTTGGTCTAAATGGTCGGTTTTTTTTTCTTTTTCTGGTAACTCAATCACTCTATTTCATCCTAGCAGTAATAACGAGTCGATGTTTAGTGACCCACCAAAGCACTTAGAGAACAATAGAAAAAATATGGAAAAATAAAAAATAGAACGTGATATGGTAACAACTATCATGTTAATTTTGATTTCTGAGCTATGTTCATCCCTTTTAGTTAATTGGTTCCTCAACTCCTACATTCAAAATGGTTCCATCCACTAATGGTGTCATCCTAAAGGCACAAGTTTCTAGATTTTGGAGTTCAAAAAGCACAAAAAACAATTTCTTGGTTTTTCTATTTTTATGATTTTTTTTACTAAAGGCATAAAACAAACTAAAACAAACTATACAAACATATAAATGCTCCCCCACACTTAAACTTTACATTGTCCTCAATGTAAAATTTAGTCATTCAAAGTAAAGTTCAAGATGGGAAATTCATAACATGATATATATATATACACAATAAGAAAATAAATAAAATGCATGATAAAAACTCATTACTCCAACTCATAGCTATTTCTGAACAATAGAGAATAAACACTAAACAAGCTATTTAGTTGGTATCTAATCTCAACTCATCCAATATATACACCTCACCGCTAAGAAAAAATTCCATCTACTTAGAAAGGATAATGTTTATTCTAGATTGTTCAAAAATCTCTAAAAGTGACGGGTATATAGAGACGAAGAACCTTATGTTGATCCCCAGAAACGGCGCCAAAATTTGATCGCTGAATTTAGTGTTGCTAAACTCTAACTCATCCTTTTGAATATCCGAATGATCATTATTAAGATCAAGAGTTGAGTTAGCTACACAATTATCAACGAAAGTTCCCAAGGATTGGCCTTTTTCAACATTAGCATCAATCAAATATTCATTACAAACCATACGCACATTAGAATTATACATACCTTCCTTACATTGATTAATGCCTCTTCTCAAGTTAGCAATACCTTCACGAAGTTCTTGGAGTTGCTCGTCTCTAGTCTCTTTAGCTTTTTGAAACTCTTGTTGTACAAAGTTGGAAAAATTGTCTAACAAGTTAGAGACTTGTTGTTCACGAGAATAAGAATCCTCCCATCCTTGTGGTTGTTCACATACATACCCGCCATAAGGTTATTGAGGAAAACCATAAGGTTCCATGGAATATCGGTCATAACCAATGAATTGGTTTTGATTATACCCCTGGAATTGGTAGTTGTCATATTGTTGAGGTTGTTGGAAACCGTATCCATTGTTCCAATATGCTCCATCCATGAGAAATAAGTACCTGAAATAAGATTCTCAAACCAAGGTTAAAAACCAGAAAATAAGAAAAACAAAAATAAGAAACAAAACTAAAGACAAAAATAAGAAACCAAAAACAAGTGACAACCGTTGCCTCCCCGGCAACGACGCCAAAATTTGATCGCTGTCGTAAGCGTCAAAAATAATTCACACTTTCTTACTACTCAAAAATAAATATAGCAAGGGCAAGAAAGGATCGATCCCACAGAGAGGTCTAGGTTGTCAATATGTTTTGGTTTCCTATATAAAACACCGGGGGTTTTTCTGATTTTTATATACTAAAGTAAAATAAAAGCAAAACAATAAAAAGTAAACACGCAAATCAAGGATGTGAAAATATTGGTTGCAGATTTCATCTTCAATTGTAAACAAGTTTTTGAATATATGAATAAAATTCGTATTTAATCTCGCTATCATCAAAAGACCTAGAATACCTTATTGCAAGAGTACTCCGTAAATTTCCTAAGTCATCAACACACACATTAGAGCTGCACATGTGAATTCTACCTAAAGAATAACTCAACGCCTTGCGCTAATCAAGTTCAATTCCAAGGAGCATTAAATTTCAGAAATAGGATAATCAATGCAACTATCACACATTGCGCATGATAATTCGGAAAAAGGTTAATTTCTACATATGATTACAAGGATGTATCACTACAAACTATAATCATATCATGCTACTCGTATTCAAGGTTATCGCTCGATGAAAACCCTAAAATAGCTATAGATATGGATGTATGTTCAATCAATTCTAGACTCAACCAAACAAACATTCAATCATATTGCAATACATCAATCATGCAATTGTTATACCCAGCAGAAATCAAACAATAATATTGAGAGAAAACTATTTCATAAAATCCATAACTTGGTTTTCAAAATCCAACTACAACTTTAACCAATAGCAAAATCAAGCACTCATGTTAAAGGAGTTCATCATAGAAAGTAAAGAAGAAAACTATCATGAAACCCTAGCACAAGAGTAGTAGTCTCCCTAATGGAGATATATATGTTTAGAAAAGAATTTTCCATTTATATGCTTTTATCCTCATAAGGATACTTTCCCAAAATTAGGTTAAGTCTTCTCAAACCCGTCTCCCATTCGTCCACCAGGCCCATGTGTGAAAATAAGTCTTTGGAAAATTTGGGTCCAAAATTGTCGCCGGAATCCGGTCATTGGCGCCGGAATATGGTCACCGGAAAACTTTCTCCGATCACTTGAAGCATTGGAAGACGTCACCAGGCAAGTGTACACTCCCAGAAGCTCAACTCCATTTATCTGCAATTCAAACATTCACAAAATACCACCTAAACCAATTCCTTGTTCTTGCGAAAACGCACCCGAAAGCGCGACTCGTAGCTCATATATCCGGCCGCCAACTATTTCGTTCGACTCATACCCGCCTCACGATTCACTGAAATATTATGATTAACACTCTCGGTTCAGAAATCCGATACTCGGAACTAGTATCACCGGCGCGCCATTTTCGCTGCGTTTTCGCACTGTTTCTGCAGAAACTCAAAACTGCTCAGGCCTTCACTGACACTCTATTTCATTCACAGTTATTCCCATTCAGTGACACAATTAAATGGCAAACCCATTATTTGTATCACTTAAACTCTCCAATCATTCCAAGCAATGCCATATAATCGTGCCAGCAAACCACAATCTCCCTTTGCGCCAGCAGCACAGCATTGTTCTTCACCTCCCTGAACTGCAACCTCATGTAGTCCATTCTGCCATACTGGAGCTTCACTATACAACATGAAATTAGCTCCAGTGCCAACCAAGTTCCCTATATTGCAATTCTGAGTTCCCCGTACACTATAAACCACCACCTTCTCTGTTGAATTCAGCATTAGGTCTTGCCGCTTTCCCCTCAATTTGAACTATGAACATCACCACCATGGTCTTCCCTGTTTAACTGTACCAACTATTGTAATCCATTCCACCTAAACCAGCAACTCATTTCAACTCCAAGCTGCAGCTGCAACTCCATGTACTTTCACTCCAACACAATGCCTATTAGGTCCCTGGCAGTATCAGGGATTCTTCTTTGGAATCCATACAAGCCAACAAACCATTTTACCACCACCAATAGCTGCACACCACCAACCAAATTCTCCTCCAACTGAAACTTCCTTCTTGACTCCAAAATTGTATCTAAACCCTTCAATTCTTCTCAAATACCAACCAGAACCATGGTTTAGCTGATGGAAAACCTGGAGCAGCACCTGGACCATTGTAGAGCCACATTCCCCATTCCTGCAGTGCACCACCATGGTCTAACCACTGCAACTTCCTTTGACTGCAACAACAATTACCACAACCAAATGGTGCTCTGCTCACATGCCTTAAATTCCACCATTTCCATCTTCTGCGCATATCTTTTCAATCTAGCATGTTTTGCAATTCCCTGCTCAGCGCAACATTCCACTCAAACACAACCTCAATCCAATAGTTATGATTCCCATTCCAAATCCCATCTTTAACTCCACATCTCACAGCACAAGAACCATCAGTAGCAAAATCAATACAACAGAGACCACCATTTCCTTCCCTATCTCACAGCCAATGTACCTACATCTTCACCGACACAGAAAACCTGACTATCACCACCAGTACTCCAGCATAATCTCCGACAGCAACAACCATTTTCCAGTACCAGCTGCCTAGCATCAGATTCACTTCATGCCTTGTTCAATAGACCCACAACTTCAAGCTGCATTTCATACCTTTTATCAAACACCTTGTGTGTATTCTGCAAACTGATAATGGTCAAGCATTGGTTGTGTATTGGAGGTTGCACAAACTCCTTCCCTGCATTTTATGTCACATTTAGAACAACTCATTCTCATTCAAATCTCTAAAACAGTTGGAAATCTCATTTTCACTGAGTCAAACAACAGTAGCATCACTGTCATCTTGTATCTCATCCCCTGGTTGTTAACTCAACTTAAATCAACCACGAACCCTCAATATCAACAGCTAGTTCTTCTCCGTTCTTCTTCATGTTCAAATCTCAGTTCACAATCAAACCCCCAACCGATCTCAACCCAACTATATTCATCAACACAGCTGTTAATTGCTTCATTATAGATCTTCAATTCCTCCACCATTGTCTTCAATCGAACGCAGCAGCAAGCTCGACTCTCTTCTCTCGACTATTCTCTGATTTTAACATCAGATGCTCACCACTGCCTCCATTTCAGACAACATCCGCACCCTTTCCTCTCACTGAATTTCAAGCATGATTGAGAGAAACTCTCAATTTCAGGTTCAGGGTAATAATGAACATTTATATTAGCACCAAATATTACTGGATAGGGGGCACTTTCAATGGTTTGGCCTATCGGTTTCAGATAACCGATATCCTACTTCTCTGCTCACTCAACTGTCATTTATGGGAATTTGACAGTTTATTCTTCACCTCCTTCTTGTGAAACCCAGCATGCTCCAAATATCGTCTGTGAATTGACCTTGTTGCCTTTTTGCTCCAAATGGGTAATTTCTTCTTCTTTTGCTCATAATGACTCCAAAACACCTATGAAACTCAAAAGCGAATATAAGATACATAATTCACACAAAAAATAGCAAAGAAAGCATAAATACTAAATATAAAATACGGTGTATTCTACACCTATCACGAGGCCTGACTTTTGTATTGGTATGACTTTTATTAATGAACCGATCTTAAGTAATTACCTGAGATGGTATGATCGATTTAGTGTTATTGGTTTGACCAACTCTAGGCAAAGGGGAACCGATCCTAGTAAGAGGTGCAACCGATCACAATAGGGGAATCGATCCTTGTATTAGGTACAACAAGTTTCTAGAGATTGGATCCGATCCTATGAACATGTGCAACACATTTTTAGATATTGGGAACCGATCCCATGGGCATGTGCAACAAATACAAGTTAGATACCATATATATGTGTGGGAACCGATCCTAGTACCTAGTTAACCGAATTTTGGAAAGCTAGTGTGACTAATTCCAGTACCCACATGGAGGTAGAACCGAAATTTATTTTGGAAGAACCGTGAAACCCATGATTGGTGATTTGATAGGATAATCAATCATATAGTTCTTGGAAGACAGACGAACCAATTCTAAACTTGTTTGGAAGTGTGGAAAATCGATTCCAAGAGTGTAAGTATGAAAGAGGACTTACAAAGTAAAGTTGTCGACATACTTTGAACATGTGCAGTAATGCTTATCTTTTATTGTTCAAAGATATTCCTTAATAGCTAAAGGAGAATCCCGGATCGAAAATAAATTAAGAATCTTTTAATTAAGGTTTCTAGTTTTGCATATATTTAGAAAATAAAAATTAGTAATGTGCATTTACTAGTTGGAGATTTTCTAAGAGATTTTTGGTGAATATTTGGACAAAGAATTTCCAGGAATTATGGAAACCGAATTTGCAATATATTGCATATCTTGAGAATATTTTCGGTTTTGGAAATTCCTTGGTGTCCAAACTTCCTTGGTCTATAAATATCAAAGTTTGCATTTCGAGCAAACTAATCCTTAGAGCCAGCAAAACTACCTAGTCGTGTTGTTACTGGTGGAGCCGCCTATTCGGAGAGGAAAGTAACATAATTAGGCGAAATCTCTTACGTTCGCTTGGTTTAAAGACTTCTTTGGGATTGATAAGCTCTATTAGTATCGTTGGTGGGAAACTAGATAATTGCGATTTATTATTATTTTTTGATTGATTTGATTGACTAACGGTTATTGAACTTTGATTGCACCTAGTTTGTTTATGCTTGAGAATCTTCTATTCTGATATAAGATTCACTCAAACTAGATCGAAGTTTTGATGGGGATCTTTAGACTATTTGTAGATCTAAAGACGTCTTGTGATAATCCATTGTTAACAGACTCCGTTCTGTGTGTGATTGATCACAAGAGATTCAAGTTGATTGTGTGCAGGTGTTTATTGAAGATATAAGAAGACTTTGAAGATTTCTGATTTGGGTTCATAATCTTTGGTGTGCACAATACTTGTTTCGGGTAAAGAGGATCCAACTATAATCGGTTTATCCTTGTGGTAGATTGGATTGATTAGATTGGCATCAATACAATTCTTTGTGATTTAAAGTATTGTTTGAAAATCTTGACAATTACTTTGGTAGTTGTTATTGGATAGATCTAAGGACTTGACAAAGGAGTTTATTGGGATAAACGGAAAAGCCTTTTGTCGAACTCATATCAGTTGGTTGAAAAGAGTTGTTACCGAACAGATTTGTTGTTCCTTTACTGTTTGGAATACGAACCAAATGAATTGTTCCAAGTGCGTGACTTATTTACAAGTTGGAGGCGCAGGGATACAGACGGAACTAGGTGAACTATAGGTTTAGTTGCTTGGTCTCAACTATACGAAGTTGCTTTGATTTTGTATAGTGGCTTAATCCTAAGAGTATTCAATTATGGACAAGGTCCCGGGGTTTTTCTACATTTGCGGTTTCCTCGTTAACAAAAACTTGCCGGTCTTTTATTTTTCCATTTCCGCAACTATAATTGTTTTTATTATAATTAGAAGTAAAATACACAAAGGTTAATTCCTATTTACTTGATGGTAATCCTATTGTGTTTGGTTAAGTCCGAACCATTTATCAAGTAAACATACTTCGTTGTTGTATTGTCTCGATCTTGTATCCATAGTTAATCACATAAGTTATCTTGTTGTCGTATTGTCTCGATTTCGTATCCATAGACGATCACACAAAGTGTGAACCGATTTGTTGTATTGTCTCGACTCAGTCCATAGACAATCACTTTCGGAGAAAGGACTTATAGGTGGAATTTTTTTAGATTGAGGTATATTTGGGTACCCTCGTATTTTCATGTACGAGACCAAACATTACTTATGTTGTGAGTAGGTTAAGTAGGTATACCCTTAATCCAGGGCAGGAACATTGGGATGCACTTTTTAGAGTGTTAAGGTACTTGAAGTACACTTTGACCTTTTGTTTGAATTATGAGAGGTACCTTGTTGTCCTTGAGGGATTTTGTGATGCAAACCGGATATCAGACTTTGAGGAGTCTAAGCCAATGAATGGATATATTTTCACTTTAGCGGGCGGGTCTGTTTCTTGGAAGAGTTCCAAACATACATGTATAGCTCGACCCACTATGGAATCAAAGTTTATTGCGTTAGATAAAGCAGGAAAGGAAGATGCATGGCTAAGATACTTTTTAGAAGACATTCCTCTCTAGCATAGGCCTATGCCAACTAAATCTATACAGTGTGATAGTCAAGCTGCAGTAGCTAATACTAAAAATAACAATTATAATAAGAAGTCTATACACGTTCGTAGAAGACATAATACCCTAAAGAAACTAATCTCAACATGCGTTTTCCATTAATTGGATAAAGTCTAAGGAGAATATCGCGGACTCTTTCACGAAAGGTTTGTCCAGTGAGGTCGTTAGTAATGCATCGAGGCGGATGGGGCTTAGGCTCATTAAATAAACTTGCCTACGAAGAATACTCAACCTTTATGACTAGAGATCTCAAGATAAAGGTTTTGAATAAGATAACCAATTTGTGGAGGGTTAAGGTAAACACCATCAGAGAATTTCATTATTTTCCCCTTCCCTATGGTGTAAACGTGATAGTGTGACTTCTTGTGAAGGATGACTTTTAAGTTCCAATTTAAGATTGAAGTGGGGTTTAGCAATTAACACTCTTGATGAAACCCACTTATCTGAATGAGGAAGTGGGATGCTTCCTACGAGAATATAGCTGATTATCTAAAACATCCTGATAAATGGGATACGTCCATGGCCAAAATGGACACAACGACACGAGCTTGACAACACATAAAGAGATATTACGCGTGGCTAATATCGCGAATTACACCAAACGATGGCAGTTTAAGACATCACGTTCACTATCCATCAAGTAGTTCCGAAAATTTCTCACTAAGTAAAGGTTCAAGACCTCATGGACACCTCTTGCCTATAGTGGTATTTCTCGCTTTCCATTTTCTGATATTTTTATCGGTATTACATTCATGTGGGGGATTGTTGGAGAAAATGAGATTTATATGTCTTATTTTATGGTCTTGATAGGAATGAAACTTAGGACCATAGAGTTTCTAAGGGAACTAGCTCATTTTAACTGTATGTGAAAGAATATTTAGTCCCGCATAGGGAAACTAAAGATGATACCTCTCCATAAGTATAAAATTGTTTGATCTAAGATTGGTCCTTTGAATCATATGCACTTTTGTGTGCGGGAGAGGATTTAGGCAATGGGCTACTTGGTGCAACCACACATTTCACACACACGCAGTTCTTCGCTCTGAAGCACGCATGATGCCACCAGGGCGGACGGGTTCGGGTGTCGGTGTGGGTATGGGCATGGGCAAGACTTATCTTTTTGGACAAAATATATACTTTTGAATTATTTCCTAAACGAATTGAAAATCAAATTTAATTTTATCTTAAAATGTGGGTATGCCTGACACGGCGGGAATTATTTTGGTACCAAAAATATTTCATAACGTTTTTATGTGCATAAATGACAATATTATTTTTTACCATTTTTTAAAATTGTTTTATGATGACATTATGCAACATAATTTCGCACATTAGTTGCGCTTGATTTAACCCTCTCTTTTTCCTATAAAATGATCTCGAAATCTTCAATCCAAATCGTGTCTAGAAGAAGCTACTATCCTTCTTCTTTTCGTCCTTCAATCTCTGTGTTTTTTTACATTATGTGCTTTGTTGTTGAGTTCGTAAGAGTGGGCAAGTGTTGTGGTGCTTACAGTACTTGCAACGGGCAATTTTATCCTGGATATGACTTCACCATAGGATATTAGCGTCACTCATTTTTGAGGCGTATGTTGCAACACCAAACCCATATCCCTTATTTCCTTAATTATACGTTCCTTGTTTAGTTTGCATGGTTTCCTAGTTTACGTTAACTTCTTATTATTAGCATTGCTTGCTTATCAAGTACTTCAGTTTTCTTTAAATACTTTGCTTGAGATTGTATCGAACACAACTATAATCAATACAAACTCAATTCTATTAAATTCTTTCTTAAAACTTCTAAGCAGAGGGGGCTAACCCCCAACTCAAAGGGTTTTATCTAGGGTTTTTGTTATTATTTTTCTTGTGTTCTAGTTAGTGTTTGGTCAAGGACCCTAACACCTGGTTCAAAGCAGGTTTTGATCAATCCCTAAATTTTTCCATTTTTTTTTAGAGATGTCTTATACAGAGAATCTAAAAAAATTTCAAGATACCCTTGTGACTGTTGGTCAAAAACTTGATAATCTTGTCAACACCATTAACAACAGTCATGTTCATGATAAAGAAGCTCGCGACAGGAAGAAAGCTGAAGATAAACAACTGCATGAGGAAGATCGTGCGAATAGGAAATTGGACTTATCTGAACATACAACAGAGCTGTCAAACACACTTACAACAGATCTCACAGTAGCATTAACCACATTATTCTTACATTGATGGCATTTTGCGTTACAAAGGAAGAATTGTAGTATCTTCTGAGTGGTGCACAAAAATTCTACACATGAGTTTCATTCTACACCCTTAGGAGGTCATTCTGGATATTTTTTCACTTACAAGCGCATTCAGCAAAAAGTTTATTGGAAAGTATTAAAACATTCAGTTAAGGAGTTCATTTCTCATTGTGATACTTGTCAGAGAAATAAATATGAAGCTATAGCTCCACCTGGATTATTGCAGCCTCTTCCAATACCTGCTGATATTTGGTTGGATATTTCAATGGATTTTATAGATGGATTTCCCCAATCTTATCGTAAAACTTCCATATTGGTAGTTGTGGATAGACTCTCAAAATATGCAGATTTTATAGCTTTGGTGCATCCATATTCTGCTGCTACTATTGCTGAAGTTTTTGTCCAAGAGATCGTTCGTTAACATGGCATGCCAAGGACAATAATCAACGATCGTGATCCAATCTTCATGAGTAAATTTGTGGAAGCATATTTTTCTCTACAAAAAACTCAGTTATGTCGCAGCTCAGCTTATCATCCACAAACAGACGGACAAACAAAGGTGACAAATCGATCTCTTGAATGTTATTTACGTTGTTTTGCTAGCATTAAACCTTTAGAATGGAGCAAGTGGTTGCCTTGGGAGGAATGGTGGTATAATACCAGCCATCACTCATCTATTCATATGTCACCTTATGAAGTTGTGTACAATAGAGCTCCACCAACAATTTTTAGCTACTTACCTGGAACCACATATATAAATGTTGTTGATCTTAACTTAAGAGCAAGAGATCATACACTTAAACTACTTAAATTCCATCTTCAAGATGCTCAAGCTAGAATGAAGTCTTATGCTGGTAATCACCGTACTAAGAGAAGTTTTGAAGTGAATGATTGGGTGTTTCTTCGTTTGCAACCTTACAAACAATCAACGGTGGCTACTCAAACATATTCTAAGCCCTCTCCTCGATTTTATGGACCTTTTAAAATCATTGCAAGGATAGGAGAAGTTGCATATAAGTTGGAATTGCCTGCTGAGAGCCGTATTCACCCAGTTTTTCATGTTTCATAATTGAAACTTAAACTTGGTTCTTTTATTGTTGCTAAAACAGTTTTACCTAATGTGGTTGACTATGAGAAGTGGGAACCTGAGGCTATACTAGAATGGAAAATGTTCAAGAAAGACAATAAAGTTGGAACTAAATGGTTGGTACAATGGAAGGATCATTCTCTAGAGGAAGCTACATGGGAAGATGCAGATGATATTCTCTTGCGTTTTCCAGATATTGAGGCTTTAGGACAAGCCATTTTTCAAGCGGGGTTGAATGTTGCAACACCAAACCGATATCCCTTATTTCCTTAACTATACTTTCCTTGTTTAGTTTGCATGGTTTCCTAGTTTACGTGAACTTCTTATTATTAGCATTGCTTGCTTATCAAGTACTTCAGTTTGCTTTAAATACTTTGCTTGAGATTGTATCGAAAAACAACTATAATCAATACAAACTCAGTTCTATTAAATTCTTCCTTAAAACTTCTAAGCAGAGGTGGCTAATCCCCAACTCAAAGGGTTTTATCTAGGGTTCTTGTTCTTCTTTTTCCCGTGTTCTAGTTAGTGTTTGGTCAAGGACCCTAACATCATACCAGAGAATTATCGTATAAGGGACAACTTGATGATCAAGTGATTCTGTCCTCAATGAGCTGTTCAATTGAATGTTTTATTTCAATTTCAGAAATTTAATTTTAGCATATTTTTTCAGTATTTTATTTCATTGTTGCAGTATCAACAATCTAGGCTAGTGAAGAAACACCTATGACACCCATGACCTGAGCAGTCCAAATGCTTCTCGTCTGCATTACAAAAGAGTCATGCTGCATGTAATGGCCAATGTCCGCCATACGTGAAAGCAGTAAGCTTGTTGATCCGGATGGGTGGGTGTGGGGGTGGAAATAAGCCAATCATCTAAAACGAGCTATTTATCATCTGAAACAGTTACCTAGCTACCTATAAATGTTAATGGCAAAATAACGATTCTGGCACCAAAGTACTTACTAATTCAGATAAGAGAAAAGAATTATAAAGAACATCTTTGAAAGTAGAAATAAAACTACTCTACAAACTGAACATCAACCGCAATAGAAACATCTCTCAATCACAATAAGTTGACCAGAAAGGTTTTAAGATGCGAAAACAAATCACCAACATAAAGAAATGAGGAATGATGTGCTCCCATTTTGCATCCTTATTAAGAACAAAACTGAGCAAATGCAACTTCAAACAGGCGGCAAAACAGTACTGGTGATGCTTTGAGTCTTAGCTTTATCTCCATTGAGTTTGGCGACTGGTTAGACACTGGAAGACATTTGTACGTTGCCAAGCTTATCATCAGTGTTCCTTGGTTTCTTGTTGTAGAATACCGCAAACAAAATCAGCTGACTTAAACCGAGCAACATTCCAGAGCCGTTACTGATCTGTGAAATACAGAAAGTGAAAACCAATTTGCATTTGATTAGTCTTTGTAATTATCAACAACGGATAAGAATAGAAAAATAAAATACGGCAGATTTCTATAGATGCACGGTTTGCTTACAAAGATGAAGAGATCGAATCGAAGCAAGGCGTATGTCAACCAACAGCCACCATTGAGGAAATTGGCGAGTAGAAGCCAGAATGGCAAGTATTCAGTACTCTTTGTTCTGATAACCAATAACTGCAGAAACAAACGAATTTGTCATCTAGAGAAATTAAGAGAAACCTTCATATCCGATCATACAACCCATCCTTAAAAAAATTGTGTAAGTAGAAGCATTAAACTAATGCTTACCATGTTGTCGAGTGGCATGGCATACATCAGAATGTTGAAGATGAGACAGAAGATACCAACGAATGTGCCTCTTGATTTTACAGTGTGAAACACACCCATGGTAATACCAACAATAATTGCAAAGAATGCAGTTTCACCTCCTAACACTTTTGCCACATACATCTAAACATCCACAGATATATCGAAAACAGATTAAACATTAGTAACTGATGAAAATTAAGACACATATTGAGACCACTATGAGTCTATGTACAAAACCCAGATGTAAAGAACACATCACTGCGATTAAAAATGTAGCAACATTTTGACTCTATACATCTGTACAGGAATTGAATTGGCTGTATAGCTAGGTTTGCCACTAATTTGGCTGAATGTACTGCTCTCAAATTTCTTGCTAAAGGCACCACTCTAAAATTTCTAACTAAACCCACTGAGTGGATCCTAGTCCGAAGAGAACTAGAAACAGTAAAAAAATAAATATTCAGAATTGAACCGAGTCATGATGATAATAGCAACATATAATATCAAAACCACAATCAATACCGAAATATAAGATACATTTAAAACGAATCTGTCATTATAATTGCATGGTATCAAATAACTTTCACAAATCTGGCTAAATTGTTGGACCAAAAACAGAAGAAAAAAAAAATCATGAAAAATTAAAATCTATTAAGGATTGTTTTGAGGTCAGAAAATCTTACTCTTTGTTTCTTTGTAGCGTACATGAGGTAACAAACAATGTAAGCAAATTCCATAATAAGCCCAACTCCATTAATAGTGACCACAAGAATACTGTGAGGATGAATAAATGGCAGTCCATAGAATACCCATAATGCACAGTTTAATATTGTTGCTAAGTATGGATTTGGTGAATAATCTTCTACTGCTCCCCTCTTGATAATGTCATAAAATGTTGGCCTGAAATATTACCAATAATTAAATTAATAATTAGTATCAAAAATAGAAAAAAAAAGGAAAAAATAATCGGATCAGAGCAAAAGGCGATTTAGTATTTGCTGTTAATAGTCACTGGAACATAGAGAGAGAGAGAGAGAGAACTTACGCAGGAGAGGCAAACAAACCGAATGAAATGACATTTCCTGCAAAAACAAATCAGAAATCAGCTTTGAAAACCAAAAGAATTTCAGAGAAAAGTTTAAAGAAAGTAGAGAGAGAGGTTCATTTACAAAAAAAAAAAAAAAAAAAAGGTACGTAGAACACAAAATTGTAATCATGTGATTATCACCATCCTTATGGTTTCATTAATCATTTACAAAAATCCAAAACAGATAGAAAGTACTGCAGAAAAAAAAATTATCATGTAGAAAGAGAGTTAGGGTTAGGAAAAGAAAGAAAGACAGACCAATAACTCCAACAACATTACGAGCTGCATCTGCTGTAACCATGTTTGCTGACTGATCTTTAAGAATATCAGAAAAAACAGAGAAATGAAGAAGATTGAGAAGTGAATGGGAGAAGAAAAGAAATGAAGACTAGTATTTATAATACAAAGAAACTAGGAAGAAAATCTAATTTCCGTGGTTAGAATTCGTAACCACAAAAACAGATGATGATGAGAGAGTCTTACTCGTTCTCTAAATCTATATTGACAGCACAATTTTAGACAGAATTAATAGTGAGAAACAGAATTTTTAGAAAGGACAGTGTGGAAATGTTTAAATCTGTTATTTTACTTACTCGATCGCGTTATTATTCAGAATCTTTTATCTAAGAATATCCCAATACTTTCTATAAATAACCTGCATATTTCCATGCTGTGCATGGATGAAATCAATCACGCACTGTATTCAGAATTCAGTTACGATACTTTACACAAATGCCCTTCCTTTTCTCGTTTGTTACTCTCCACTAATATCATGCTTCTCGCGCGTGTTCTCTTTTTCTTGGAGATTATCCAAGTTGGATATCGCGATATGTATGCGTCGATTCTGGACCGTCGGTTGCGTTCGGATCAATGGTTGGAAACCAGTTGTACTGTTACTCGATTCGATTAGAGCATCTCCAAGAGAGGGTGGATTTATTTATTTTTAGTGACACATAGGATTTTAGACCCATGTTTGGCATAAATCCATCTCCAACAGTAGGGTGCTACAAGTTAGGAGGGACCAATTACTAAATATGAAGGTGTTCAAGAAAGTGTTATCTACACCTCCGGTTGCACCTCCACGTCATGTTTTTAACCAATTTTCTTTTAATTCTAAGAGTTAAATTTCTCACTGTTGGAGATGGTTTTTAAAATATGAGGTCTTATATTTACTCTATGTATAAACCCCATAAATAAAAGGACTAAATAAAAAATCCACGTAGGATTTTTTACACCTTCTATTGGAGATGCTCTTAGAAAAACACACCGTTGTTACTGTTGTGGGACTTACATTAAGGAGGATTTCACGATTGAAAATGACCCCAAAATATCGGATATAATTTGTGAATAATCGTAGACGTTTTTGGATTTTTTTTTTTTTTGAAGGAAAAACAAATTTCATTAATTTGTTTGGCAGAGTTTTACATAAAATTTGAGTATATCGATGAAGAAATTACAATAAAAAGTAAAAATAATGATAAGATCTCCTAGAACAGAAGAACTAATAAAATACATTAAAGGTACCCAATATATATATTTCCACGAGGATATCGATGTTTTCCTAATGGTTACCAACTTCATGTTGAACCATTTTGATTTTTGATTTTTGAATCTTTAATTTAGATTCTTTGATCTTCAAATCTTGAATCTCCATTGAAAAGGAGTAATATGCCCTGAACATCTTAATCAACATCATCACCGGTAGCCATGGATCCTGGACATAAATGTTTGGATCTGCGTCAAGCCGGAATGAAGAATCCTTGATGATATACCCGTGTATATCTCTGCAAGTGAACAAATCGTCGAAAAGGCTAATGAAATCTTCTAAGATAGCATAAAATAAGAGATCGTAATGGCAATAACAGGCCATTAGACTATCACAAGAAAAGAAAGACTATCACAAGAAAAAAAATAAAAAGGAAAAAGGGAATTAAACCCTAAATTGTTGTTTATCTATACTCAGCAATTAAGTTTTATTTAGATAATATATCCTAATATTACTGTTGTCAAATCTATTATGAATCCTAAGAATCAAAATAGATTTGACAACACAAGATTTAGACAAAGAAAATTTAGTTTTCTGTAAAAATTAGGGAAGGAGAAGAAAACGGTTGATGAAGAGTTTTTAGGAAAAAAACTCTTACTAGGGTTTACTCAATAAATACTTTTATCGATTTCCAAAGAGTTTAATGGATTTACAAAGTATTGTGTTATTGG
The DNA here is from genome assembly GCA_023529315.1 of Papaver bracteatum. NCBI lineage: Eukaryota > Viridiplantae > Streptophyta > Magnoliopsida > Ranunculales > Papaveraceae > Papaver > Papaver bracteatum. Next base: position 1,715,441 of record JAJJWX010002300.1, read on the forward strand.
TTGTATACTTTTAAAATCTCTTTTAAAGTTTATGTTACTCGTTGTAGATTGTCAAAAGGTCTTCTAAAGTTTGTGTTACTCGTTGTAAACTTGAAAATTCAAAGAGTTTGCATACTTATCTATTTTCAAGACTTTGAGTGACTTTTGGGTATATATTTGCCTTGATAAAAGTCTTGCAAAATATGTAAGATTTTGGAAGACTTCCAATTTTTTTATAAAGATGTTTTTTACTCTATCTTATTTTTTTTCATGAATACACAATCTATAAAACTCCTATTATAGATGAGTATAAATTATATGATATGATTAAATATTATTTTTAATTTTAATTATTATGTACAAATGTACAATAATAATTATTTTAATTTATTGTTACACTTTATTGTATTTCATTGAACCAAAGAAATAAGTTATATATATAAAATAATAATAATTTAGTTGAAGTTACTATAATAAATAAGCTACAATAAATTTTATATTTATGTCTATCATGCATATTTCCATATAAAATTTGTTTATACAACTCTTCAAGACTCTACAAATGTCTGCAAGACATTAGACAACTCTGCATAACTCCTCAAAAGTTTGCTCAATTCTGTATAATTCTCGCAAAGTAATTAATTTTCATGACTCTTTTTAAATCTCTACAAATCTACAAATGTATTTATTGAGTAAACCCCTGTTAAATTCATCAACGTTTTTTGATATAAATCATGTATGTACGGAGTGCTATAAAATTACTAATCATTAGTTCATTATCACCGAATCCAAATAATTACTGTCCATAAATGAAATAATTATAAATTTAGTTCGTTTATATATATAATACTGTCCAGAAAAACAATTATGGTACATGCTCGATCACTGTTTTTCTTTCCAAGTAAATATTGTACAGAAAATATATATATATATATATATAATTGTTAATAACGGGGAGGTTCGAACTCATGACCTATTGTGTCATAAGAGTGGCCTCTAACCAGTGTTCCATCTTGGTTGGAATTAATAAAAAAGATAAATCAACAATGGTGGTTTGTTCAACTTAAATACCATAATTGCTTTATTAATTAGTGTTTCACTAATTGCACATAATAAATAATCTATTCATTATAAAGTGTGTTATTAATTAGTGTTTCACTAATTGCTCATAATAAATGAGTAATCATTTTTTAATTATAAATGTTTTCTTAATTAATTATAATATTTATTTCTATTAATAAGTAATTTTGATAAATAATATCAATAAATATTTTTTGTGACAATGAGTAGTAGAAGAGGTGGAGACCGAAAGATTAGTGGTGGTTAAGGGTGGAGCCAAGCACAATTATATTTATTTTTGTTTTTTAATCGTAAAATGGGATACAAAGTCCATTTTTCACATGTATCCAACTTGCCAAGAATTTTTTCTCCCTCTCTCCTCAAAATCCTGGCTCCTCCCCTGGTTTGTGGTGGAAGAAGTAGTGACGGTGAATGCTGGTGAGTAGTGATGGACAATATTAATTTTATGTTGTCGTTACAACATCGATAACATCGAAGTGTGGAAGACGTGGTTGGTTATTTTTAACACTTTTGATAAAGGAAGGTACCATATATTTCAGGGATGATATCATACAAGATAATATTTTCATGATCGTAGTTGGATCACCCAAATGGTACCCCTATTATCTTTGGTACTATATCGTATAAATCATGATTTTTTTAATGTTAAAATAAAATTGATTGCAATACACAAAAGATGGAATGGCGCGGCAGTGATGGTGGCAGTGGTGGAGTCAAAAATTGGCATTGAGGAGGCCTATTTTAAAAAAAATGTAAACTTTGGTGGACTAAACCATAAATATATATGGACAAAGTACTATTTATAAAATAAACTAAAAAAATTATGTAGTTATTAAAAATTTAAGGGGTTAGAGCCAGGTTAGTCAACCTTTGGCTCCGCCACTAGGTGGTGGTGGATAAAAATAGTGGATTCATATGGTTTTATGGTGGTGGCGGGTATTGGTGAACAAAAACATATTATGCTAATTTCGTAACGCCACAAAATGTGTAACGTTATATTATAAAGTATAAAACATGGTTGATCGTTCTAATGTTAAAATAAACTCGATAAAACACATGTCCTGAAAGAGAACATTCTTTTTCCTCAAGTACAAAGGCAATTGGTGTACCCGCGTAAGAGAAAATTATCGCTCTCTCAAGTACTATTACATTTTTTTCCCTGAAAGACCATCAATGTCGGGTTGTTTCGCGACAAATACCTACAAAGATAACAACTTTCACTCAATTACCGATATAAAATCTTATTTAACTGGGAAATGTACTTGAATTCTAAAATATATGTTTGAAAATTATGTTTGTTCATCAAAATCATCATAAAAAACTCTAAATCATAAATCTAAATTTCGCCTCCGATGTTTATAGAATATTTTTTATATTTTAAATTCTCAAATCATGCGACCTCTTGATGACAAATCAACAATATCAAATTACTGATCAATATGTATAGGTTTTATTCACTGGGTTAGAAGGTAGATTAGACACATATGGGTAGATCACACAAAGCAGAACATGACTGAGAATACTTCAACAATTTGGTCAAGAAATAAGGTCAAATTTAAGATTAAATTTCTATAGGACTAGTTAGATCGGCATCGATAGGAGCCGACTAAAATATAGATTAATAATAATTTCCATGTAAGACAATTTCAAAACATAGTTTGGCTAACTCTGCCTATGTAAAGAGTGGTCAAGATTTGTCCTTCCTCGATTGCTATGTTATGCGAGAAGAAGGTGATATCTAAGATTGAGGTATAATTCAAATCTATTAGATTCATACCATTTACAAATGGATGCCTTTAAAAAAATTGATGTGTTGTTATTATTATTAAAGGCAAGGGATATATTGACCACACTTGCGCAAATAGCTCACTTCGCAAATGATTGGTGTTGCATGTACTGTCTAGAATGCAACAAGGAATTTGAGGAAACAAGGCACCAGAAGCAGTGTCCGGAGTATTTTGGATATAGTAACTTAGACCCGATATAATACTCTCTTTTTTTTTTAAAGATTTTCCACAATCTATTTATTTAAGAAAAATAAAATTGCAAATACATAACATCAACAAAAATTAGACAAATTGCGTTTGACAATAATGGCTACCGATGGTCCGGAAACGTCAAAAGAAAGGAATTGTTGTAGAAGAATTGTTGGGATATACAAGGGATTACTTGATACGAATTAAAGAGGTATAGCTATTTCGATTCTGAAATCACATAAAGTTCACAGTAGAAGATGACATCAAGTTTAAAGTTGGTAACAAACATAATATGGCTAACTAAAATGTTAAAAACAAACAGTATATATAAACTTAGAAAGCCGTGGGACTTGAAGAGGACAATTTTGAAAACTACAATCTTAGAAAGCAACGATCCATAATACCATAATTTTGTTTTACAAATATTCAATGTAGAAGATGTCAAGTTTTGGTAAAGGATCTATTGACAACCTATAAATTTGAAATTGTATCAGGGAGTACAATATGTGTTCAAGGTTCTTTATGAGGTAATGTGTCGCCAGATTGTATTCCAAGTGAAGGTATGAACATATGAAAGTGACAAAATATCCAAGACTTTTGAATTTACCAAAGCCTTCATTAATACGAACTGTTGGGCACAATACTTTGTTGAAGATTTAATGGCAGAGGTTTGCATATATATAATCCCATCGAAAAGGTAATTGGTACACATTTTAAACATTGTCATCTGATGGGTGTTGAAAAATTACAGGAAAATCATGTCACATTGGAGAGTTTGTAGCATCCATTCGATGCAAAATAATATTATTCTCTGCCTATTTGGAGGATCGACAACATGACCATGATAAATGAGTCAGCTGGAGCGAAATAAGAGCACGGGGAGACTTTTATGGACGATATTGATTAGTTGTTTTTACTGAGATGAGCTTTGCTGACGACATATTTCCAAAAAATATTTAAACTTCCATGTTCATATAGAGCATTATCTCATTATAAGCAATGAACCTAAATAAAAAAAAAATCTGGAAGTTAAGATTAAATTTCTTTCGTTTGAGCAAATCTCTGGCGGTAAAATATTAAAGGAAAAAAATAAGAAAAAAAGAGAGGAAAATCACGACTATTTTTATGACAAACCCATATTAAATCAGAAGGAGTTGATAAGTATTCGGACACAAATTATATGATATATTAAAAATAAACCAACATCATGGCCCGTGCCGTTACGACACGGGTTAAGGTCTAGTTAACATATAAATCAACCAACGGGGAATAATCCAGTTGGCCAAGAGTCGAGCTCCCAGATTATAGGTTAAGGGTTTGAATCCCGCCACTGATCGTGTCAGAAAAAAAGGCATATAAATTTGTGGCTTCGTCCCTAGGCAGCCATGATGGCTACTGTGGTGCACCTATATTTTATTGTCATTGTTAGATACCAATATACATCACCAACTTTTTCTTAGGCAACATTTATGGCCAAAACCTAAATACAATTCCGAGAGTTCAACTTAATGAATCTCAATCGAGGAATAATATTCAGAGTTATATCTCTTTCTATCACACTCGGGAATAATTTTCCGTGAACCTGATTTACGTGTGAGAGTTGTTGGATGATCTCAAAAATCAATATCCAAGAATCAATCAAGTCGTATCCAACAAACAAGGATGGATGTATCTACTTTGATTGATTTACGTATAACCTGTGATATATAATAAAGATAAACAATATAATGCGGAAACAAAATAACACAGACACCATAAATTTTGTTAACGAGTAAACCGCAAGTGCAGACACTAGCCTACTACCAATTAACTTCGGACTGGAATGTAGTTGAGACCGAAATAAACCCTCACAGTAATTCAGTTACAGTCGCGTTCCTTACGCCTCTTGAATCCCAGCAGGACTCCACGCAAATTATTTCCTTAGCTGACGTCCTTTACATCCTAAGAATTGCTTGAACTTAATTGAAGACTTTAAACCAATATTCCTCCCACGGATAATCCTATATGGTGATTTCCCTTTTGATCATAAATTAAGGCTGAAAAGACGAGGGTACCCAAATACATCACAGTATTTTTGTTTTAACCTATAAGTCCTCTACCGGATGTGATCGTCTATCGATGGAGTCGAGACAATACGATATTTCGGTCCACACCTCATGGGTCGTGTATGGATACGAGATCGAGACAATACAATAACAAGATAACTTGTGTGATTGACTATGGATACAAGATCGAGACAATACCACAACAAAGTGTGTTACTTGATTATAGGTTCGGTATTAACCAAACTCTATAGGATCACTATCAAGTAATGCGAAGTTAACGTATATATGTATTTTACTTTATTATAATAAACAATTATAATGCGGAAATCAAACTAAAAGACACATCAAGATTTTGTTAATGAGGAAATAGCAAATGTAGAAAACCCCTGGGCATAGTCCAGTTTTGAATACTCTCAGATTTAAGCCACTATACAAAATCTAATACCGAATTCGTATAGTTAAGACCAAGCATACTACCCCTAGCTACTTAGTTCCCTCGGTATCCATGCGCCTTCAACTTCTAGAGTCACGCACGTGAATAACAAGTCATTTGGATCGTATTCCAAACAAAAAAGGAAGAATCTGTTTGGTAACCACTCTAATCAATCTTTCTAAAGATTTAATGAGTCACTGACAAAGGCTCTTCCGTTTAATCTAATAAACTCCTTTGTCTGGTTAGATCAATCTAACTTTAACTACCGAAATAGTCAAGTATAGTTTCACACTCAATCAATATAAATCTCAAAGAGATATATAGAGAATATCGATCTCACGCAACTAATTAATCGAATAAATCCGACTATATTTGGATCCTATTCGATCAAGATTTGTGCATACAATTCACAAGATAAAAAATCCAATAAGAAATCTTCTTCGTCTTTAAATCTTCTTTAATCTTCAATAACCTGCACAAAACCACTTGAATCTCTTGTGATCAATCACGCACACAACGGAGTCTGTTAACAATGGATTATCACAAGATGTATTTAGATCTAACAACAGTTCTAAAAATCCCGTCGATACTTCGATCTAGTTTGAGTGAATCTTATATCAGAAGAGAAGATTCTCAAGCATAAACAAACTAGGTGCAATCAAAGTTTCAACCACCGTTAGTCAATCAAATCAATAGAAAAATAATAACACTACAATTATGTAGTTTCCCACCAACGGTACTCGTAGAGATTCTTGATCCCACATAAGTCTTTAAACGAGCGGTCGTAAGAGATTTCACCTAATTATGATACTTTCTTCTCTGAATAGATGGATCCACCAGAAAAAACAAGAAATGAAGTTTGTCTGGCTCTTAGGATAGTTTGCTATAAATGCAAACTTAGGTATTTATAGACCAAGGATGTTTGGACACCAAGGAATTTCCAAAACCAAAAATATTCTCAAGATATGCAATGAATAGCAAGATTCGGTTTTCCTAATTCCAATAAATGCTTGCCTAATATTTTCCGAAATCTCTCAAAAGAAAATCTCCAATTAGTAAATGCACATTACTAAAAAAATTTCTTTAGAGATATGCATTAATTGCTGGTAATTAAAGCATATAAAACCAAAATCCTTAATTAACAGATTCTTAATTTATTTTGGCACAAGATCACCTTGAGTACTAAGGAATATCTTTGAACAATAAATGATAAGAATTAATGTTCGTGTTCAAAGTATGTTGACATCTTTTCACTGCAAATCCTTATTTCATATTTACATGGATTTGCATTCTTGGAATCGGTTATACCACACTTACAAACAAATTTAGAATTGGTTCACCTGTTTTCCGATACTACTATGTGATTTATCAAATACCAAATCACATACATGGGTTCAATCATTTTTACCAATCACTAGGATCGGTTATACATAAATATGGAAACACTTGTGATCGGTCACACCAGTCACTAGGATCGGTTAAGCCAGTTACAAGGATCGATTCCATCCACACATGGTATTACTTGTGATCGATCACACCAATTACCAGAACCGGTTACACCAATTACAAGGATCGGTTACACATACTCATGATCGGTCACACCAATTACTAGGATCTATCACACCAATTACAAATATCGATTATACCATCACATGGTGATTACTTAGGATCGGTTACACCAATTTAAAAAAAATAGTCATACCAAATCATAAGTCAGGCATTGTGACTAGTTATACCAAGATACATAACATAAGTTAAGATCGGTTCTACCATCTCACACATATTGGTCATCCAAATATTTGCAATGAATATCCGGACCAATAAGCCTAATGATTTCCCTTTCGATTTCCCCAATGATTTCCCTTTTAAACAAATGTAAAACATTGTTTCCTATGATGGAATCTTCACCATAACCCATTCACATAATCATAATGACATATACAAGATTATGTCGATGTCATATATACGAAGTTCAAAACATAGGCGTTATACTTCGTAGTCTAATTCCCTAATACTATGATCATGTCACATCACTAGAGTACTATACAATATGTACAGTATATATACAGCTTCGCGGTTATGTTTTCAATATAACACAACTTGAAAGATACGTTAGGAATGAAACAGTTCAAGTCAATATTACTAACCTCAAGTGGAAGGATGATGACGTCGTTGTAATTCGTTTACTTCTTCACATTCTTCAGGTCTTTAGAGTAATAATTGTATGCCTCAACATTCCTAGACTTTCTAGTCTAACCTAAACGAAGTTGACTCTAGTATTTAATCAAGCGAATCTAGATGAGTTTTGATACTAAAATAAGAAACCAAACTTGACATACCAATGCTTGGTGAGTTCAACCGAGTTATGCTCTAACAAAGATGAGACTGGAAATCGATAGAAACATAAAAAGTCTAGCTAACCTTAAAATTCGGACTTATGCTTCCCGAAGAGCAAACTGGATTATTATTCACCTTACAAGTATTAAACCTATGGATCACAAAGTCTGAGACGAAGAGAACTTTGCAATTTCTATATATATTGTTCAAGTGAGCAGCTCAACAATCGAACAAGATCAGGATACACGAACTATTAAGATAAAAGATAGTTGGACCTGGCTTCATGAATCCCTGTAAAGTCTTTTTAGTCACTAAACCCTAAAAGGGTTTTAGGAAGAGGACGACTCTAGTTTACAACTAGGACACACAAAGTGTAGTGTTGGGATTCAAAGAACCCAATTGCTTGAGGTTCCCCTTTTATAGACTTTCAAAGTATAGGTTACTTTAGGTTTAAGCTAAGATAGCTTTGGAACCAAGCAAACAATATCCACCATTAGACGAATCTTTGAAATGATATTGACATAATAAGATATACACGCTGGTTAGGATGAACTGTAACCGAACTGTGTACAAAGACATTGTTCATAGACAGTTAGCTGAAACTAGCCAATTGAACCATAAGCTTAATCATTTTCATGAACACTTAAGACTTTTAAGTTTGAATCACAACCATATAGGTTATAATGTGATCAATCATGTCTATATAGTGTTTTTAGAGATTTTTTCATGGACACACACGTGCAGACTTAACTGAGTAGTCACGACAGAGTTGACAAAAAGGGGATTTACCAATTAGCGATTTAAAAAGGGGGTAATGCAAAATATGTATCTTTTTTGAGGGGGAAACACAATATCCCCATTTATTCAAATGTTAATTATCTCACATAAATAATTTTATATGCATCTGAAAATATTCGACAGGGCAAGTACGTGTACTCAACCTTGTTCGTGACTATATTTGTCATGGTACATGTACCTTGTATGTGTACCCTTAATAAAAATATAAACTCCGGATCTTAATGAACTTTTCCGGTTTACGTACTGGGTATTTATACCAAACCAGTTTCAAAACCAACAAAAAACAAATTATGCATACTATGTATACATACCAATCCAGGTTCACATAATTTTTATGGTATGGATACCGGGTATGCGTACCACTAAGTCATTGTCGACATATAACTACTCTGGTACGTAAACTAATTACATGTACTTCGGTTCCGGACCTATAACAGTTTTCACCAGTATGTAAGCTGTTATGCATACTGTCTTGTATCCAGATTTACAGTATTTCCATATTTTATCTCTAAATCAATTTGAAACATTCCCAAATAACATCAATGACACATATCACTATTTCAGACTATTTTCGAATGATAATTCTTGAAATCACAATTTAGATTATGAACAATAAATTGCTCTTAACCAAAATTCATCAAGTATGAATAAATGTTCATTAAGCTTAGTCATATATATTTCGAGAACTAATTACCAAGATAAACTTGACTCGAAATTCTTGTTATGCTTGCAATAGTCTAATTAGTTATACGACAACGTCTCATAGATAAAATGGATGAATATAACTTGAGAAATAGGTGGTTCAATCTTCACTAACCTTTTGTTGAAGAAGTTCTCCCAAAGCTTCGGTTGATCTTCGACTTCAAACGGTAGAACATAGTGATGTCCGATTCTCAACTACATACTTTTATCTTAATCCGAGACTTAACTAACTATAGACTAGAAAATCAAGATATAGTTTTGACAACAAGCTTGAGACAACAACACTTGTGAGTTAGACCGAGAAATGCTCTAACAATCCCCCCTTTGTCAATTTTAGTGACAAAACTATAAATACACGTGGATTGAAAAATAAAGCTTCAAAAACTCCTCGAGTTCATCATGCTTGATTTCCTTGGTTTCTTCAACTCCTTGAATTCTTCGTTACTTCAAGTTGCAATGATTCTGAATGTGTTCAACTCAACATCGTTGTTGTTGAAGATCCGTAGTGATAACAACTTTGAAGACTAATATTCTCAATCGTCGTTATACAGAAACATAGTATTATTATCTTCTCCAAAGTTCAATTGTATCACAACTTTGAAGTACTACTACAGTGATATGTTTCTCCCCCTTAATCAATACTTACATATTTTATATTATAGGTGAAACCTATAGATTATTAATTCACCCCCCTTACATAATGATGTGTAAACCATATGTATGTAGTGCGAAACTACTAATTAATTTTCCCCTCTTTGTCAATAAAAATTGGCGAAGGTACGGAAATCATGGGATCATAATGAATACAACCAAAAGATACTTCAAGACTTAAAGAGGTTACATATCAACTTTATTTATATGATATCACATAGTAAAAAAATACTTAACGCTCATCTAGGAGATTTAAGATACAAGCATCCCTTGTAAATTCCACATCCATATGCCCCACAAAGATATAACAATTAAGTACAAGTTCATTTAAAACTCTCCCCCATTTGATGTCATTCCTAAGAGAACAACATGAGTGACCTTGCTTTAATAAACAACAAGGATTTTGTCGAACATTAACAAATCACATGGACTTGTATCATGAACATCGACTTAAATTAATCTCAACACCAGTTATGAACAAGGAGATAATTTTAATCGGTATGACTCAACATAATAAAATCTTACGGAGTTTATAGTACAGTAATAACACCGAAGTGTGATCACGAGTAGATCGATACTGCAAGAAAATTTCTCAAAATATTTGTTTTATTTTCAGTTTAAAACATAATAGATTTAACTTCTGAGCATATATGAGATATCAGTTCAATTTACAAAAAGTAAAGGACACATATATCTCATAAGACTTTGCAATTATTTAAACCAATAATGATTACATACTACAAGTTCATCTTCTAAAAACATACAAGATGAAAAATGTTGGAAATAGCTTGTGTAATCACAATTTATGCCATACCAAACCCTAGTTATCCTTCTCAAAAGTAACAATAAATCCTCACCATAAGTTTCCTAGAAAACAAAGAAGAAAAAAAATAGCTAGATTTTTTTAGACTCTTCATTGGTATGATACCCTTGAATTTTTTATTAACTGTGTTCACGAACTCTTCCGAGAAAATATCCTTATTGAGAAGATAACGAACATGAGATTTCATGAAAACAAGGTCAGCAGACACCTTTTTCAACTCCGTTCGTAACATGTCTAGACCTTTTAGAGTTTCCACAAGTTCCATCTTTGCTTACTCAAGTTGTTTAAGAAAATCATAAACAAAATTGGCAAAGATCATCTCTTCCCTCTCAACATCTTGATGATCATCTACAAAATAGAAATTCACACTAGGAAGATATTCAGATGATTCAAACTTAGTACTTATGTTTGGAGATACCTATGGAATCCTAAACTTTCACATAGAGTTAAGTTGTTCATCTGGAAATATCTCAGGAATATTTTTCCTACCAAAGACAATATTTCTAGGAACAAAACATATATAGACATTCATTGTAGTATGTGCAATTCTCCATATGAAACTGCTGAGCATTGAATTTTTTTATTGATTGTCCTTATGCTAGATTCACGAACGACAATGGTATTCTCAACTACATATTCTAACATAATCCGAGAACTTAACTAATTGTAGACTAGAAATCAAGATATAGTTTTGACAACAAGCTTGAGATAGCAACACTTGTGAGTTCGACCGAGCAATGCTTTAAACAAAAAGATTGTGGTGTATTTGGGTACCCTCATCTTTTCAATATGAACTTGTTTCGTAGTTGATAAATAAATAGGATTATGGTATGATTTTCATTGAATATCAATTGATATACCAATCCTTACCTAAGGTGGGAAGTAAGGTGAAGTCAATCTCTACTTGTGTCAGGAGTCAAGGTGGATCCGATCCCTACCTATATCGGGAGTCAAGGTGTGACCGATCCCTACTTGTATATTCTGATAGGGTAGAACTGATCCCAACCTATTTGGGTAACTAAGGTATAACCGATCCCTACCTATCTATCTTTATAAGGTAGTACTGATTCCCTTAAGCAAAACCAATTCCTATTGTCACATACACTTTAGGGTTTGTGCGTTTTAGAACTAGGGTTTGCTAAATAACAAAGTTCTAGATGTCGACATAATTTGAACATGTGCATAATTCTTATCTTTAATTATTCAAATATATTCCTTGATACTCAAGGTGATCCCAAACCGAAATATTGAGAATCTTTTAATTAAGATTTTCGAATTATATGTTTTTGATTTTCCAGCAATCAAAACATATCTCTTGAAAATATATATTAGTTAAGTGCTAAACTAATATTAGATATTCTTTTAAAAGAAATTTCAGGATTATAAGTTGGATATTAGTTTGAAATATGAAAACCGAAATTAGGTACATATTGCATATCTTGAGAATCTTTCGGTTTTGGAATTTCCTTATTGTCCAAACAACCTTGGTCTATAAATAGTTAAGCTTGCATTTCTCGCAAACTATCGTAAGAGCCACGCAAAATTCATTCATGTTGTTTCTGGTGGAGCCTTCTATCTGGAGAGGAAAGTACCTTAATTAGGCGAAATCTCTTACAACCGTTCTTTTAAAGAATTATGTGGGATCAAGAAGTTTTACGAGTACCGTTGGTAGGAAACTAGATATTTACATTGTTATTTTAGTTTTCAATTATTGATTTGATTGACTAACTGTTATTGAAACTTTGATTGCACCTAGTTTGATTATTCTTGAGAGCCTTCTCTTCTGACATAAGAGTTACTCAAACTAGATCAAAGTATTGACGGGATCTTTAGAGATGTTTTAAGATATAAAGATAAATTGTGGTCATCCATTGTTAACGGACTCCGTTCTTTGTGTGATCGATCATAAGTGGATTCCAATTTTTATTGTGCAGGTATAATAGAAGGAAATTGTCCATGTTAGTCTGAAAACAAGGGTTGTTTATCTGTTAAGAGTGCATATAACACCCTAATAATCCTCTAGTTAGTACTTCTGCTTGGAGATACCTATGAAAAACTAAACTTCCACATAGAGTTAAGTTGTTTATCTGAAAATGTCTCAGGAATATTGTTCCTACGAGAGACAATATTTCTAGGTACAAAACATATATATACATTCATTGTAATATGTGCAATTCTCCATATGAAACTGCTGAACATTGAATTTGTTTATCGATTGCATTCTTAGTACATGGTTAGTAGGTGTACAAGGTACAAATACCATTGTTTTTCGTGAATCGGTCCAGTCACAGTACGCATACCGGTTCGTAAATATTTAACCAAACCAAGTTTTGGAGTTAACAAAACTTTTTAAGTTTGTATACCGATTTGGAAACCTTAAGATTGTCACCAGTTCTGGAGTTCAAAGAACTAAATTGGTTTTCGTACTGGTTTGGAAACACAACCGAGTTTAGGAACACATAACTGTTTTAGTTTAGTACCGGTTTGGAAACTACTCCAGGTTCCATAACCATTGTTCAAAAATGGTTTGCATACAAGTATGCATACCGATCTGGTTCATGAGTTAAACAAATTTTCATATGATATACATAATAATATGCATACCACAAATTTGTAAGCCGATATATATAGCTACTCCATTACGTGTAGGAGTACATGTAATATGGGTTCAGACATATAACAGTTTTCCCATTTTGGAAGACTGATAACACTGTCTTGTATCCGAATCTATTGTCATTTTTCATAGAACTACTATAGATTCGAATACAAGACAGTGTTATCAGACTTAAACTAACGTAAATATACATAATTTCTAGGATGAAATCATACCTATATAATGCACACATAATCAAATAAATATATACAATAGATTATGTCGATGTTATATTTACGAAGTCCTAAAAGATAAGCGTCTATACTTCGTAATGTGTTTTCCGTGATACTTTGATCATATTCTTATGACCAAGTCTCATCACTAGAGTATTATATACAATATATACATCTACGCATGTTATGTTTTCAATATAGCACGACTTGAAATATACGTTTGGAATGGAAATAATATCAAGTCAATATTACTAACCTCAAGTGGAAGGATGATGTCGTCGTTGTAGTCATTACTTCTTCGCATTCTTCAGGTCTTTGGAGTAATACTTGTATGTCTCAACATTTCCACACTTTCTAGTCTAACCTAAACGAAGTTGACTCTAGTATTTAATCAAGCGACTTTACATGAGTTTTGATACTAAAATATGATAACCAAACTTGACATACCAACGCTTGGTAGGTTCAACCGAGCCATGCTCTAACAATCTCCCCCTTTGTCAATTTTAGTGACAAAACTCTTATTACATATGGAGATAAACGAATTACAAAATAACTCATTCTTCATATGTTTTATTCCAAGTTTCAACAGCACAATAACCTGCATATATTCAATAAATAAATTTCGTTGTTGACATTTGAATAACAAAAGCTTTTAATCCTCTTAAAGGTAAGCTAGGTAAATATTCAATCCGAACGTCTTTGTTATTCCCTTTTGTAGTCTGAAATACTACACATGATGATATATTTCTTCCTCATAGTCTATGCTTTACTTTTTCATTAGATATAACGTTTAAGCACAAATGTCCTCTCCTAGTGATTAAAAATCACTTGTTTACTCCACAAATTTCTCCCCCTTTTTATCACAAAAATGACAAAGGTTCGAGCAAAAAAAGGACAAACCGAAAGGATCTTACAAATCTTATAAGAGTTAAGCACGAAGGTTTCACATACCATTTTAGATAACTGACATTAAAACCCAAACTACAAAAGTAATTTAGTTTCAATATGTTAACAAGGAAACAATTTTCCGAATAAATTTTCCATCTATTCCAACAAATCGACTCAGATACTTAATTTTATTGTTGAATCGATTGCGTATGTACAATCGCTTGTTTCGATAAGACCAAAATTGAGATCAGAATTTGAAAAGGCAAGGGTACCCCAAATATACCTCAAGATATTACTTTTCCTTCCTATAAGTCCTTTCCCCGAAAGTGATTGTCTATGGACCGAGTCGAGACAATACAACAAATCGGATCACACTTTGTGTGATTTTCTATGGATACGAGATCGAGACAATACAACAACAAAGTGTGTTTACTTGTTACAAAGGTTCAGACTTAATCAAACTCAATAGGATTCACGTATCAAGTAAATAGGAATTAACGTTTGTGCAATTTACTTTAATTATAATAAAACAATTATAATGCGGAAATATAAAGTAAATGACACAGTAAGATTTTGTTAACGAGGAAACCGCAAATGCAGAAAAACCCCGGGACCTAGTCCAGAATTGAATACTCTCAGTATTAAGACGCTACACAAAATAAACCAACTTCGTATAGTTGAGACCAAACAACTAAAACTATAGTTCACCTAGTTCCGTCTGTATTCACACGCCTCCAACCTGTAAACAAGTCATATGCTTGGACCAATTCCTTTAGATCGTATTCCAAATGGTAAAGGAACAACAAATCTGTTTGGTATCAACTCTCTTCAACCAAGTGATACGAGTTGGGCAAAGTTTCCATTATTTATCTTAACATAAACTCCTTTGCCAGGTTCCAAGATCTATCTTATATTCAATCACCCATAGGCAATCGTTAATATTAAGCCAATCAATACATTTAATCACAAGGAATCGTATTAATGCCGATCTTCCTCAACAATTCTGTCAAAATACCCAAAAGGATAAATTAATTATAGTCGGATCCTGTTTTTCCCAAACAAGTATTGTACACACCAAATATTGTAAAAACCAAGTCAGAAATCTTCAATATCTTCTTTGTATTCAAATCTTCTTAGATCTTCAATAAACACCTGCACACAACTACTTGAATCTCTTGTGATCAATCACACATAGAACAGAGTCTGTTAACAATGGATTATCACAAGATCGTCTTTAGATCTAACAACAGTATAAAGATCCATGTCGAAACCTTGAACTAGTTTGAGTGAATCTTATATCAGAAGAGAAGATTCTCAAGCATAAACAAACTAGGTGCAATCAAATTTCAACCACCGTTAATCTACAAAAACTAAAGATAAACCGCAATATCTAGTTTCCCACCAACGGGTCACGCTGGAGCTTCTCAATCCCAAAGAAGACTTTAAATTGAGCGTCCGTAAGAGATTTAACCTAATTAGATTACTCTCCTCTCCGATAACCGGCTTCACCAGTAACAAAGACAAAAGAGTAAGTCTAATGTTACACATGATTAGTTTGCTAGAAATGCAAACTCAAAGTATTTATAGACAAGGAAGTTTGGACACCAAGGAATTTCCAAAAATGAAAATATTCTCAAGATATTTTTCATTACTCCACCAAATTCGGTTTCCATAATTCATGTGAATGCACTTTCCAAAAATAATGATCGAAATCTCCTTGGAAAATCTTTAATTAGCAAATGCACATTACTAATTCTCATTTTCCATATTTAATTAAAAACCCTTAATTAAAAAGATTCTTAACTTATTTAAATTCGATCTTGGGATTTACTTTCTTCTTAGTCGTTAAGGAATATCTTTGAAAAATATAGGATAAGCATTAATGCACCATGTTCAAAGTGTGATGACATCTTACTCTTGCAAGTTTTTTCCATGCTTGCTCACTTGAAACCGATTTACCACACTTCCAAACAAGTTTATAATTGGTTCATCTTACTTTCAAGAACTATGTGATTGATCAAGTACCACTTAATCACAACTCATAGGTTTACGGTTTTACCAAAAAAGGTTTCGGTGCTACCTCCATGTGAGTACTGTGCATAGTTACACTAGCTTACCAAAGATACGACTGACTAGGTACTAGGATCGGTTCCCCACACATATTTGGTATCTAACTTGTATGCACTGCACATGTCCATAAAATCGGTTCCCCCTTCTCAAAAATGTGTTGCACATGTTCATAGGATCGGTTCCCCTTTCTTCTATCAACCTTGATGCACCTCGTACAAGGATCGGTTCCCCTTGTGATGCACTGCACCTCTTACTATGATCGGTTCCCCTTCTCCCAGTAATAAGTTCAGACACTCACAACCCGATCATACCCCAGGTGATTACTTAAGATCAGTTTCACTAATAAAAGTCATACGAATACATAAGTCAGGCCTCAGGTGAATAGTTTTACCAAGAACACAAACAAGTCATGAGCAGTTATACTAATCACACATATTGGTCGTTCATAATATATGCAATGAAGAACAGCCCCAATAACGCCTGGCGATTTCCTTTTCGGTTCACAACACATATCATGAACTTACTTCCTTAAAACACATGTAAAAACATTGTTTCCTAGGATGAAATCCTCACCTCATACCCATACATAATCACAATAGCATTCATACAATTATGTCGATGTCTTATATACAAAGTTTAATGGTTAAGCAAGAAACTTCATATTGTATTCCTTAATACTATGTCTATCTAGAGTGTTCATGCTTCACAATTTTATGTTTTGAATATGCACGACTTGAAAGATACGTTAGGGAATGAAACAGTTCAAGTCAAATATCAGTAACCTCAAGTTGAAGGATGATGTTGTCGTTGTAGCTCCGTACTTGTTCACTTCTTCAAGTCTTCGTAATACTTGTAATGTCTCACCCTAATACTTTCAAGCTAACCTATACGAAGTTAACTCTAGTACATTTAAATCAAGCGACTCTTAAATGAGTTTTGGTTCACTAAAATATGACAACCAAACTTGACATACCAACGCTTGGTGGGTTCAACCGAGCAATGCTCTAACAATCTCCCCCTTTGTCAATTAATTGACAAAACTCTTACAATCATATGGATAAACAAATTACAAGAATTCATTACACATATGCTTGATTCCCGAATTCAACAGCACATAACCTGCATTAATTCAATCCTTAAAATGCCGTTGTTGACATTATAATAACAAAGCTCATACTCCCCCTAAAGGTGAGATATGTAGATTTTCAATCCGCACGTCTTTGTTATCCCAATCATATGATATGTTACCCCCCCCCCCCCCTTAGTCTATGATTTTCCTCATTCGTTAGATAAACGTTCAAGCACCATTGTCCTCTTCCCTAGTGACACCAATCAACCATAAATTGATACCAGCATCACTTGTTTACTCCATATATTTCTCCCCATTTTTGTCACAAAAATGACAAAGAAGCGAACAAATAAAGGACAACAAGAAAAGGATCTTACAAATCTCAAAATAGACTTGCAACCTGTTGAGTCAAGCACGAGGGTTCCACATACCATTTTTTATAACCAATATCAAAACCGAAACTACAAGGTAATCACGTTTTGATATGTTATCATGGAAATAACTGCCCGAAGCAATTTTCCTAACTAGTTTAGCAAACCAAAAATCAACTAAGCAACTTAGTTCCTTTGCTAAACCGATTGCATAAATACAACCGCTTCATTCGATAAGACCAAAACAAAGATAAACTCCGTTTTTCTCATCAGGTTCTAATTATCCATATAACTTAGACCTTTAGATTTCAATCAAGCTAAATATTAGGTTAGGTAACTAGCATTTCCTTGTTTAGGCTTTCGTCTAGACTTGAATAACCGAAACCTCCACTTTGATAAGTCTAACTAAGATCAGAATTAACTTAGTTTATCTTATCAGGAATCAAATTGGACTAAACAACTCGTCCCGTCAACATATTCATTTGTTAAGCCATAAATAATTCATACAAACCAATAAATCAACTTGCATAATTATTCACCTCAAACGGATGCAATTAAAACATGGGACATAAACAAAGTTTCACTATTGCACCGAAATTTTGTAAGCTTAAACAATTGATACTACACAATAAAGCAAAATAACAATTGTTTTACTTAACTAGAAGCACTTGAATTAACATAAACATTAGAGCTCCGCAATTGCACCAAATTTTGTAAGCCTAAACTAATGATATCACACAACAAAGTAAGATAACAAAAGTTTTACTTAACCGAAAACAATTGAATCACACACACACACATCCATCCATACATAATGGAATAAACACATCAATTGTACAAAAAATTTCGTTTAAGCAAAAGCAATATATATATCAAATAAAAATAGGCTTTCTTAAAACAGGAAAACAATTAACTAACAAGATTGTTACCTCAATTTCGCATACAACTTCTCCAAATATGATTCCATCGCTTTCTTCTTCATGGAGAATTGATATCGAAATACCATTATGTTGTCATTCTCATGACAAAAACAAAAGAATAACAACAACCAACCTTTACCAGAGAAAGGTTGAAAATCGGTTTTAACAATTGCAAGCAAAAGTTGAAAACCGTCGAAACACATATGCTTTTATACTAAACCAAAACCGATTCAACATATTGTGACTTTTTCACATACTGTTTCTACATGAATCCCTCATGATCCTTTGATAAATCCTACCAACTTGGGCTAGAACTTAATCCTGCTAAATCAAAAAGTCACCCAAACCATAAGGGTACACAACATATTATGAGATCGAATATCAAGGTAATAAAACCGAAATCAAACATCTCATACACATACATAGCAAATAAATAAAGCATTAAAGTACCGGCTATGTAAATCAAAACTATCACAAGAAAAATTATAAATCAAATAACTTTATTCATAATAATTTTATTCAATAGACTTATACAATCAATGAAAGTGATCAAAAATTGATGTCTATTTTTCTAGATTAAGTATTACAGCATATAACTTAATCTCTAGTAGTGCTCTTGTTGTTCACCGATGTATCTTCAGTGTTCAAACTATTAAAGCATGTATCAAGAGACTTGTCTGCAACCACTTCCCGTTTCTCAAGTTTCTCAACTTGAATTTTCATGTTTCAGCTTTTGTTTCCTCAATCTTATCCTTGAGCCAATCTTGATTTCGAATTATTGTTATGAGATTGGTTCTTAGTTCTTCAAAACCATGGATATAGTCAATCATACTATCAGAACGAACCCACTTGGTTTTGGTTGGATCTTGTAGATTGTAGGCCAACAGACATGACTCATCTTGTGATCCAACCGAACCTTCAGAATCATAATCAGACATGATTTTTGATCTGCTTCTTTTCTACTTCTCAGTATTGATTCCTTGACACTCTTTAACCCTTTGAGCCTCCTCCTTATTAGTCTTTGAGACACTTCGAGTTATTGGAGGCATGCTTGGTTATATAAGATGATTGATCAAGGTATCAATAAACTGGAAGGACTAGTTTCCCTTTATAGGGAGATAACTTTCGGACCGAAAGACATCAGTAGAATCCGAAAATATTGAAGAATATGTTTCGTTTCCTTTTGTCCGAACTTCTAAGTTTTATTCAAAAAATCCAAATAAAACTTATCTAGAAAATCATGATAAACATGAACAATTTCTTGGATTTACAACTATCCATCAAAGTCTACAACTTTTTATGATAATCAATTACATAAATTACATGTGCTCCAGATTTATTGTGTCATTCCTATCCATAAAAACGAGCACAGAAGCGGATGAGAATGCACAATCTTGATACAACTAGGTTGTATCGGAATAAGCTTTTTCAAGCTTACATTGAATATTAGAAACATAGTTCATGTTTCTTTTAGGGAATTTCTGCTCAATATATTTTCTCCTAAGATGATGATCTTTTCTAACTCTAGAGATATGATCATGTGGAGAAATTGTACCGATGTGAGAATTCTCAATGACTGATAGATCTCTCTTAATTCTTTCAATGAGATTTTCATAAGACTTTTTCATTCTAAGGACTTCCTTATGATTCACATCAGTGAGATTATCTGAAACAATTATTGGAAATCCCTCATTGTTTCTTTTAGAAAAGATTCTCCCTTTACCTTCCTTTTGGAATCGTTTTTCATCAAAACAAGAATTATTTCGATATAGATGAGGAGGAATCTTCTTCCAGAAGCTATTGTCAACTCTTTCCTCTGATTTTGAGTTGATTTTATAGGGTTGTGGAATAATCTGTCTTTCTACTGAGGAATGATCTTTAAGTTTTTTAAGACAAGAAACTTCCTTCAATTTTTTACCACCCTATGTTAAAGAAGTATAAGTTTCCTGTCAAGTAACTGAAAAGTGTATTCCTTAAGATCATTATCATGGAATCGGTTCAAAGTTTCCTTTGGACAAGATTTCATTTGATCATTAGTAGATACATAAGCTTGTTTCTCATCCTCTTCTAACTTGATGTAGTTCGGTAAACTACCATCATCTTGATCTATTTCAGATGTGACTAATACAACAACATCATTTGTAAGAGTCATTCGACTTGTCTCTTTATTAAGAGAGTTAACAAGAGCTTCTAATTTGACAGTAAGATTCATATTCTCTTCAGCCATACTATCCAATTGACTGTCTTTATTTCTGATCTCCTGTTTAAGAAGATTTGACTGTCTTTAAAATCATCAATTTAGAAGACAGATATTTTATAGGCTTTAGGAGTTATACCAACTCTTTATCAGCATCTTCTTTTTCATCAGAAAAAGATACAGATGTTTTTGAAACTCCTGGATCATGAGTCAACGAAGTAGTAACATCTTCAACCTTTGAGTAGTCATACTCTTTCTTAAAGTTAACTGAATCAGACATGGATTCAATTCTTATAGAATGGATCGTACCAAACACATATTGTTAGATCTTTTCGTGTTTGCCTTCTCTGATACCAATTGAAAAGGCGAGGGTACCCCAAATATACCTCAAGCTATTACTTTTCCTTCCTATAAGTCCTTTCCCCGAAAGTGATTATCTATGGACTGAGTCGAGACAATACAACAAATCGGTTCACACTTTGTGTGATTGTCTATGGATAAGAGATCGAGAAAATACAACAACAAAGTGTGTTTACTTGATACAAAGGTTCGGACTTAACCAAACTCAATAGGATTCACGTATCAAGTAAATAGGGATTAACATTTGTGCAATTTACTTTAATTATAATAAAACAATTATAATACGGAAATATAAAGTAAATGACACATCAAGATTTTGTTAACGAGGAAACCGTAAATGCAGAAAAAACCCGGGACCTAGTACAGAATTGAATACTCTCAGGATTAAGCCGCTATACAAAATAAACCAACTTCGTATAGTTGATACCAAGCAACTAAACCTATAGTTCACCTAGTTCCGTCTATATTCCCACGCCTCTAACCTGTAAACAAGTCACGTACTTGGACTAATTCATTTGGATCGTATTCCAAATAGTAAAGGAATAACAAATCTGTTTGGTATCAACTCTCTTCAACCAAGTGATATGAGTTACGTAAAGGTTCCCTTGTTTATCTTAACATAAAATCCTTTGCCAAGTTCCAAGATCTATCATATATTCAATAACCCAAAGGCAATCGTTAAGATTAAGCCAATCAATACATCTAATCACAAGGAATCATATTGATGCCGATCTTCCTCAACTATTCTATCAAAATACCCAAAAGGATAAATCAATTATAGTCAGATCCTTTTTTCACCAAACAAGTATTGTGCACACCAAAGATTATAAAAACCAAGTCAGAAATCTTCAATATCTTCTTTGTCTTCAAATATTCTTAGATCTTCAATAAACACCTGCACACAACTACTTGAATCTCTTGTGATCAATCACACACAGAACAGAGTCTGTTAACAATGGATTATCACAAGATCGTATTTATATCTAACAACAGTCTAAAGATCCCTGTCGAAACCTTGAACTAGTTTGAGTGAATCTTATATCAGAAGAGAAGATTCTCAAGCATAAACAAACTAGGTGCAATCAAAGTTTAACCACCGTTAATCTACGAAAACTAAAGATAAACCGCAATATCTAGTTTCCCACCAATGGGTCGCGCTAGAGCTTCTCAATCCCAAAGAAGACTTTAAATTGAGCGGCCGTAAGAGATTTCACTTAATTATATTACTCTCCTTTCTGATAGGTGGCTTCACCAGTAACAAAGAAAAAAGAGTAAGTTTAATGTTACGCACGATTAGTTTGCTAGAAATGCAAACTCAAAGTATTTATAGACAAGGAAATTTGGACACCAAGGAATTTCCAAAACCGAAAATATTCTCAAGATATTTTTTATTACTCCACCAAATTCGGTTTCCATAATTCATGTGAATGCACTGTCCAAAAATAATGATCGAAATCTCCTTGGAAAATCTTTAATTAGCAAATGTACATTACTAATTCTCATTTTCCATATATAATTAAAAACCCTTAATTAAAAAGATTCTTAACTTATTTAAATTCGATCTTGGGATTTACTTCCTTCTTAGCCGTTAAGGAATATCTTTAAACAATATAGAATAAGAATCAATGCACCGTGTTCAAAGTGTGACGACATCTTACTCTTGCAAGTCTTTTCCATGCTTGCTCACTTGAAACCGATTTACCACACTTCCAAACAAGTTTAGAATTGGTTTATCTGACTTTCAAGAACTATGTGATTGATCAAGTACCACTCAATCACAACTCATGGGTTTACGGTTCTACCAAAACAAGTTTCGGTTCTACCTCCATGTGAGTACTGTGCATAGTTACACTAGCTTACCAAAGATACGACTGACTAGGTACTAGGATCGGTTCCCCACATATATTTGGTATCTAACTTGTATGCACTGCACAAGTCCATATGATTGTTTCCCCCTTCCATAAAACTTATTGCACCTCATACAAGGATAGGTTACCCTTGTGATGCACTGCACCTCTTACTAGGATCGGTTCCCCTTCTCCCAGTAATAAGTTCAGACACTCACAACCTGATCATACCCCAAGTGATTACCTAAGATCGGTTTCACTAATAAAATTCATACCAATACATAAGTCAGGCCTCATGTGAATAGTTTTACCAAGAACACAAACAAGTCATGAGCGGTTATACTAATCACACATATTGGTCGTTCATAAGATATATAATGAAGAACATCCCCAATAACGCCTGGCGATTTCCTTTTCGGTTCACAACACATATCATGAACTTACTTCCTTAAAACACATGTAAAAACATTATTTCCTAGGATAAAATCCTCGCCTCATACCCATACATAATCGCAATAGCATTCATACGATTATGTCAATGTC
The DNA here is from genome assembly GCA_023529315.1 of Papaver bracteatum. NCBI lineage: Eukaryota > Viridiplantae > Streptophyta > Magnoliopsida > Ranunculales > Papaveraceae > Papaver > Papaver bracteatum. The sequence continues at coordinate 1,739,356 of JAJJWX010002300.1, forward strand.
TTATATACAAAGTTTAATGGTTAAGCAAGAAACTTAATATTGTATTCCTTAATACTATGTATATCTAGAGTGTTCATGCTTCACAGTTTTATGTTTTCAATATGCACGACTTGAAAGATAAGTTAGGGAATGAAACAGTTCAAGTCAAATATCACTAACCTCAAGTGGAAGGATGATGTTGTCATTGTAGCTCCGTACTTCTTCACTTCTTCAAGTCTTCGCAATACTTGTAATGTCTCACCCTAATACTTTCAATCTAACCTATACGAAGTTGACTCTAGTACATTTAAATCAAGCGACTCTTAAATGAGTTTTGGTTCACTAAAATATGACAACCAAACTTGACATACCAACGCTTGGTGGGTTCAACCGAGCAATGTTCTAACAGAATTAACTTTATTTCTCTCATTAGGATATAATTATTCCAGAAAATAACTTAGACCTTTCCCTTTAGGCGAGACAAACACTAGGTTATTTAACTAGTTTTTCTTGTCAAGGCATTCGATTATACTTGAATAACCGAATCCTCCAATTGATAAGTCTAACTAAGATCAGAATTAACTTAGTTTCTCTTATCCTGAATCAATTTGACTAAACAAATTACCCCACAATTTTGTTAAGCCAAAAATAATAGATACTAAACAAAATAAATTGACTTGCAATTATTTTTCTTAACCGGAAGCAATTGAAACAAATATAATCATTACAACACCGCAATTGCACCGAGTTTCACTACACCATATGGCCCATTTTGAGACATATTGATTTTTGGGTTTGAGACACATATATATGTCTTTAGTGCTTCCACTCATATAAGAGTCTCAAATAAAAAATATGAGTAGCTTTAATTCTGATTTTTCAACTACTCTTATAAGTGTCTTAAAATGTGTCTCTACAAAATTTAATAACTTTAATATATATCTAATTAATCATTTCTTTTTCATTATAATTCCATTTTATTTCCCTCCAAAACTCCAAATTTTCCCCAAAATTCCCTCCCTTTCCAATTTTCTAAATCTCTCACATTATTTTCCCTCTTAAATTTCCCCTAACATTTATTCCCCTCAAATTTTCCCTCCAAATCTTTGTCTCACCAAATTATTTTGAAACATGATTTGCATTTATTCCCACAATTTATTTTAATTCCCACCTTTATTTTGGGTTGTTTTAAAATTTAGATAATATTTGGTCCTTAAAACCACTCTTTGAACTCTCTCTCACTCACTCGTTTTTATCGACTTCTCTCTTCTCTCTTCTCAAACTTTTCTTTTCTTCCCTAAAAAAAACCAGAGAAAAAATGAGTGAAATTGAGTAAGAGAACTCGAGAGAAACCTAAAATCAAACCGAAACCAGAAATTAAAACAAAATCTCTTTTATTTTCAGTTCCCCTTTCTCTTTTTCGGTTCATCTCTTCCTCCGCCATTAGCAAACATAAAACTGCAGCCGCCTTCTCCTATCATTTCTACATCTTTTCTGCTCTATAAGAGATCTAATCATCTCTTCGTCCTCCTAACCCATCACCACCACCACCATCACCACCATCCGTTTACTTATCAGTCCCACAACCACCATCACAACCACCGTCTCAGTTTCTCTGTAAGATAACATTTTACATAAATCAAAACCCTAGAAACCACCTTGTCACTTACTCTGAATAATGAAGCCCTTTACATAAATCAAAACCCTGGAACATTTATCTCAAATTGATTTTGTAAACCCTAAATTTAATTTTATCTCGATTTTGAATTTGCAGTTCAATTGCAAAACCTAGAAGATTCTGTCGTGTGGAGATTCTAAGACTTCGATTTGGTTGTCAGATGGTATAATCCCTACTTGATTTATTTATTTTGGTTTTCAATCTTTAATTTTAAGGGTTTTGATGATTTACTTTCCATTTTTGCTTTTCTTTCAGCTGAATCTTGTTGTGTGATGGATTGAAGATTAAATCTGTTGACATATAAATTGCTTCACAGATCTGAATGATTTTGGTTTCCATTTTTGCTTTTCTTTCAGCTGAATCTTGTTGTGTGATGGATTGAAGATTAAATATGTTGATATATAAATTGCTTCACAGATTTATTGATTTTGGTTTTCAGTCTGTTAAAATTAAAGATTGAAGATTAAATCTTTAATTTTAAGGGTTTTGATGATTTACTGGGTTTTGTAGGGAATCAATTGATTGACATTTATTGTTGAAATCACATTGGAAGTTATCTGGATTTATCAGTTCTCCCTGATGACTTGTTAAAATTGGCTACTTTATGTGTATCTTATGGGGTTAGGATAACTAGTTCACTTCTTAATAAGTGGTATTTTTCAGGTCAAATTCTATCCTATGTGTTTTTACAGTTTGATTTCTCCATCTCTGCCTCCTTATCCTTTGTATTCGTTTTCGTTCTTAGCAGACTGTGGGTACTGCAGAAATATCACGATTGAAGAACAATAAGTACCCTTAGCTCACATTATTATCAGTTGTCAGTAGGTGAACTCACTTTTGAATCTTTCTAAACCTGTTACTTGTTTGTTTTTCTCTTTACATATTTTGGTTCATTGTGGTTTTGTTGCAGATGATAGTCTTCATCCTAGAGCTGTAACTGTAGTAGCAGATGACAATAAATCTTACTTTGGTAAGTTATCGTGGGGAATTTAACCTTCGAGATGATGTTTTTAACTTTTTATATGTTCTTAAATTCGTTAGCTTACCTTTGCTTCATTCTTTCCAGTGTAAAGGCATCCGTCAAGTGGGTTCTACTGGACGATGCAGATGCCATGACAAAGGATGCACAATTTGCTCTATGTTAATCCATGACTTTATCTTGGGGTAAGTTTTTTTCTTTCTAATTGTGTTATTCTTCTGTTGTCGTGTGTGCTGCAGTGATCGAGAAATACACAAAAAATACTAGGTTTTCTCTCATTTGTAATCATGTTAAGAAAATCATTCCTGCCTTGCAATCAAGATATACACGGTTTCATTTTATGAATAATTATGTAATCTGGGCTTTATAGTTATGTAGGATGCAAAGGATCTCAGTCGAGTGCTTGAAAAGTGCTAATTGTTTCAACTTACAGTGAGGATGCAGGCGAATGTACAGATGATAAGGATCTCAGTTCGAAAGTTCAAAAAGCAGCTGCGAAATGCTTATCAGCTATACCAGTTTATCTCCCTGAGATGCTCTAAGTTGTATGGGGAGGTAATATACTGAAATAAAAATGTTAATAGCAGTTAACTTGCATTTGATAATGTACCAATGACTTGAGATTCCAAAGTCAGATTTTCTACTATGTGTCTTAGGTCTTTGGTGCTATTTTAGTAATTGATATGGTGTTCTACTTTTATTGTTGTTTCAATCGATTTTGGCTGTTGACGTAATTTCAGGATCACGGGTACAACGTAGCATCTAAGAGTGCTATTTCCCATCACCAAGATGGTTATTATTATGTGTCATACAGCAAAACGAAAATACAAGATAAACTATAATATGGTGTTTGTGCTAGCTGAATGGTTGATCCATTTTCAAAGGAAAATGCTTGAAAACACTTACCATTGGTGCTGGTTTGGTCAGGTACCATCACTAACTCATTTTCTGTAGTTTTAAATGGCTGATTGTTCAAAACATTTTATGTATGACTCTCACGTGCCAGATCTGGGGAAACCAAATGTGTTATATTATGCAAGTGACAATCTTCAAGCTAAACTTGCATGTATAAGACTTGATATAGTCACCTACCATTTTCCCGTAAATAATTTCGCTTCAACAGAAACTGGTTTTGGGTGACATGATATTCTACCATGTTAGATAAATGACATGATACTCTGCAGGATTTTTATTTTGTAATTTTAGCCAAGTGATGGCAGTTAACTGTTAGTGATGTATATCTTGGTGTTTTGATGCTAAAGCCTGCAGCTTGTAACTTAGCTTGGATATAAGTGATAAATTTGCAGCATTTGTGGCCGCAAAGTGATAAAAAGGATCAGTGATAAGGAAAAACTCCGCTAAAAGGTGTATGTGATGAGATAAGTTCAAGGACTTTAAAATTTTGTAATTCAGTTGTAGTAGTCCATTGTTGTAATGTTCTGTAGTGCTTGAATTCAAGGACTTGTATGTGTCTTGGTGTAGTGTTGTATAATGGTTTCATATATGATTGGGAATGGATTGGATAGATACCTGTATTCTGGTGGAAGAAATCAAATGTGCAGGTGCAGGAAATCTTGAAATAAGTTTTTGTATTTTTTTTTGGAATCTGATTTTTATTTGAGACGCATATAAGTGTCGCTCAATTTGTTTTTGCGTCGCGTTAAATGGGATTAATAAATAAATTTGGTTCACTTACTAAACAATTATGAGACAGATATAAGCGTCTCATAAATTAATTAAGAGAATTTATAAGCGTCTTTAAATACGTCTCAAAGCATTCCCTACGCCAAAATTGAGACACTTATATGTGTCTCAAAAAATCAAGGCAACATTTATATATGTCTCAAAACCGTCGATTTCTTTAAGTAAAAACACTTGATACCCAACAATAAAGAAGATACTAAATCATAACCCAAATAAATTGACACAATTTTTCTTAACTGAAAACAATTGAATCATAAAAATCAATCCATACACAATAATGGAACATATCAATTTGTATCAAAATTTTGTTAAGAAAAAGTAAAATATATGCAACATAATCAGGCTTTTCTTAAATATGAAAAAAGATTAACTAACAAATAAATTTTTTACCTCAATTTCCGCATCCACTTCTCCCCATAAAGATATATCATTAAGCGCAAGTTCAAATAATCCCCCCCCTGTATGTTTTCATCCTCTCGCAAGAACAAAAAGAACAAGAACAAAAGCAACCTTTACCAGAGAAAGGTTGAATAGGTTTTAACTAATGCGTTCCAATAACAAAAGTTCAAACCCGAAACACATATGTTATGCTAAACACAACTTGTGTAAACATAAATTGATTATCAACATATTGTGACTTTTCAAATATGAGTTTCAATCGGAACATCTTATGATCCTTTGATAAAGCCTACCAACATGAGCTAGAACTTAATCTCGCTAAATAAAAAAACCACAAAAATCATAAGGGCATTCACCATAAGAGTTCGAATATTAAGGTTAATAAAAACCGAAATCAAACATCTCATAAATCCGAAATACACAGGATATGCAATCAGAACTGTCAAATAATGAAACAAAAATTATTCAATAATAATTTTATTTATTCATAATAGATATTGATAGTTTTATTCAAAATAGACCTTGTTAGAGCACTGCTCGGTTAAACTCGCTAGCGTTTTTATCTCAAGCTTGTTGTCAAGTTTAGTTTCCAAAACTATAAGTCTTGATTTATAGTCTACTCATAGCTAAGCCTCGGACTAGGATAGAAAGTGTAGTTGAACACTAGACTCCAGGGCGATCATCATACAAAGACGAAGAACTACTCAAGGAACTGGTAGAACTTCATCGACTAAAAGGTTTGTGGTTACTTGGACTTATCTATCACTCAAAAGTCTATCTACTCTATCTCCTATCTTGAGACAAAAGTCATATTGCTATATAGACTATAATTATACACATTTTCTATTTCAAGCCGAGTTTATCTCGCTTATCTATTTCTCAAAATATGTGTTAGTAAGCTTTCGCTTTGGTAAAATTCATCTTTACTAGTGACGAAAGTCATATTAGTTTCAATTACTTGAAAATCGCTTTGACGAAAAATAGCTTGTGAATAAAAACTATATAACGTCCTCTAAGAATTTTTCAATGATTGAAATAAGAGTTTAGAATATTACCTTGAAAGGATATAAACATTGTGTGATAACTCATACATGTGTAAGTCCTTATTCCTTGAACCAAAGTATGCGTACTTTGCTGCTCAGGAAAACCGGAACTAAAGTCCGCATACCAGTATGCACACTGTCTGAGGTTCACATCTCGTGAATTTCTGCTGGAGTTTGTGAACTAAAAACAAACTTATTCCGGGTACTTAATTCTGCGTACCGGTGTGCATACTTAAGTGGGTTAGTTTCTAAAAACGGTTATTCGTGAACTTAAACTTATATAAACTAAGGAATGCATACTTGCAAACCGTGGCTATAAAGTTCATGAATTGATTCGAGTGAATCAAATCGTTTTTTATTCAATTGTGTCTTGTATACATCTATGAGATCTAAGCAATCGAATAACTCTCTAAAAAGTTCTCTTGAGTCATTTGAACTAGTTATGGTTAAGATGAATAAGGTTAATATGAAAGTGCTCATATGGCTAACCATTTGGTTAACTACTGTTGAACCAACTAAGTGTACATGTTTGGGTACGGTTACACAAACCTAAATAAACATGCATTTCATTTGTGTATAACAAGCTAAGTTCGATCTAACGGTTGAAAGATATTAGCTTGAATCTAATCAGGTTTTCATCTAATGGTGAATATTAAATACTTTGTTACTGAGATAACATTGATTGCAAACCCTGATTTTAAAGACTATATAAAGGAGAACTCTAGTAACTGGGAAACCTAATCCCCACACCTCCTGTGTGATACTAGTTGTATTTTCTAGAGTCGATTATCCTTTAACCTTAGGTTTCTAACGAGACCATGTAGGTTAACGACTTGAAGACTTCATTGGGATTGTGAAGCCAGATCCAACTATTTTCTTTGTAGTTGCGTGATCTGATCTTGTTGTTTCTATCGTATTTGAGTACAATTGTAAGATTGGCTTGAGATTGATTTCTCCGAATAGGAAAGATATAAAAGTATTCAAAAACATATCCGTCTCATCGTTTGTGATTCCACAATATCTTCTTTCGCTAGTCGATTAAGATTATTGTGAGGTGATTGATAATTCTAGGCTGTTCTTCAGTAATATAAGTCCGATTATCAATTGGTTCATGTTCACCTTGATTTATCAAAAGACAGAACAAAACTCGTAGGTATTTCTGTGGGAGACAGATTTATCTATTACCGTAGATTTTTCTGTGTGATACGGATTTGTTTATTAAAGTCTTCGACTTTGGGTCGTAGCAACTCTTAGTTGTGGGTGAGATCAGCTAAGGGAATCAAGTGCGTAGTATCCTACTAGGATCATAGATGTAAGGAGCGCAAATGTACCTTGGATTAGTGTGATATTGATTGGGGTTCAACTACAGTCTAGATCGAAGTTAGTTTGTAGTATGCTAGTGTCTGTAGCGGCTTAATATAGTGTGTGTTCAATCTGGACTAGGTCCCAGGGTTTTTCTGCATTTGCGGTTTCCTCGTTAAGTAAAATTCTAATATTTGTGTTATTTCTTTTCCGCATTATATGTTGTTATATAATTGAAATATCACAGGTTGTGCGTTGAATCGATCAATTTGGAAATCCAACATTTGGTTGTTGATTGAAATTGATTGATCCTTGAACATTGGTTTTTCGTACCGTTCAAGTGATTTCTCTTGTATTCAATTAGACTCACAGATTTATAGTTTCTTGAATAGGTATTGAATCGAGAAAGAGAGATATAACTATTTGATATACTTTCATTAAGATTGAGTCTGACTGTCTAGTTGATTCTCTTATAAGTATATTGGAGTTAGTCCATACAGATTGCTAAGCGAAATATTGGGTGTGGTTGTTAGACCCTCATTTTTTTAATTGGTATCAGAGTAGAAAAACACATTAAAGACCTTATAAGTCTGTGTTTATAGCGATCTGATTATGGACGAGTCTATCTCTAATAACGTTCCAGTTCAGAAATTACCAGATGATTCTAAAATCTGGGATTCACCTGAGAGAACTGTCACATCTAAGTCAATATCTAAACATTCTCTTGATGTAAAAATTGTTGATTGGGAAATGCTCCTAGTAGAATAGATGGATAAACTTTCTGATGAAGGTGATTCAGATATTAATAGAGATGTTGATGAGGAAGTCTCAGAGTATGTTAAGTTTTTGGATTCGTTAAAAATGAAGAAGATTACAACTTCTCATGTCACACCTCTTTTGACCCCTCTCTGTCGAGAAAATAAGAAATTGAAAAGGATTTACGGAGGTCTTTATGGTCATAATCGCTCTTGCGAATTGGTCCTCAAAGATACTGAGGAAATCCTGAGTAGGAAGTCACTTGAATGTGATCGTGTTTATCAGAAATACTTCTTATTGGAAGAGAAACTTGCAGAAATTGAAGCAAGAATTAACTCTCAGCAAGCAAGTTTTGATGACAGAGAAAGCACATTTCTCGCTCGAGAAAAACGCCTTGAGGCTGATTTAGTTGCTGCTCTTGATAAAATCAAGATGTTGGAAGATGACTTGAAAAAGTTCAATACTAGTTCAAGCAAATTAACCACTATGCTAGGAGCAAGTAAAAATCACCGTGATACACGAGGATTGGGCTATAAGGGAATAGATGCTCCAAGTATTAGCAAAGAGGTAAATTTTGTCAAGCCTAGTGATTCTTCACAACAAAAGGTTTCCATTGATGGTAAAAGTGAAATACCTTCACCGGCAATTAAGGTTCAAAAGAGCAAAGTATATCAACCTCCAAAGTCAGTACGCACGGATCGAGGTAAGAACATTCCTTATGTTTGCCATTATTGCAGAAATAAAGGTCACCTGGAAAGGAGATGTCGTTTCCGTATAAGGAATGAGAAACTTCATGATGTTCTTGTTTGGGCATCACAAGAAGTTGTGAAACCAAAATCATATGTTAAGACTAATCTCTTTAACGTTACAGTTTGTGACTGTCCAACCTTTAGGAAAATGAATTAGTGTTGTGATCAACCTAGATTTTCCTATAAACGTCATACGAAGCCTTTTCACAATCGTAATAGTTATCAAAAGGATAACTTCGTAAAGACGAAGACAAGATCCGATGTTCCCAATTGGAGAAAGACTAACTTGCAAAAGAATAGTTAATCCAATTGTTTTCCGAGAAATATAGAAGAGAGTAATGGGAAGAAAGTTCTGGTTGTTCCTAAATGCACTCAGAAGTGGATACTGATCGCTCTCGTATGCGTAAAAAATAATTTCACTTTCTCACTTCAACTAAATATAAATATAGTATGTGATAAGAAAGAGTTCGTTCCACGGGAGGCTTATGTTGTTATGCAAATTTCAGTTTCTTAGTAACCAAGAGGGGATTTTGATTTTATCAAAGCAAATAAGAATAATTAAAAGCAACGTAAATAATAAAAGTAATCAATAAGAGGAAGATATTGGTCACGGGATAGTATCATTCACAAACACGTATTTTCATCAAATGACTAGAATTGAAATTTTAATCTCTCATTTACTAAAAGTCCTAAGATACCTTGATCGCAAGTATATCCCGCTAATTCCCTGATTTCATCACAACCACATTAAAAGATGCATATGTGAATTCTTCCTAGAAAGCAACCTAAAGTGTAAAAGCACAATTAAGTTTAACTTCCTAAAAGCACTAAGTTGTATGGATTAAGACTAATCAAGGCAATCAAACGTGTAAAAGCACTAATTCGATTTAACCAAGGTTATGATTCATATATGATTATAAAGATGTATCACTACAAGTAATAACCACACTATGCTACTTAGGATCAGGGATAAACAACTTTTTCATATTGAAAGCCCTAATATAACATTAGAAATGAATGCAAATCGGATTGATTCCGGACTCAACCGAACAAGTATTCAAATCATATAACAATATTAATAATGAATCATAAACAATAAATTATTAAGACAACTAATGCATTGAATCAAATAGCATGTTGAGAAATCAACTTTATCCCATAACCAATAATTGTATTTAGATACTCATATTAATGGAGTTCATCATAATCATATTTGGAATAAAGAACATAAAAAAAAATAATGAAAGCAAACCCTAGTAGAATCGCCGCTCTCCACCAAAGCTCCAAGTAGTAAAATACGTGATCTAAAGTTGTCGAAGAATTTTCTTTTTTGTAACTTTTCATCTTTACAAAACTAGGTCAATCCTCCAAAAGTCCATATCCAATGTGGTCCACCAAGTCCATATGTGAAAACCCCCATGTAGAAAATATATCTCATAAAGAGTCGCCGAAAAACAGGGTCCATTGCTGGAACTTGATCGGAATCCGACCAGAAAAATATCTCAGGTGACCGGCAAAGTCCACCCAGTCGCCGGTCAAACATAACAGTCAGCCGTCAAAGTTGATGGCAAACTAACAACATCTGAGTCAGAGTCTGGGTCTAGAACGAGTTAGCTATCTGACTCAACTGACTAGTCCTAGGCCAGGCCAGTTGCACAGGCCAAACTATGTTGTGCAATCATTGCGCTTCACCAGCTAAACTCCAACCATGATGGATGTTCCATTCTCTCCAGTGCTTATTTCACTTCCATATCCTGCTATACCAGCTCAGTCTCAGTCAGTCATTCACTGCATTACCTCCAACAAACCAACATCCCTATAACACCATTGCAACTGCATATGGTCACTGCCAAAACTTTACTTCCCATTTCAGTTCACTAATACCTCCAGATCAAACCCAACAACCCGTTGTTGTAGCTTCTGCAAAACACACCCAGTTCAATTCAACACACAACACCACATGAACCAATCACAACCTGTAATGTCAGCTCCGGTTCAATCCACCATCAACTTAGGCCTTATTATCCTCCACTGCAACCAACCATCTGCAATCATCCACCAACAACTTCATTCTAGCACCAAATCTGCATACCCATTCTAGCTGCACATCCACTTTCTACAGCTTTATAACTAGCTGATGCTCACTGCATATTTCAACTCATCTAACCCCTACAATATCTGTAATTGTACCACAAAACCAACATCTCAATTCCATCGTCTTAACCTGAATTGTAAGAACAACCAGTGCAACTTCCATCTCATACACAACTCACCATTGCAACTGCAGCTACAAATAACTGCTTCTTGCACCACCACGATAACCATTTCATTGTTGGATGTAAACATAGCCAACAACAATTCTGTAGCTTCACATCCAATTTTGCCAGCTGAACCAAAACCCATTTAACTTCAGATTTCACTGCCATGCTCTTACATCTGTGGCTCAACACTTCTATTACTCAACATCCCAACCAGCTGCCATGTTCAGCTCCCGTTCCTACACCAAACATACTGCAGCTGCAATCACTTAGTTGTCACCCCCATAATCCTCAAGGAAACAACACGCACACCTTTTCCATTCGTTCCAGCTTGTCTTCCGATTCAAGCCTTGCATATCCTAAGCATTCATCTATCTTCACATGCAGATCACTAGCTATTCCATCACAACGGCATCACATCCTTGTTGTACAAAATTTGTCGAAACCTCATGCACTAGCACCGCATTCAGCACCCAAATCAACGCACCCACTTCATATCTTGCAAAACTCATATGAGTTCATACTACAATCCATCACTGCAACAACTTACATAGCAGTAGGCACCCATAATTCAGTCCATTCAACAAGACTCTGCAACCGCAATCCATCATACCCATGACAATCACCAAACTCAATCTATCACAGTAATTCATCACCTATAACTCCACTGAAGCCAGCACCACCACCAACTAGTTGTTCCAAAGTTCTGTCAGAACCTCAAAACTCAGCTTGAATCTTGCACTACATCTTCTCAAGCCTGTACCCATCACAGCCCCACCTCCAGTTGCATTTCACCTACAATTTCATAACTACATCCTGTAATCCTGGCCACCAGCTTGTAGTCCAGGCATCTCCACCTCCATCACCAACTGCAATGCTTCCATTCTTTGATTTCTTCTCAGCTACAACACCATCTGCTTCTTTGAACATAACCACCAGTACTACCACCTTGTTTTCTTGTTCACCTGCGACAAGAGCTTGCTTCAGCTCAACCCCATTCTAAAACACCAGTGCTTATCCAATTTCTCTACTAGCTACTTCCAAATTGCAATTCCAATACCACTGAAGCTGCAACTCATTCTTCCATCAGCTCCCTTGTAATCAGCTCTGCAATTCATACACAATTATTCATTGACTTGCACCACCAACTCCTTCACCTCAGTACTAGAACCACCAGCAAGACACCGCTTCAGTACTTAAATAACAACCCCCAATAGGAACATCATTTGCATCTGGTTCATCACCATCAAATCCAACACAGAATCTCCTAAGATCATATTCAAAGAGAACCCATTATAATTCTTGTATTCACTGAAATTCCAACACAGCAAACCCATTTAAGCCCTTGTTCTCTCTTATCTTATAACTACAGCAGCTGCCTCAACCTGTTCTTACTCAATCGAAGCCGTTGCAACTGCCACCAGAACCCATTTTGTATCTTCTTTCTCCGGCCACAAAACTCATCTCCTTAACAGTTTCAGATCCATGAATTTCCAGCCATCAAATACCCTTATCAACAGACAAATTCCTCCTTCTTAACCCTTCAATCAATCCCTGCTCATATCGACAGCATCAACAAAACCTCCATCAATCTCTCAATTTCTTCATTAAATTTCGAATTCCATCTCAATCTGAGAACCCTAATTGTCCACCATCGATTCAGCTCATTCTTCTTCTCATCTGTCTTATTTCACCAAATTAATAAAACCCATCATTTTTTCATTTTTCTTCCTGAATTTCTCCCTTGTAATTTCTCGATCTCTCTGTAGATATCTGAATTCTATGGCCGCCTTTTCTCAGTTTCAGACAAAAGAAGAGGAATAAAAACTGATGATAAAGAAGAAATAATTTCTTCTCTGATTTTTAGATTATGTCTAGGAATAGAAGTTGATACAGGCACCCAGCTTTCGGATGTAGACCACCACCAGTGACAACATTTTCCATTCAATAGTCGGTTCTGCGAGACTGACAGTTCAGCTCAGTTAACAAATTCTGCAACTTTGATACGCTTCAAATGTTCGCAGCTTCTTCATACGACGTCGGAATGATCTTATTCTTTCGCCACTGGTTTTGTCTTTTCATTTTCTTCAACATGATGAGAAGATATCCAGAAATTGAATGAGTTTCATTTCCTTTTGCTCCAATGATTCCAAACCACCTAATAAACTCAAAAATCAATCATAAGATATATAATTTACAAGAAAACTCGCAAAGAAAGCCTAACCAATATATAAATATCAAGGTTTTTATAACACCTATCAAATTCCCCCACGCTTATACTTTGTTAGTCCTAGAGCAAATCAAACTAAATAATTATAAAACATACATACAACTTCGTTTCGTCGAGGCTATGGTCACACTTAGCACGTATAACAAGCCTTTAAACCCCTAGGTGTCCCTAGTGGTCGAGTTATAGTCTCGTGAGGGTTTACTAGAGATATACCTACAAAACCTACTTTTCCAACTTACAAGTTCTCCAAAATGATAGCATCCAAAGCGCTAAAAAGACGTAGAGATTTTGGACACTAGTAATAAGAAGTTAGACATATATATGAACACAATCTCATCCTTAAAAGTTGACAGAAAAATAACCATCCCATATCGAAAGAATCCAGGTTCGAGAGTGATCGAAAGCCTCGACTCTGCCTCACCAGAAAGGGTTTTATGAATTTGCTCTCAATAATAAACAACTTTTTTATGGGTCACACATGTGTCCAGGTAGGAATGAAGAGAGAAATCCTGCGACACCTTGAACGGTAGGAAGGATTTTTTATGAGGATCTCTAAGAAATGAAATCAACCACTTAACGAAGGTGGGAATATGCTTACTTACCTCGTTATCCGTTCGACGAGCAGTTAGCACCACTCTCCCAGCATCCATAGAAACGTCTTCAGTATTCAATCCTTTTCTTCATATTCGTCTTCGGTCTTCAACTAGTGATGATAACTCTTGAACTTCGTAGAATCTTGACAATGTACACTTTTCTCTAATTCCTTGTTGCTTGAAACTTCATTATAGATATTCTTTCTTTTCATTGGCTTTATTGAAAGAATACAAAACTAAAAAAAAACGAACTAAACAAACCAAAATATGATACAACACATTTTTCTTGTCTTTTTTTTTTCTTTATTATTATTTGTTTTCACTACTTTTCTATACTTTCACTTGTCCTTTCGGTACTTTGCTTGTAGAAGGATGCCTTTTGGCTTATGCAATGCTTCAGCTACATTCCAAAGGTGTATGGTAAGTATCTTTTCAGAGTATGTTGAAAACATCATTGAAGTGTTCATGGATGACTTTAATGTCTTTGGTGATTCATTTGACCTTTGCTTGAACAATTTGTCATTAATCCTTGAACGATGTGTTGAAACAAACCTTATGCTGAAATGGGAGAAGTGTCATTTCATGGTAACTCATGGCATAGTTGTAGGCCATATAATATATTCTAAGGGCTTGGAAGTTGATAAATCTAAGATAGACCTTATTCGTGCTCTAACCCCTCCCACTACGGTGAGGGACATACGCTCTTTTCTTGGTCATGCAGGTTTTTATCAAAGATTCTTCAAATACTTTTCCAAGACAGCATCACCACTTTGCAACTTCTTGCAAACATATGGTTTTTAACTTTGATGAAAGTATGTGGCGGTATTCAATCGTTTGAATGAACTTTTGATTTCATCCCCTATCATTAAACTACCGGATTTGAGCAAGACTTTTGAGCTCATGTGTGATGCAAGTGACTATGTGGTTGGTGCGCTGCTTGGGCAGTATGTGAGGAAGATACCTCATGCTATTAATTATGCTTCTATGACACCCAATGAGGCCCAACAAAACTACACAACCACTGAAAAAGAGTTGTTAGCTATTTTTTTTCTTTGGAAAAGTTTCGCTCTTATCTAATTGGTACAAAAGTTGTTGACTTTTCTGATCATGCAACTCTTAGGTGCTTGCTTATGAAGAAAGAGGCGAAATCAAGGCTCATACGATGGATTTTACTCTTGTAAGAATTTGATATAGAGATCAAAGACAAGAAAGGAATTAAGAACACCGCTGCGGATCACTTAAGCCATCTTGATGTGGAGAAGGAACCTATCCCATTGTGTGAAATTTTACCGGATGAGCAACTATTCTCAATTGCCTTTGGAGAACCATGGTACGCTGATATTGTTAATTACTTGGTTTTTAAACAAATCCCAAAGAACTTGTCTCGTGTTAAGAGAGAGAAACTTAAGAAGTTAGGAAACCAATACATATGGGATGATCCATACTTATGGAAACATTGTAGTGACCAAGTAATACGAAGGTGCGTTCCAGAATTTGAATTTAAATCTATCTTGTCTTTTTGCCATTCTTACGCTTGTGGAGGACACTCTGGGAGCAAGAGAACCGCTATCAAGGTACTAAAATGTGGTTTATTTTGGCCAACTTTGTTTAGGGATGCACATGTATTTTGTACCACCTGTGATAGGTGCCAAAGAACAGGCAATCTAGGTGCTCGAAATCAAATGCCACAAACTATTATTCAATTTTTTGAAGTTTTTGATGCATGGGAAATTGATTTCATGGGTCCTTTTATCAATTCTAGTGGGAATTATTATATCATGCTTGCTATTGATTATGTCTCGAAATGGGTGGAAGCTAAATCCACCCCAACTAATGATTCTAAAGTGGTTTCAGATTTTGGGCAAGCAAACATTTTTGCAAGGTTTGGAACACCTTACCATCCACAAACAAATGAACAAGCCGAAGTTTCCAACCGAGAGGTGAAATCCATTCTAGAGAAGACGGTTGTAGATGGTGGATTTTCGAAAAAGGCTAAAATCGTAAACCCATAATTATACGAACCTCTGATACATCAGTCAGACGTGAGTATTGAGACACATATCTCTCATCGAATCCTCTGACTGAGAATACTTTCTCTCAGAGTACATGTAGATATGTAGTCTTACGGCTAAGCAAAAGCATATCTCATGAATACTGAACACTTCAGTAATTATTTCTATATAGTATCACAAGATGGACGGCTCCTAGACATCTTGCTCTGCAAGTATAGAGCGATAACGTCTTCAGGATACAAACAACGAGTTTACCCTGACTATATAAAGGATATGAAGCTCCATCAAGCTCATGTCGGGATAATTAATTCTCCTAGACAGCTTGCTCTGTTAGTATAGAGCCATAAGTTAATTATTCCTAAATTCTTGGATTCATCCACTGAATTTCCGAAAATATTCAAATATTTTCGCAGTATCTCATTACTGCAAACCATGGTTCTTCCCAGCAGAAATTCCATGGGTTAGTAATAAATATTCAACATACGGGCGTCTGAGCTACCTCCGAGTAAGCCCCGATTTAAATGGTGTAAGTGTATTCAACGACGATTCACTAACAATCACCGTATGAACAAGTATTTCAAAATACGACGAGACGATGAACCTATGCAAAATAAAAAGGAAAATAATAAATAATTAAAAATTGACCAAGGCGCTGGGAGCATGGGCCCACTGCCTGGCCAGACGTGTCGTGGTCAATCCCACATCAGTTTCATATTTTATAATATTTTTTATTATTTTCCTTGAGTTCATGAAAATCCTTTCACTTGAACAATTGTCATTCGTTTTGAGGAAATTCCTCAGTTTCATGGTGTTTCCTTCACACCAAGGAATTAATATAAAATTAGGAAAAATATGGTAGAGCCGTGATCATTGGCCAACTGGCCATGTATTGATCCCAACCGGCCCCACACCTCATGGTTCTTCATTATTTTATTATTATTTCCCTAATTTCATGAAAACTCCTTGATCTCATGATATTTCTTTGATCCCATGAAAAATAATATAAAATTAAGAAAACCCGTGGGACCGGGCCATAGCCATCCGGTCATGCCCTAGATGGCCCCACACGTTTTATTTTATCATTACTATATTTTTCATGTTTCCTTAATCCCATGAAATTCCTTGATTTCATGATATTTCCTTCAAATTATGAAATTCTTTCAAATTATGGAAAATACACAAAATACATAAAATTAAGGAAACTTGTGGGACCGGGCCCAAGCTGGCCGGTTCACAAACCCCTTATTTTATTATTATTATTTTATGTTTACTTGATTTTATGAAATTCCTTGATTTCATGATATTTCTTTCAAAATAAGGGAAAATTCACGGGACCGGGCCCTAGCCGGCCAACCATGCTCAAGCCGATCCCACACGCCCTTATTTTATTATTATTAATATTTTTGTTTCCTTCATTTCATGGAAACCCTTTGATTTCAACAAAGACTCCTTGGTTTCAACAAACTCTTTGGTTTTATCATATTTCTCTAAAATCATGAAAATATTATAAAAAATTGGGAAAACGTGTGGGATTGGGCCCTTTGGCCAGCCGGCCATGCCTTGGCCATGACCGGTCCCACACTTCATGATTCCCTAACTTTTTTATTATTTTCCTTCATCTCATGAAGTTTTGACGGTTTTATCAAAAATCCTTGATTTCTTGATATTTTCTCAAATGGATTCTCAACTGCACGCCCGAAAATATCAAAATTTTCAGAATTGAGATACGAACACTTTGACGATGTGAGCATGTTACATTGACCAACCAGGGTTGGATCCTTGGCTCGCAATGAGCCGGTCCCGTGTATTTTCACGGTTTGACCTAATTTGCGCAGTTGCACGTATTAGGTCCAAAACTCTTCCAAACAACTTGGAACTTCATGAAACGATCATCATTTGATCCCGTGACCACCCAGGGCCGGTTTCATGACCCCTTGGTCGGTCCCTCATCTCTTCATAATTAATTAGGTTTTATTACCTAAGGCTCACATGAGAATTTTACGAATAAATGATTAAACCAACATTTAATCATTCTTTCATCAAAAAATCACCAACTCTTCAAGAGGCCTTGGTATTTGTTAGATCACTGCTAGGTCAAACTCGCATGCATTGCTATCTTGAGCATGTTTGTCAATCTTAGTGATCAAAAGTATATAGTCTTGATTTCTAGTCTACTATAGCTAAGGTCTCGGACTAGGATAAAAAGTGTAGTTGAGATCAAGAACTCCATGACGGTACTCAAGGAACTAGTGGATCTTCATCAACTAAAAGGTATGTGGAGACTTGAACTTATCTATCACTCAAAAGTCTATATACTCTATCTCCTAACTTGAGACAAAAGTCGGTTTACTATATAGACTAAGAATATGCACACGTGACATTTCGAGTTGAGTATATCTCGCTTATGTATTTATCGAAATAAGTGTTGGTAAATCTTTCGCTTTAGCCAAGTTCATCTTTTCCTAGTGA
Source organism: Papaver bracteatum (assembly GCA_023529315.1). Lineage (NCBI taxonomy): Eukaryota > Viridiplantae > Streptophyta > Magnoliopsida > Ranunculales > Papaveraceae > Papaver > Papaver bracteatum. The sequence goes on from JAJJWX010002300.1 coordinate 1,757,507, forward strand.
CGAAAGTCATGTTATGTTTCAATCACTTTGGAAATCGCTCTGACGAAAACTATTTCGTGAAAATAATTATATGACGTCCTCTGAAAATGTTTCAATGATTGATATAAGAGTTTAGACTATATAACCATTATGGGATATAAAAATTATTGTGGCAACACATATATGTATAAGTCCTTAACACTTGAACCGAATTTTGCGAACTTTGTTGATCAAGTGGAACAGGAACGCGAGCAGCAACTCAGTCCGCGAACTGGCATAAGTTCTCGAACCCGAGAATATTTGCTGAAGTTGAAGCTCAGGTGCAGTCCGCAAACCCATTCCGCAAACTGACGGAAGTTCTCATCCTGGGAAATTCTGCTAGAGTTTATTAACTTCAACCGGTTAGCTTGAGTCCGCGAACTCAGTCCGCGAGCTCAAGTGGTTATGTCTGAAAACGTTGTTTGTGAATTTATCTTAAATTACTAAGGAATTCTTTTGCAAAACGTGGTTTTATAGTTCATGATTAATGATTCGAGTGAATATCGTTTTTGATTCAATTGTGTCTCTTATAGTACTTGAGATCTCATAGCAATTGAACAACTCTCTAACTAGTTCATTTGATTCATTTGGACTAGTTATGGTGAAGAAGAATATGGTTGATATGAAAGTTATCATTTGGATAACCATTTGGTTGACTAATATTGAACCAACCATTGTACATGGTTGGGTACGGTTACACGAACTCAAAACGTCAAGTACATGTGTATATGATAAGCTAAGTTTTCGATCTAACGATTGAGAGATATTAGCTTGTATCTAATCAGGTTTTCATCTAACGATGAATATTGAATGCTTTGTTAGTAAGATAATATTGATTGCAAACCCTGATTTGAAAGACTATATAAGGGAGAACTCTAGCCGTTGGAAAAACTAATCCCCACACACTTTTTTTGTGTGATACTAGTTTTCTCTAAGCTAGAGTCGATCTCCATTAACCCTTGAGTTTTCTCTCTAAATTCGGGTTAAAGACTTAAAGACTTCATTGGGATTGTGAAGCCAGACCGATACTAATTTTCTTGTAGTTATGTGATCTGATCTTGCTCTTTCTATCGTACGAGTATAGTTGTAATAATTTGCTTGAGATTTCTATCTCCGATAGGCAATATAAAAGTAGTCACAAACATCTTCGTCCCATTGTTTGTGATTTCTCAATAATCTTCTTCGCTGCGTCGATTAAGTTTATTGTGAGGTGATTGATGAAACTGAGCTGTTCTTCGGGAATATAAGTCTGGTTTTATCGATTGGTTCCTGTTCACCTTGATTTATCAAAAGAAAGAACAAAACTCATAGGTTTATTCGTGGGAGACGAATTTATCTATTACCTGTAGACTTTTATGTGTGAGACAGATTTGTTTGCTAAAGTCTTCGACTTTGGGTCGTAGAAACTTTTGGTTGTGGGTGAGATCATCTAAGGGAATCAAGTGCACAGTATCCAGCTGGGATCAGAGGCGTGGGAGCATAATTGTACCTTGGATCAGTGTGAGATTGGTTGGGGTTCAACTACAGCCCATACCGAAGTTAATTTGGAGTAGGCTAGTATCTGTAGCGGCTTAATGCAGTGTATGTTTAATCTGGACTAGGTCCCGGGGTTTTTCTGCATTTTCGGTTTCCTCATTAACAAAATTCTGGTGTCTGTGTTATTTCTTTTCCGCATTATTTTTTTATATAATTGAAATAATACAGGTTGTGCGTTGTTCAATCGATTAGAATATCCGACCTTATTGGTTGTTGATTTAAATCGATTGACACTTGGATATTGGTCTTTGGTACCATCCAGGTTATCTCTCTTTGATTAGGCTTGCGCATCTTATTTGCTTGAGTAAATCAAATGGAGAGATTGAGATAATAACTCCTTGAGATATTTTCTATTGATTGAGTCTTGTTGATTCTCTAGAAAACAACTCGGAGTTATCCATACATATTGCTAATTGAAATATTGGGTGAGGTTATTAGACCCCCACGTTTTCAATTGGTATCAGAGCAGGCAAACACGTTTAAGACCTTACAAGTATGTGTTTGTTGCGATCTAACTCTATGGACAAGAGTAGTATCTCTGATAAACGCATCACCAGAAATAAGGAATCTGTCATATCAAAGTCTATTAAAGAAAAATATTCTACAATCTCAAGTATAAACGAACACTGTGATAAAATCAGACAAGCAGATATTGACATGCACCATTCTGATTGCCCTTCAAAAGAGTTTACTCCTCTAAATGAACGGGAAACATATGAATAAAGTAAGTTGATTCTAAATATTATTAGAATCCAAGCTGATAGATTTAATCGGTTGAAGAAACATGTCAATGGTCTTATTGGTGTAATTAGAGACTGCAAAATCAAATAAAATACTGAAGATTGTTCTTCATGTATGACTCTTGAAGCAAGCCTCATAAAGGATGCTTTTGAAATAGAACGTCGCTTGAATAAACTCTCCATTCAAGGATGCTCTAGGCAGTCTAAAACATCAACTATTTCTGTTACAACAGTAAATGCTCCAGAAGAAAAAACAGAGTTCCTTCTAAGCAATGAAAATGTGTCAGTCTCCTCTGATCAAGGAAATCTCACATCACATGGAAGGAAGAAAACTCATGACGAGAATGTTAATACTAAACTGACTAATCACGTTTGTGATCAGAAAGTATGTCACTTTTTCATAGCAAAAGGTTCTGCTAAACAAAAAGAAAACTCTAAGTTGAATAAAAATTCTCTTGTTCAACTTCAACACTCCAAGGTGTAACTGACATTCGTATGTCGAAACCTATTGGTTTTCATATGAACCCTGTGTATGCTACCAGGAAGGTCAGTTCAATGAGTTCCTCAAATATTAGGAAGCAGAACAGAAGTCTTGATAAGAATCGTCTAAGGAAAGATCAAGTGGTTTTCTCTAAAAATAATGTTTCCCTTAATTTAAAGAGAATCCCAGAAGAAAGGAGAAAAATTGATGATACAAGAAACAACTTGATAAAGATGATTCAAGGGTATAAAAAAATTGTTGACAAGTTGTCATCCTCCTCAAGTCAAGACTATTCTGGTAAGAATTCAAACTATGTCTCTTATTTTGATGATAGTAAGTTTTATGATAATTTCTCAAATCAAAAGGAACCCCTCTCACGGTTCAGGAGGAAAAATATACTTGATCATAAACACAATTCCTTAGATGAGTTCAAAGCTCATACTTGTGCTAATTAATCACAAGGTTAGGAACTTGCTCATAAAAATCCCGCTGAGCAAGATGTGTAAAAGTCAGGTGTACTTTGGCAATGTGTGCTTTGCATAGTTGAGCTCTTCTCTTATCGTTTATAGCTAAACTAGTGCCAACACACAGTATTGCTTAAAAAGTATTTGCAATGTTTTTGTTGTATTTTCCTGTTTAATTGTCTTGTGTTCTTTTCTTGGGGTGCACTGTGTTCGAATGTGTACACTGGTTACAGTTTCGAGTTTACAGCCTAGAAACCCTAAAAGCCCTTCATCTAAATAAAACCTTTAAATAACTAACCTATTGAGTTACATATATCACGTACGCATACTGTAGGTTTTTCTGGTTATCAAGAATGTCCTCTTCTTCATCTTTCGATGGTGGTTTTGCAAAGGGATTTCTTGTTAAAGGTTTTGGTGTTGAATCAAAAGGAAGAAAGAAAAGAACTCTTGTGGAAGATGGAGCACCTAATGCCTCATGATTTTATGCCTAATCACATCAAGATGTTGAGAGTGAGGATATGGTGTCTGCTGAAGTGGTTCATGACTTTCTAAAGTACTTCGAGAAAGCTAAACTGCAACTTGTTGATACAATAAGAGATCTTGGTGTGGTTAGAAGTGAGTTGGAAAAGGTTACTGCTGACCTTGGTCTCATGAAGACACATGTTAAAGAACTTCTCAACAAGGATATCTTCTTGGAAGAAGCAGTTGATGTAAATCACAAGCTCAAAGATGTTGAAACCCATGAAACTGTCAACCGTGAACTTTAGTTTATGATCGGGTTCTACTTATATGATTGAGATTAGCATGTCTAATAAATCTTCTATGTTTTCTGTTGTTTGTGGGAGAAAACTACTTCGGTAGGTTTAGGTAATTTTGGGTGTGTGTGGATGAGAAGTTAATTTAAACCTTCAACAAATGTGCTGCACGATAAACACTTTTGATTCGAGATATAATCTGTACAATTCTGGCCTAAACCGAAGACACGGCCATTCCAGATTTGTTTCGGTCACAGGTGAAGGATGTGAGGTTGATCTTAGGGAGGGAAGCGAAGAAGGTGTTGAGAGTATGAAGGTGAAGGCTATTTGATGACTTGTTAATAGAAGGTTGAGCAGGCTAGCAAATGTTGC